>CM076918.1:5466565-5901768 GCA_039566165.1 Maruca vitrata | reverse complement strand
GAATCCACCTTTAACTTTGGCGATAACAACACATTTATTTCAACACAACACATTGTATTTTTCAGTCCGATAATGTTGCTGGAAAACTCCCTTAAAATGTATGTTCATTTAACAATACTCAAGATATTTAAAATGTCAATGTCAATGAACAATTTTAGGTCATTACTGTATAAATTAAAGGTTTCCCAATGCGGCTACTTTAGTCTAAAGAATCGACTAAGGTAGAGGACCTTAAGCATCTTATCATTTTCGAGATATTATGATAAATAATATTTAATGATTAACCTGTAACAATGCACAATGTATATAAATGAAATTTTATATAAAATAGGGTTAGGATAATTTAAGGATAAATAATGTGAAATTGTAAACTGTTAAGTCATGTCTTCGTGAGCATATCCATACTACACAGTGTTTTATTGGAAAAGCGGCATGAAACGTGACGGCACATAAAACAAACACCATAATTCGAACTATCCTTACATTTTAGCGAAAGATATTAAGTCTCAGGCGAGTGTTCACTTAAAATTTCTGGCATCATACCAAAGCCATGGTAAAAGCAAAGTTTAATACAAGTTTTACAGTAAACTGATGTGCCGTAACCTCAGCGCCAATTTGCGCTATCGCACAATCTGACGAGAGTGGTTTGACAGCGGGCTATCGGTGGGGCGACTAGTTTCGAAGTCGAGCGAAAGTTCCCGCGCGTAATTATGAAAGCGCGACGGGGACTGCAAATGTCCTTGCAACAGGGCTGGCTCTTTTTTTTCTTGTGCCGTACCTGAAATGGACTTAAGATGGATTCAATACTGAGAACTTTCAGTTAAAGACAAGAAACAATGTACATTGATTTGATCTCGACCGTGATCGGAATCGTGTTACGGAAATCAATTTCAGTGAAGTATTTCTTAAAAATATACACCATGAAATTTTAGTGGTTGTTTTCGCGTAGTAAAATGATTCTATCTTACAAGTATAATATATTATTTTACTATTTTCAAGAAATAACTAGCATCATTCGGCAAATCGTTCTGCTACGGCAAAACAACCAACATGTGAAATTTTAGTGAAAAACATGGATAAATCCAACGTTTGTCACCCGCACATTTGTCCCGCTTAGGAAACGATCCCAGGACTCGTGGACTTGCAAGAGTCTCGAGCGGCGAGAAATTCGCCATCGAGCCAGACAAATTTGATTTTTTTTTATTCTTTATTGAATTTGGGGGCTTTTGTACACATGTCAGAAGTGACAAAAGTTGGTAATGATCGTCAATCTATTCATTTATTATATTATATGATTTTATTATTTATAATAAGCTCTTATGAAACAACAAACGATGAATATAATCATATTCTCATACAAATGCCCATTATTATTCAAAGGCTAACTTCCAGCTCATACAAAACGTTAGAACTTTCTGATCTTGTGTAAAAATCCACCAAATAAAACCCACATCAGTGTTAACAATCTAAATTAGCTTATTCAAATAAGGTTTTATAAGTCCAAAGATTTAAATTTCAGATTGTCATTTTCTACCAACCCTGCCTCACTCAAAGCGGTGTTTCCTACAGAGATTATACGTGACTTCATTTTGCTAGTCTCACTTTTGTTATTAAGCTATTAGTAGTTTCTTCTTGTTAATTCGCTTCGGGCAAGTTCTGATGCGTTCATTAATATAAATTAACTACGGCAAATAGTGCATATTATTATGAAGTCGTTAAATTAATGCTTTTCATAATATTAAGTTTACAAATACTCAACTTTGCATATGTTGCGCATTCGAGATAATGTAAGGCCACAGAAACTGATAAATGTTGCTTTTAATTGAAACTTTTGGTGAACCACAGCTTAATGGTAATAATAATGATGGTGTCCGCACTGCTCGACCAGTACTCGCACTATATACTCTTTTTGTATCCTGCCTACCTTCGTTAATGATTCATTACGATATGTATTTGTTGAGATATTATATCTATAGATATTCGTAGCACAATAGGTACTAAAAGACTTCTCATCTCAGGATTCGGTCACTGATCTTAGTCTTTTTTCAAGAAATATATGGTATTCATGCAAAATTTACCAAAAAGTGTATGAACTCTACAAAAAACAAAAATTTACCCATAACGATGGCTGAATAAATACGGCAAGTAGCAGGTATGTTTGATCCGTTTGTAAAAACCGTCTGACCCATTGAAAACTAATTGATGTGTTTGCCTTTACTCGATAAACATTTGCTCAAACACCTGACGTATCGATAATCGATATCATGTGATTTTTTTGTTAATTGAAAAAAAAGGAAGAGCGCTTTTTTTAAATGTACAAAATCTTAATGTTGACTATCGGTAAATGCAAAGTTGTTAAAAGCAAATTATCAACTTACCTACTACTAAACTACTGGAAACCATATCTATCTACCAATCTGAAACATTTTACTAGTCAAATCCTTTTTATAAATAATGTTATTTAATTATTTTTGTCCTAATACTGCTACTTAATTCGTTTTGTCTTTAAAAAAATCAGTCTAAGTAAGTAATCCATCCTATTATATGCTTATTTCCGTCTTATAAACCAGCCCCGACCTGCAGAACTAAGTCCTATCCCTCATTAATGACAAACAGAATAAAAGAAGAGTCGGAACGCGCTCAGAAATGCAATACTGAAAAATACTTGTTGCTATTCCGTTTAAATATCCAATCAGCATTGCTTGTTGTCCTTGCAAATTGCATTCCACCGTCCTTGCGAACTGCATCAAACAACAACTTGCTCTCGTTTATATTAAAAGGCACTGCTTCACCGAGAGCCTCTTAATAAACTGGAAATGCCCCTTGTAGTTTTTTTTTATGTGCAGATTTCTTACGTGAGCTATGAAAATTGGTAGCAAGACGCCAATTACTTTAGAAATAAAATATAAATGGCAATGTCCACCAAACAAAGGAACATGTTTAAATTTGAAGGAGTTCAATAATACTATATATTATAAGCTAAAAAATTAAGTGCCATTTTAGCAATATGCCTCAGTTTTTGATCAGATGAAAATTTGCCCATTGTTAGATATCAAGAAACTGTCTTGTTCCCTATGGGGGCCTGCAATTGACCATCGCTCTTGCGAAAAGCTAGTAATAAACAGGAACGTTCTTATAAACCGACGAAATGGAGGATGTTTTCAATTCATATGTATGTATTTTGTTTGTTTGTCCATCGATATCTCTGTCAGTAATTTTATTATAGACCAGTACTGGCTGGAAAAATCTATATATATAAAAGGAAGTCGTGTTAGTTACACCACTTATAACTCGAGATCGGCAGAACAGATTTGGCTGAAAATTGGTAGGGAGGTAGCTTAGAGCCAGGAGAAGGACATAGGATACTTTTTATCCCGTTCCAGAGCGTTCCCGTGGGACTTGACATTAAACGTCAGTCACTATTCACGTGTGCGTTCAGAAATTCGTTTTTTGTAAAATGTCTCAGAAGTTTCAGACATTAATTTGTGTAAATTATTTATTTGATTTTTAATATCCGAAAATTATTTATTTTATTGGTGTTATTAAGAGTGTTGAATCGCCAAAATTCATCTATATTATTCAGATTATTGTCTATTTCAGAGATTTTCATTTAGAGAAAATAGTGACATCTATATAATTGACATGTTCGTTTATTGACAAACATTTCGATATCTATAGTGACCAAAGAAGCTTGGTTGTCAAAAATTTTCAATCATCATGTGTTTAGTTCAGAAGAAATACGGGCTGATCGCACGACAATAAATACGGTTCATACCTGCATCAAACTGGAGAAGATAGATATTAAATCTCTACACAAGAAATTTTTGCAAATATATTTTATGGGCAATTCAGCATAAGTGGCGGCCGATCTCAATTGAGATCAGCCAAGTGCGCAGGACATAATATTATAGTGCACAGGTGTGCGCGCAAACACAAGTGCACTCTCTATTCCCTTACTCTCATAATTCGGTGAGACGGCAATCCGACATGACCGATGAGAGATCGGGCGCAGGACCACCGGCTTAACGTGCTTTCCGAGACACGGGCGTTCAACCGCCAACTTCCTAACTCCGGGCTGAGTAATTTCATTACAGATAAACTCACACAAATTTTGCCCTACCCCGGATTCGAACCGGGGACCTCTCGGTCCTAACGCAGCGCTTGATATCAATATACCACCGAGGCAGTTCAAATTCAGCATAAGAATCAGTACTGATCAGCGATGTGCACAACAATTTGGTGAAGATATACACATCCTGTCCTTATCTGTTCGTGTTAATTCTTTGTACTCCTTTTGTCTGTCATTATGTGTGTGTTTTTGCTTGAGTTTTGTGTTTTGTATTGATATAATTTGTTGTATACCTATTTGTTTATGTTATGTGGTCAATAAACGATTTCTATTCTATTCTTTATATTATGGAACAACTTCACATTTTTCCATCGACACAATAGGGTAGTTTCCAAAGTCAAACTTTACATGCGATTTCACAATTCATAGTAAGATATAGGTAAATTAATAACATTAGTCAAATCGAAATTAAATTTCTGACGAAATGAGACAATAATAGACATTTGAAGTTTGGTGGGAAAGTCCATTTCAAAAGTGCGAAAATTCTTCAAAAATGCTATGCCATCGTATAAAATACAAAATTAATAGTAACTTTCACTATGAAAATATATTCGTAAACGCAACATTTGATATAGCTACTGAACAAAGTTCTTACGATATGCATACAGTATTTATTTATACACGTTGTGACGTCATAGTGTGCTGCGACATTTGTATGAAGCGATTTGAGCTCGCCCAAATGATGTGTTATTGAAACATTACTATCTCGGGGAGTTTTACAAATATCAAACCATTCTTTTAACAGTATACCTTCCTCATCCAGCTATATCAAAAAAAGCCCATTGTAATATTGGGTAGAAAAGTTACCAAAAATCGATATCAAGCATTATTAAATTATTGTTAGCGCGGTTGAATTGCCACAAATTACTAAATAAGCTATGCGAAGTATTTGCCATTATCCTTATTTACCTTGAAAGTAGGCAAAAAACTATCTCGAATAAATTTTGTTGGGCCAAATGATGTCATTTGGTATTTGAGGAGGCCTATGTCCAGCAGTGGATAGGAATGGGCTGATGATGATGATGAAATGATGTCATTTGAAAGCAATTATTGAATTGCTGGACATGAGTAAAAAAAATGAGATTAGTAAAGTTCTTCTCAGTTATGACGAGACCAGGGAAGTAAGGATTAAATTTAATATGGAGGATATTATAGATTCCTGTTCAAATTTAAAAGCTACTTACTCATACCTAAGATGGGACAACTTTCAGCTTTAAAGCATATATACGTATAATTGAGAGACTCCATCCTTATTTGAAATCGGTTAACAAAATAAAGTAGTGCATCAAAGCTACGTTAAGGCGGTACGAAGTTCGCCGGGTCAGCTAGTATATGATAATTATAAATACGTAAATAGGTAACTACTATAGACTAGAATTCTGAATGTATTATGTAGACAAAATACCTCTAGTTAAGTTATTTATCGCGTCGGTATTTTTTTTATTTGTTAAAACAATGCACAAGGCAAAATGGCGGCGACGTGGTCCACAACCCGTCACGTCACGTTTCCCACAGAGGTGAAAAGTGGATCGCTGGAAGTGATCTCTGCCTAGCCCTCTGGGAAAAAGGCGTGATTTTATGTATGTATGTATGTATGGTATTTTTTTTATAAGTTATTTTATAGAATCTCAGTGATTCCGAGGCTTGCATGTGGAGCAGTTTGCACGTGAAATAGTGTTGAGCGGTGTCGTGTGCTCTGTTCTTATTGTCTCTGATTTGCTACTCCGCGGTTACCTTGCGACTAGTTTGTTTTCAGCTTAAGTTGCCAACTTAAGCACTTGCGGAACACCTATCGTTCGCCCTAGTTTAATACAATGTTTGTCTCTGCACTGATTGCGATACCTTCCTATCCTACTTTTAAGATCAGTTAGGTTAAGATTTTTAAACGGCTATTATTATTAAAGAGACGATTATTATCAAAGAAACTAAGAGAAGAAGTTGCATTAAAATGTAATATTGGTGATTTCACTGTTTTTACTATAAACCCGACTCTGTATCAATTTATTATTTATCACATATTATTCCATAATAATATTTTAAATAAATACAAAAGAAACTCTCCTGTCACGTTTTCCTTAAAAATTAAATAAGATATAGTACTTCATGTTAAATGTAAGGAGGATATATTTCTCAATAGGATATACACATATTTCTCCCTGTTAAAAACACCGATCAAAAATATATCTCACTATGCTTCAAGTTACTATGATTTAACAAATTGGTGGACAGGCCGAAGTTCAAGTATAGGACTTTTTAAACGGCCACGCGAACAGAGTCGCGGGCGGAGCTTTCAAATAATAAAGTTAATGAGTACAATAAAACATCAAAACTATCAAAGCGGTTCCACTAAATTCGTTTTCATACTGGCATCATACTCAACCGGAGCGGGTTCCAAGGAAATTGAAGTTTCATTGGAGATCGTCTTAATTCAGCATTTGAGGGCGGTCTGAACGTAAGGGTGGCTTAATTTCATAACTTGAGCGCTTTAGATACGAACTAAGTTGGAAGCAAGTGGTTCAGGATAGTTTCGCCCAAGTGACATCACTGAGGACGGAAAGTGATCACTATTAAGGAGGAATATAATCAAAAATTTTAAGACTTCTCAGACAAAAAATACTTAAATTAAATTTACCTTCTTAACTTCATAGTAGTAATAGTCTACCAATCGTAAAGAATGCTATTACGTCGGAAAATGGTTGAAATATGTACATCAGTTTAGAAAAAATGTATACTATTTACAAGGGCTTATAGGGTACAATAAAATTATTATATATATATTATATTAAATTAGGTGTGCATGTATGATGCCTATTTACTTCCACAAACCTTGTTAAAATACGCCACGTGAGACCAATCAAAACGTACCTAAATAACTTGACAAGAGAAAATTAAGTCGTCGATATGCGTACACGATTTCCTATTAATTTTACACGTGACCACGTGTCAAATCAGAGTAAATTAATGTTTCTCTTTAACAATAATTTCGGGTAGTAACTACTAATAAAATCTCTTTTTAGATCCTTTCAAGAAAGTTAGTTATAAAAGCACGTAATACTAAAACTTAGTCTCAATCTTAACAAGGTCGATCAATAATGTATTTGAAGTAAATAAATGTTTCGAGTTTCTTACTACCTTGCCTTACGTCTACAAAATGAACCGTAATTACTTAATAACACAAATCGAGCACGAGAAAGTAAAGCTCAAAATCGCAAAATAGCGCAACCTTTTCAGCGAAAACTCTTGCAAAGATCCCCGTAAAACGGTGGCATTGCAAGTGTATTCTATACGTAAAATGTTTCAGTCTAGCCCGTAATTACTTCACTCAACCGTACTTCAGTAATTCGTCGACAGAGCCGCACTCGGGGGGGTATTATTATAACCCACGGTGCAGTCCGCGCAACTTGCAACGGATTATTTTAATGAATAGCCCCCTTTGTTCCCGCCAGCGAAGGAATATTTGAATAAGAAAGTGGAACTTTCGCTGGCTGGTATTTTCTTTCGTAATTGAATTGAATGGATGAGAGCTTTGTCTATGGTATTAGCGGGAAAACGATCAAGAAAATTGTATAATGTTGTATTAAAGGATTAGATTGTTATTCGTTTCTTTGAATTTAAATCTTGGGTTTTGTAAAAAGGAGGGTGCAGTGAAATCGAAAGGGTCTTAAAAGAAAACGCTCAAACACTCAGAGTAGATAGCTTTTCTATTTCTAAATTAATATGTCTTTTCAAGAAGAATTATTCAACTGTTTAAATTTAAGAACAATTCAACATTATTTATATAAGTAAGGTTCCTATGGGAATCATTTGCTGCACAAATTCAAATAATTCACAGTAAACAAACACACCGCAATAATACCCAACCACCAGTAAACCTAAGTGTGTTAGTAAACCTGGTACTCAACAAAATGGTTCCAATAGACGTTCAATACGTTACCCTCCCGGGGGTCCTAGATTCGATGCCCTTACCCGAAGTCAGGGATACGACCTAATGAGATGAGATAAGCGAAGAGAGTTTGATTTCCCTGGCGGGGACTGAATAATTGAAGGTCGAGAGCCTTCTGAAGGTCAGTCGGATGGAGCGTTGACACGCAACTATAAACATCATTAGTAACAAATTGTACCATTAGTACTGTGGCTTAAATATAAATAGAGTAACCTTTAGGGGAGTGGACGCGATTAGTTTCGGGTTTCCTTTATCTATCTATCTCAACAGGTTTGTGATTATTCGATTAAACATTTTTTTTTCTCTTTATTTTAAGGAGCTTTGTCGGTTATCGACAACGTTTGTGATTATTCGATTAAACTTTACTTTAAATAGTTACCTATTTACCTACCTAACTGTTGCTACTCTATAAGTACTATATGATATGAAACATGCTATTTTAATCTTTGTCTTTTGCTGTTGTCGTTTATATTAACAACTTATTCACTTATACATAGTAATTAAAATTTGTGTTTCATTCTTGAAATTCTGACAAATGAAACTTTAACTGGAATTTAAGAATTTTGTCCCTAAAATCCAACCCAAATATCATGACACGGACCAAAAACTTTACAAAATTAAAAATTGCAAGCATTCCCGGGTTGTTTTCCTTCCTATGTTTCAAGAAATTCCCTCATGTAGGAGTTTTTGGGTCAAAAATGATTTTAAGGAACTTATTTTTTACCCAAAGTATGCCACGTTAATTTAATATTTCTCAGAGAGTCATCTGCATAAATAAGCATTTTCAAAAGTTCTAGCAAAACGGTTGAACGTGATTCGTTTTGGAATTTGAGGGTGCCCGAACCTTCACGCCGTTGAACATCAGGGTCGACAGAGTACCTTTGTTCTAGCGAAATGAACCAGATCCCTAAAGCAATCGCT
The DNA here is from genome assembly GCA_039566165.1 of Maruca vitrata. Classification (NCBI taxonomy): domain Eukaryota; kingdom Metazoa; phylum Arthropoda; class Insecta; order Lepidoptera; family Crambidae; genus Maruca; species Maruca vitrata. The sequence continues at coordinate 5,892,775 of CM076918.1, read as the reverse complement.
GAACACTGTGTTATCTGTGTGGGTAGCTCGGGATAAGACGCGTGGCTTGAGGCTACCCACCCATCCGTTCCCGCTAGTGATGCGGCAAGAGGGAATTTGATGCTGAAGCGATGAGGGTATATATACCTACAATATTCTCATCGTCACAGATTAAATCTCACTTGTAACATTAAGAGCTTATAATGTTTAACTTAAGAACCAATGGTTTTTTTTATTACTGTGGTGATTTGGACACATTGGGCACCGCATCTTTAAACTTTTCTTTGTTAGGAATCCGTTTTAAGTACAAATAGTACCAAATCTATATTTTTAATATGATTGTGTTTTATACTGTTCAAAACTTTATGTTTTTGCTTCGTTATGGTGGTGTAAAGGGTTATTAATATTACATTTCTTCTACTAACAACGAATCCGCATTGTACATACTAAACTTGCGTTTAACCTATTAAGTGTTAATTCTAAAAGAAAGGGGACTTGTAACGTTATGAACTGCAAATGTTAAAATTAAGAACTAATAGCTTTTTTTAAATTACAGTAGTGAACTGGACACATTGGGCACTGCATCTCTAACCTTTTCGTCTTTATAAAAGTGCCGTTTAGCTACTAATACCAACTTCTACTCACCTCTTAGAAACAGAGTTCATTCTATAATATCTATATCCTCCACCTAAGAGGGTTATCTGTGCCTATAACACCAACAATGATGGATGTCTCTCATTTAAAATACGGGCTCAAACTCGATGCGTGAGTAATTTATTCAGTTTTATGGTCCAGTGCAATGACTCATTTGTCACATGGAATTTAATATTTTGCGTTTGTGAAATGCAGCGCTGGCAATTCGAGAAGGCACGCGAATGTCCATTTACTAACAATTCCGTCATACGTTATGACAGTTATGTGAGGCAAAACATTTTTTAACAAATAAAAATTGTACATTCATGTAACTTTATGAACTCAAAAAATTTAATAAACTTTAATGCTGAGTCAGGGATGAAAATGATAATCAAATTATTTGAAATACCCGTAAAATTTATAAATTATTTTACGGTTCAATCCGTAATACACTCGCGTGTATTGTTATTCTAAACATATTATTTAGAGATCCGACGTTTCAAGCTCTTGGCCAGCGTGGTTGACTAAAGCCTTATCGCCCTAATTAAGGGTAGGCCCGTGACCCAGCAGTGGGGATGTATATGGGCTGATGATGATGATGTTGATGAGCACTTAACAGCGCTCGTGGGCACGAGCGAGACTAAAGTTGACAATTGTGTTCAACAACTTAGAATAACAAATCAACAATTTCTTTATAAAACTCTAACAAGCGATATGATAGATGACGTAACGGCCATTTCACTCAGCTGTTTCACGAGCTGTAGGACGCCAAAGGGCAAACGCCGGATGTGGAGTGCGCTCGCGCCGCCGGCGATGTAATCTTCAGCGGCAGGGCTGGCTGGCGATACGATTGAACAGAAACGAAAGTTGTTTTTTTTTAATTAGCTCCCAATATTCCGGAACGGTTGCAAGCGCCATGATCACAGGTGAACTGATGGCGCTTGCAACAGTGCCGAAATATTGGGAGCTTATTGATACAAAACTATATGGTAAATATATCCCGGACACTTTTCAGTTTTCTAATGTGTGTAATCATTAAAATATAAAATTATATATTGTTGTATAAGTAAAGTACAAATTGACTGTCCCGTTTTTAAGGGACAATGTTAGGAGGAATTTGTAAGGATAGCGGTCAAGAATAATTAAAGAAATAGTGTATGAAGGTGGTCGATTTACTGTGCAGGAATTAAACATTGATTATAACATAGACAAGACACACGATTCAAAAAAAGTAATAAATAAATAGTATAAAAAATCGTAAAAGTTCGCAAATATAAAAAAACAACCTGAACAATGTCATAAAAAGCGGCTATGATTTACTGGGTATACGATTGTGTAGGTGAGTGTGTGACCTCTGTCACTAATGTTTTATTTTTCGTCGTAATGTGGAATAAGACTATCGGACCTAATCTAATTATTACGACTGTAGTTAATCGTGGGCTTTATAGACCCACGCGATATTACGAGTAGCTAATGCATGATTAGTGTAACCCAGTCGAAACGACGGGCAGTAGGTAAGTAGCTATGCTTTATTGTCCTACTAATATCACGTTGTTGCTACTCCTAAAATCGCGTATGGACCCATAAATACCACTTTTTAATGTAATGAAACTCGAAAATGTATAATCTGAAGACTATAATAGTTATCATTAATCCATTGTTTTTTTTACCAAAGGCTTCGATGACGTCTAATGGTAATTCTGATTTTAAATACACATGGGTAAACAATACTCTTAATAAGTGTGATGGTTATTCTGATCTTAAAAGCGATAAACACGGGTAGCCATCTCACCTATTGGCACCCCTACCATGTGCAGGAGTCAGCGGCGCGTGTGCGAAACGCGATACTTTAAGAACGATTCTTTGATGCCACTCGATTTTCGTCTGACATTCGCCCAGCCAATGTCGTTCGTAAATAGGCGTCTGTTTGGCCTCTACGCAACCCGCAAATCAGAGAAGACTCCGGCCGCAATAACTAAGAAATTACAAAGACTAGGCTGTACGGACCAGATCCCTTTGCCTGTCCCTGATGGGATAAATTGGATTAAAAAAACTACGCAACCTGTCAATCGACTCAATTATCGCTCATTAAAGAACCGTTACATTCGGTAATTGATTTTCGCCGACTTGTAATAAGGGTAATTGGTCAAACCGGTCAAAAGGTAACTTTGTCAATCAAGGCAAATGTATGTGATATGTGCTAAGATTGAACTTTATAGGACTTGTATAGGTATTCGAACTAATATTTTTCTAAATAAGAAAGAGTATCACTTACCTCTACAAGATTTACAAATTGTTGAGCCGTTTTACACAAAGACACTTGGTTAAGATATAGCTTACATCGGCTGGATGTTTTATATATAGGTTAGGTATGTTCCATAGATTATTCTTCATTGGTTGAAAAGGGGATAGAAATAAGCAGACCTAAATCAGACCACCAGTAAAAGTCAAAGCAATGACGTCATTTAGAGAAACCACGCTGAAAGCTGCAATTGTTTAACGACGTGCAAAATTACTTTTATTACTAAGGGACCTTAATGACTACAAAAAGTCAAGTGTAAGTGGGAGCGTGGGAGATGAATCATCACTTACTATGACATTTTGAATCAGGTTTAGGTGCAGTCAACTTATTTCCGAAAGTGGACTAAAATCAGTGCACCTTTTGCAATTTGGGTTCCGCTTAATCGCTAATCTACATTAATTTATCTACTAATGTACAAGTTTCAAAACAACAAAAGTACTAAATTGTACATTTTCCTATTCAAGTTTGCAAGTCCACATAACCATCAATATTTAACTGCATTAAAAAAATACAACACTGATGTACAGACATCAGTGTGTATAAAACCTTAGGCGATCCAAGTCGAAAAGGATTGTATTTTAAATGCCCATTGCAGGGTAGAAGTCTTTTTAACTTATAAATAAATTACCGTACCTAATTAACGATTTTGCACAATTTATTTTTTTATTTGGCGCGTACGAAATATTCAAAGTCTGCAACGGTTTTCTTTGCGATGCGGAGATAACGAGCGAAATACCTATCTATGTTTAAAATTACACTCGATGCGGGTTTTTTTTTTGCTTGGTCCGTTCGTGCATTATCACGTCGGCCATCACACAAATTGCGATCTTACGTGTGAACTTGGCGCTTTAACATTACTTTATAAACTGTTTGAACCACCGCACTTGCGTTATGTCGGGTAATTTGTTAAATTATTATGACTGGAGAGAATGAGAATGAAATGAGTACAGAAACTGTCAAGTTGAAGATGTTTTTGGTTCGGGAACATAACTCCAAAGATAGGTTTTTACCGAATGTTCATACACAAAGGTTGAGAAACCGTTTTTTTTTAATTTTACATCCGTAAATCTTATTTCTCATCTTAAAATTTAATTTACATTCTCCGATTGGACCGGATTTGCCGTTATAAATTTCTATCAAAATCTGTAAACTCTACAAAAGCATTTCTGTGACCGAGCTTAAAATACTCATATTAGTAATTCCACAAAGTTCACCAAATTATTAGCGAATAAACCACATAGCTTTCCGTGTACTCAACAATTACCCTAAACGTATATTTAAAACAGAACGCTATAAATCATGCAGTAATGTTGGTCGAGTCGTTAAATAATTAACAAAAAGCACTCGTGAACCGAGTAATTGATGCAAAAAGTTTCAACAAGCAAACGAATCTGATATGGATCCGGACGAGTCGTGCATCTCAAGCATTTACATTAAAGTATAAAGGCGATTTCGCAACATTGTTGCTGCTTTAATTAAATACGAGTACTTTACTATCTCGGTACTGTTCCAGATCGGCTCCGAAAAATAACTCTCGGTCTTTAGTGGATCTTTTTTCTTTTGTTCCCTTAGGCGGCCATTTCTTGGGTAAGTACTTTGCATCGTAGGTTCTATCTGATATACATCCAATTATGTCTGTATCCAGTTATGTCTTTCAATCTAAGGAAGAACACGCACTTGTGCACTGTAATATAACCTGAGCAGTCAGCTAAGTGTGATTGAAATTACATTGATTCAATTTAAGATACTATTTCTTACGTCTATAACTCTGCGTCGTCCGTTAAACGGATTTTAAAGGAGTCACTTGGGAACTACTTATTCTTAAACATGATTAATTCATGTGCTCAATTAAAATAGAGTAATATGCGTGAACAACCCATTGTATGAAACTATCTCGATGCTATGGTTAAAGATTTTAACGGAGATAAAAATGAGTATTAATCATTTTAATGCCATGCCTTTTTTAACACAAGTGGTGATCATATTTTAACATTTTAATAATATATTGTTTTAAGTTTGAAATACAATACCTTTAATTTATTTTTACTTTTATTTCTAAATACGTTCCACTTTCGAAAGGAAGACTTTAAAATCAATCTCATAATACTATTGTCACACGGTTTTCTAGATGATCTACAAAATTTATTAATAAACGAGAATTTTATGGCATACATGCAGTGATGGGGGATGGGGCCCTACCAAGATCTTTGGGCCCAAGCCAACCTCACGTGCAAGTGCGTACCCCTGCTGACCAACGAACGAGGCTCTGGCACCAGCTTTCCCTTCGGGGTTGGGTGGTCGGACGGCAGTCGCTCCCGTAAAAGCGAAACTCGCCACTTAATAATGGTAAGAAAAGCAAGGAAAAGAGCCAGAGATAGGGCGCCGCCGCAAAACGGCGCGCAGGAGTTTCGCCCGACTCCTGTGGCAAGTGGGCGAGGGCTACCGCGTTGGGGACGGACGCGGCTAAAGACGTTAGCCCCAACCCCACGGAAACTCCGCTTCGCGACGTGGAACGTGGGCACGCTTACCGGCCGCGCGAGAGAGCTGGCCGACGTACTCACCAGGCGGAGGGTGGCAGTGGCGTTCCTGCAGGAGACTCGGTGGAAAGGCAGCAGATCCCGGGCCATTGGGAATGACTACAAGCTGATCTACACAGGAGCACCTAGTGGAGAGAACGGGGTTGCGGTAGTGCTGTCCGGGGAGTTGCAGGATGACGTGTTGGAGGTGAAACGCTACAGCGACCGCTTAATGGACGTAACGGTGCTTATCGAAGGGGTTACGACCCACTTGATAAGCGCATACGCTCCACAGGCTGGTTGCAGCGACACCGAAAAGACTTCATTCTGGGATAGACTTGGAGAGGTGCTGCGTGGAATCCCACCATCTCAGGGAGTCGTTCTGGGGGCGACCTGAACGGTCATGTGGGTGAGGAGCCTGAGGAGTTCGAGCGTGTACATGGTGGCTATGGGTTCGGCAGACGCAACACTGAAGGGAGAACATCCTCCAGTTGTGTTCGGCTGCCGACCTGGCTATTGTGAACACGTTTTTCCAGAAGAGGCCTGAACATTTAATCACCTACAGGAGTGGGCGGCACGCTACCCAGATCGACTTCCTACTCACTAGGAGGCACCACATCGGCAAAGTAGTCAACTGCAAGGTCATACCCGGAGAGAGTCTCACTGCACAACACCGTCTACTTGTCATGGATCTCTGCGTGAAGCCCAAAGCCAAAAGCTTTGAGCGCTGTCGGCGTCAAATAAGGTGGTGGCGGCTTGACGAAGACAAATCCCAGGTGTTCGTCTCAGCTATCGGCGACAAGTGCGCTGAGGCTGAGAACGAACCAGTTCAGAACCACTGGGACAGGATTCAGGCAGCCATAACCGAAGCGGCGAAGTCAGTGCTTGGCACGTCTAAGGGTGGACGCAAATTTGACAAGGAGACTTGGTGGTGGAACGACGCAGTCCAGAGGAGACTAGGGTGAAGAAAGCCCTCTTTAAAGTGGCAAGCGTCCAACTCTCCTGAAGATCGCGACGCATACAGGTCCGCAAAACGTGCAACTAAGAAAGCTGTTGCCAGAGCCAGGCGAGCCCACCTACAACCGCTCTACGATAGGCTGGAATCGTCTGAGGGCAGAAGGTTATCTATAGATTGGCACGTTCTAGGGTCAAAGCGGCACAGGATATCTCCAAGTGCCGCTGTGTTAAAGACCCTCACGGTAACCTACTATGCGAGGACCTCGCGGTGAAGGAGAGATGGCGCTCTTACTTCCACGAGCTGTTAAATAAACAACATAGAGAAGTGCAGCCACCGGACCTCCCTCCAAATCTTGGACTTGTGCCACCGGTAACGCCTGAAGAAGTAGAGAATGCTCTTCGCCGCATGAAGAATCGGAAAGCTGTCGGAGCCGATGGAGTCCCCATCGAAGCCTGGAAGGCAATGGGTGGTCGTGGTGTGGGCATCCTAACTGACCTTTATAATCGCATACTCAGCACCGGCGGGATTCCTTGCCAATGGAGACTGAGTGTTATCACCCCGGTCTTCAAGGGCAAGGGATCAGTGCAAGAGTGCGGTAGTTATCGCGGTATAAAGGTCATGTCCCACACCATGAAACTATTCGAGCGGATAGTAGACTCTCGAATCCGTCAGGAGTGCACTGTCTCTGGATGTCAATATGGTTTCCGCCCCGGTCACGGGACTATGGACCCCGTTTTTGCCCTAAGAATCATCATGGAGAAATACAGGACGAAGAACACGCCTCTCCACTTCCTATTTCTGGACATGGAGAAGGCCTTCGACTGTGTTCCGCGTGCGATGATTTGGTGGGCCCTGAGGTCCAAGGGAGTGCCAGAAACGTATGTTGATATCATTAGAGACATGTACTGTGATTCCGATTCTGTAGTTAGGACCGCTGTTGGCGACACTTTGCCCTTCCGTATAACCGTCGGAGTACACCAAGGCTCCGTCCTGAGTCCGTTCCTCTTCAGCCTGATATTAGACGTATTGTCAGACAGCATCAGAGACCACCATGAGCAGCCACCATGGCTACTTATGTATGCTGATGATATCGCGCTGGTGGACTCGGACAGGGGACGGCTGGTGAGACGTGTTAACACATGGAAGGAATCGCTTGAGAACGGGGGTCTGAAACTCAACGTGGCGAAGACTGAGTACTTGGCCTGCAACACTACAGATCCCATGTCCGTCCGCATAGGCGAAAACACGGTCGAGCGCACGGACCGGTTCAAGTATCTGGGATCTGTACTCCACGCGAACGGCGACATCGACTCCGACGTCAAGGCACGCATTGCTGCTGCGTGGGATAAATGGCGGGAGGTGAGCGGCGTCACTTGCGACCCTAAAATGCCGCTTAAGCTGAAGGGACAGGTCTATAAATCCATCATTAGGCCTGTTCTCTTATATGGCAGTGAAGCATGGCCAGTACTTGAGCGGCACAAGCAGGAACTGCGGGTCACGGAGATGAAGATGCTGCGCTGGATGTCGGGAGTTACGCGAGCAGATCGCGTAAAGAACTCCCGTATTCGCGGCAGCCTTCATGTTCGAGACATCGCTGACAAATTGCAAGAGTGCCGCCTACGTTGGTACGGTCATGTTTTACGGAAACCGGCAAACTACGTAGGGAACAAGTGTCTAGCTATGTCGCTACCGCCAGGTCCCGGCAGAAGGGGAAGGCCCAAGAAGGCCTGGCTTGACGTCGTAGTGGATGACATGCGTGCCAACAAACTCTCCGTGAAGGATGCCGAAGACCGCGCGAAGTGGAGAGATAGAAGTAGGAAAGCGGACCCCGGGCTCCGCAAGGATGCAACCGGGAAAACGCGGAGATGCAGTGAATTGTAGAATCAAGTGCGTATTTTCTTAAAAAACCTATGTATCTTCGAAATGTAGTAAATAGAATAGAAAATATTTGTTGATCATAAAAACATACAAAACTAAAATCAAACATACACATACAAATATATGTATGATCTAAAGGTTCTTGCCTCAGCATGTGCCGTAGAAGCTGCAAGGACGCGACGGCGCTGATATTTTGGCAGAACCTTTGATGACAATAAATTTATTTATTTATTTATTTATTTATTTATTTATTTATTTATTGCCTTGACCTTAAAACTATTATTACAGGATATTTTTCCTAATGCAATAGCATGGCCCACTTATATTATGTATATGTTATGGACCAAATAAGAGATAAGTTTCTTAAACTTGACAACGTTAAAAGCACACGGTTAGTTATTATTAAAAGCGTGATTTATGTTAAAATTACTTTATAATACTTCATCATTTTCACACATAAACAATTTTTTTTTTACTCCAAATGTTGTCTACATAACGCAAACCCATTTAGGCATGTCTCGCCATGTCCGGCCTGGGCGACTCAACAGGCGTAATTACAAAGCAAACATTGTAATGTCAGTATCAGTTTAACACCTAATTGCAGGTGACCTAAACCCGACTGCGTGTGACCAGGCCACGGGAACTAGGTCACCCCTCCCCCCTAACCGCTTCAGTACGTACGTGCCCGGGTTGAACGTCAATTTCGTATCGAGTACCAGATTTTTACGTCAATATCGTGTTCTGAAGGTTGCGGGCGATTGATTCGTCCGTCAATTTGATTCTCCAATTTTGTAACCGATCCGATTTGTACCGTATGATCTCAGATGGGATGGCGATTGAGTGTAAATTGCAGGGACACGTTGGTTAGATATAAATCTAACAGCTTTTACTTTCTTGGTGGAGGCACTTGCCCATCATCGGTTTTCTTTAGAGTGATTCGAAAATGATAATTATCTGACATCTTAATAGCTATTTAGCAGATTTAAGATCAAATTTATCTATTCATATGGTATTGGATACTTTAAATAAAATCGTTTTATTATTAAAAATATTATTATTTTAAACTGTCATGGTTACACACATTAGAAAACTGTAACTGTCCGGGATATTTACCATGTTGTTTTGTTTTAATGAGCTCCCGATATTTCGGCACTGTTGCAAGCGCCATGATCATCACGGGTGAACTGAGCTAACTGAAATATCGGGAGTTCATTAAAACAAAACAACATGGTAAATATCCCGGACAGTTACAGTTTTCTAAAAATATTATTGTTAAACATTTTATGAATCTAAATAAGTCATAAGAAATCTTAATAATTTAAACTCTTGCTAAGTTTATACATTTTAATCGGATGATGAGAACTGATTTACTGTTTTAATGCACTGTGAAGAAGTCATCTTTGATCTATAACGAGCGAGTAGCCTAGGCCAGAAACTAGGTCAAGGCGATGTTTCATTCTGATCTAGATTATTCCAGCGTAAAGCGTGTTTATCATATTTTAAAAACATCTTGTATCCTGAATAGCTTCTAACACGCATCTGAAAAGCATTTATAGTTGCATCATATTTAAGGAATTCTTCAAAATTATACTTATTTAAATTAGGATTAATTCTGATTTTGGCTTAATATAATTCGAGGACGCTGGTTTATGCTCTATTCCCATAAGAAATTTGTTTTTGTACACTCAGTATATAAAAACCAAGCCAGGGTATTCCTGTAGGTCAGTTACATTGACCTGACCTACACAACACATTGAATACCATGATTCTGAAAGCTTATTTGAGCTTAATGTTTTATGTCAATATGAGAAAATTATTTCTACATAAATAAAACGCTGATTCCATATTATGTTAAAACGTATAGTCCAAACGAGATCCATGTGTGATCCACAAAGTTCAAAAACATTCAAGTCCGCAACAGTAACAATAGACAATAGTACGTATGTATGTATTTGTTGATTCAACTAATTTCTCAACATTGTATTCGGCTAACTGTCTGGTCCCGTGAGATTTTAGTTCGTCGCAATAATTGAAGGGCAGTTAAACTGTAGATGCAGTCAATCAAGCGATAATCGGACCGCCTTCGGGGTCACTTAATCGTCTTCAAAGAGCTGCCTCAATCGGCTATTATTTTGTTGTCTCGTGTCATGAAGTCTGCCGACGACATTTGCTCCGGGCATTGTTTGTACCCTAGTTTCCTGTGTTAATAAAGCGCCATTTATTGTTGTACTTCTACACACTATAAAATCACCTTTCACTAGACTTGTTACGACTAAACAATATAAGATGTTGTAATGTCATAATGAGCTGCCGATATTTCGAGTGATCATGGCGCTTGCAACAGTGCCGAAATATCGGGAGCTGATTAAAACATAACAACATGGTAAATATAATGTGCTGGATAGTTTAATTTTCCAGACCATCATGTTACAGAAGACTCTTAAGTATTGTCTCTTATTGATTGATAGCTAATCTTCAGTGCCTTTGATTAGAAAGTGCATCTAAAATTAACTGGTTACAATAATTTCTTAAACCTAAATTCGTTTTCGGTGCAGTACAGATTCTATGTCGAGAAAGGTCATGGTGATCAAGATGAAAATCAAAACGGCAGGTGATGGAGCAGTTATAACGCCCGCGTCTATTTTCGCAAGGTTGCTTTTGTTTGCTTTAGTATTGTGACAATTTAATGCCATGTAAAAACATCCCCAAAACTTGTTTTCTAACCGACACACAGTGCATCGACTCCATAGGTGGATGGTAGGCCATAGGAAACGAAACCCAAAAATTACCGATTTTTTATAAACTTATGATGCCAATTTAAAGGTTTATATTGTTGAAGTAGGAATTGTTAGTGGCATATTTCAATTAGACAACAATTAGTTAATATATTTTTGTATATTAAATTTTTGTGTACGAAAAAATATTTAAAAAAGTATTTTTTCGCGACAGCTGCACTCAATCGAAACGCCCCAAATCCTAAACATATCCTCGATATCACCTTACTACCGGCGCATCGCGTGGCCGCGGGTTGCATAAGCGTGCAGCGTGCATCGGCCAGCCTTGCCAACGTTATCATGCGCTTCCCGGGCCGGCGTGACCTTTGTTCGCGAGGAACTAGGTCGACGGCTTCTGACCTTTTTGTTTGTGTTCCTAGGGTTCCGTAGGTAAAAATGGAACTCAATCTCTAAGCCGTCCCTTTGTCTGTACGTTCGAAAGGCTATTATTAAAACTTCGCTGTCTATCCATCTGTCTGTCACCAGGCTGTATTTCAAGAACCGCGATGGCTAATAATCTATTTCTGTTCCGGCAATAACTAAAAACAAATAAAATATTTAGAAGTAGCTCTCATACAAAAACTATGATTTTTGTTCGCTTTTTGCTCGACATTTAAAACCAGCACCTGATAAACGGTACGGGCCTTTTCGTGCGCAAGTCCGACTCACACTTGGCAGATTTGTCCCGCGGAGAGACACCTCTCGCCAGCTCGCGACAGCTATTTCGGTGGGGCTCGTGTCTTCTCAGGGCGATATGTGTGTCACCCGGCACTGGGATGAATGCGCGGATCAATCAATGAACTGGGCTCAATACCGATAGATGGTACCGATTGCTGCTTATGTAGCAAGCCATCATGACTCGCTTCGGTCTTTGAAAATTGTATTTGTTTGTTATATAATGACAAAACTATACAACTAGTACAAGATCAGTTAAACTAATTCAAACAATAAAACTTACAAACTTTATTGAATTCTGTTAAAAGAACTCTTTTTTTTATTATTATAAAGTAGAAATAGAAATTTAATGAGTTATTATTCAAAGTAAATTCACAAAACGGTAAAAGTTGAAAAAAAATGTGTGGCGGATGAGCAACAGAGTTTATAAACTAATTGAACTACAGAAACATAAATATTACGGAGCTTATGGTTTAAAAATGAAATCGAATAACAACTTAATGATACTGACAGACTTATTTATTTAAATACTCCAGTAGAATCACCTACACCAAACGACTTTAGTGAAGGCACATAATTGTGATAACCCTTATTCAAAATGATGTCCCCTCTCACATTGACACTCGCACTTATTACATGAAATTACGATCGCGCAGATTGTCTTTTACGACTGGTCTCAATAAAGTGATTTATGTTATGCAATTACAAAGGACCGTATCGTTTGACAGGAAATAGTTATGTGATTGTATAGAGTTAGACGTTTAAGATCGGCTGACTTATCGGTATTCTATTGCAAACATACGTAGGTACTGAATTAATATTACACAGCATCACATACATTGATTTGATCCGGTGGTATGTAGCTTAAGCACTTGTGTTACAGATATCAGAATCAACAGTGGATACACAAATATAATTAAATATATTAATTATATTTGTACAAAATGTCAAATTTTGATTAGGGAAATAAATCTATGCTTAAGTACTTGTGTGGTTAAACTTCGATGAACGTCACACAAATATTTGAAGCGGGTGAAAATTGAGCCCACGACTCTTGGAACCGTAGTTGGTGAACCTGGTTTAGGAAACCAGGTTCACACCACTGTTTCACCGAGCCAGTCAAAAAATAATATGAGGATTTTTGATAACATTATTTTAATTGGTAGAAAAGGAGCATTATTTATTTCGTCATTATTATTGAATAGTTCTTGTTATTCTCCGATTTAATATTCTTGATTAAGGAATTTGTTGTACGTTACAGAGAGGATTAAATCTGCTGTTGGTTACCTTAATCACGACATGCCGGAAACGGATTCCAAATTGGGAACTTTGTTCCTTACTCATCTAAATGTTTGACAATAACTGGGCAAGGGGTTTCCGGTTCCGAATGTCAGAGTGCCACCTACCAATTAATCCATATAACAAAAGGTGCTATAGGCCAGATTAATCCACCCTTAATGAGGACGCCACACAATGCGCTAAACTCACCACTCCACGTTATTATGAGCCAGTACTCCTTACTGTGACCTCGACATGATTCTCCCACTTTGACGTCCCGATCGCCGCAGGAAGGCCACCGCAGCCTTGGCTCTTTCATCTTTAAAATACTCTTTTAACTACGCTTTTAATAAAGATTCATTAACCACTTTACTGTGTCAAAAACTGTCTGCATATTTTTGGCGACCGTAATTTCTTTTATTGCCTCAAAACTAAGTTTTATTAAACGTTGTCAATGTCTTTTTATTGACATCAGAAGTTATGAAATAAGATATTCCAGTTCCATTTGAGGAGACAAACTAGTTGGCTCTACAATTAGATTCGGTGTCTCTTACAAATATTTTCATTATACACCGTGAAATTTTAGTGGTTGTTTTCCCGTGGCAGAACGATTTGCCTTTAGTATTACTATCGAATTATGCAAATAATTCCTCGAAAAAAAAATTTTTTTTTTTTAATTTTCGAAATAATAATTTTCCAACTCGAAAACGAGAGAAGCTATCGTTCTTTTATAAGATGTGACGTAATCAGGTACTGCTTGCCGTATGAAATCGATGCTTAAAGCTGAAGAAGCTCGACACCCTAAGTCATAAAGCGGTTCGAACGTGCTTTCGTGTTTCGGTTAAACTTTTCGTAAAACCGGCATTTATTGATTTTAACAAAAAAGAACTGCACAAATCTATTGTACTACTAAGATAGATTCATTTTACTGCGGACAACAAATTTCACGGTGTATATGAAATACAAGCTAATTTAACTACCGTTATAGAATATGTACAGTATTATTTCCAGTTTGGTCATTCTACGTAGAATATTTCGTTGGAAGTATTTGTGTATCTTTAACGCGTAAAATATAGCTCAGTAGATAGATGATGATTAGGTAATCAGATCAGTCTATTTGATACCCGGTTTTGTTACGTGTTACGTAGTCAACATAGCAAAAGATTTTCAATGTGAAATATTACCAGACCACAGTGCAGCTGTTCATAACTGAATAAGATCTCGCTACGATCAACTATATTCTGACACGAATTTATTAATTTGGTTCAAACACCTTAGTCACGACTGGTTTAATGCTGAAAACATTCATATATCGAACGGAAGACGTGGAGGTATTCGGAAACAAATGGCCAAAAGCCAATTAAGTGTCACATAATATTACGTTAAGCACAGTTATAAACACTCAAAATGCCATCTTAAAGTGCAGTTATTCAGGCCACACAGGCGAAATACAATGTTTCAGTAAGAATTTTCGTGAACATGTGTCGATTTACATTTTCCTCTTGCAAATGCGAGACGAAAGAGACAGGCGTAAGCTATTATTTAAATGCGCTAAAAAGAAAAAAATAAACTTTTACACTATAACTTTACTGTCAACTTATAACATTTCAAATTCAACATATTTGACACAATTTATATGTTTTAAAAGCTTGTCGCGAGATTTAAGTACTCGTATTTACTTTCTTAGTTTAAAATTTTTAATAGGCAGGTATTTTAAAACTTGCTTTTAAAATTACGAGTAGGTACTTAAATCTCGCGACAAGCTTTTAAAACATATAAATTGTGTCAAATATGTTGAATTTGAAATGTTATAAGTTGACAGTAAAGTTATAGTGTAAAAGTTTATTTTTTTCTTTTTAGCGCATTTAAATAAAAGCTTGTTTTTAAAGATTTTTTTACCTTAATTTATTTTATACTTTTTAGTTCGTTTGGCTGTCTTCCGGCTCCATCATCAGACCCTGGTTACCATCTAGATCCAAAGTACTCATCTAGGCGAATCAAACGAGCCCAAACTCGATGGGGTTGTGTCGTTTAAGTACTGAGTTCGTTTGGCTATCTTCCGGCTCCACCATCGAACCCTGGTTACCATCTAGCTCCAAAGTACTCATCTAGGCGAATCAAACGAGCCCAAACTCGATGGGGTTGTGTCGTTTAAGTACTGAGTTCCTTTGGCTGTCTTCCGGCTCCATCATCAGACCCTGGTTACCATCTAGCATCTAAGTACTCATCTAGGCGAATCAAACGAGCCCAAACTCGATGGGGTTGTGTCGTTTAAGTACTGAGTTCCTTTGGCTGTCTTCCGGCTCCATCATCAGACCCTGGTTACCATCTAGCATCTAAGTACTCATCTAGGCGAATCAAACGAGCCCAAACTCGATTTGGTTGTGTCGTTTAAGTACTGAGTTCCTTTGGCTGTCTTCCGGCTCCATCATCAGACCTTGGTTACTATCTAGCACCAAAGTACTCATCTAGTCGAATGAAATGAGCCCAAACTCGATGTGGTTATGTTATTTAATTACTGAGTTGCTATGGCTATCTTCCGACTTCATCATCAGATCAGCTCCATGTCATAATAATATTGCATTGTCATCGGATATACACGTGCATGCAAAATTTCAGCTCAATCGGTTGAGGGCAAGTGCCTTAAAATTGAGTTATAAAATTCCACCCGAACACACAAACATACATACATACATACATACATTGCAAGTTAAATAAAAGCTTGTAAAATAGGAGGGGTTTTATTATTTTGTTAATTTTACTGTTTCAACAAGTAGGAGTATTTCAATTTGGTACCATATTAAGATGTAATGTAATATTATCAAAGTTATGGTTTTATCTAAGACATAAAAACAACAAAGTAATACATATTCAATAAGTCGAAAATAAGTCAATTCGATTTGATTTGGGTTGAAAGTGGTTCAAGAACCTTACTGCTCGATCAATGGGATCAGTCTGTTGGGGATTACAGACGTGATTACATTTATTTCTGTATTTAAAAATAGGTAACAATGCATTTGTAGGTAGGTATATATAGTATGGAAATAAGTGCACTTGTCTTTGTGCGCACACTTGTGCACTATAATATGTCCTGCATTTGGCTAATCTCAGTTGAGATCGGCCGCTATGGCCGAAATCGGTCGGGCGCCTTATTATTTTATGTGGTAAATCACTTAAGGTATTTATTTCAAAGGTCCGGTAACAAACCCAGAGGTGTCAGATGACGGTGTAACTTTTTGTATTCGTTTATTTTGTGCAAAGCACATTAGCATTTTGTTCCCATTGTTGTAGGACACGATGAATGGAACAAAACTGACAGTTGGTGTGGTTCATGCATAATTTATTGTTTAAATTCATTAGGTCCTGTTTGATTTAGATTTCTTTATAGGCGAGTCTTATTTGTTAGAACTTCATCTTTTTGAAACCGGTAATTAATCACAAAGAAATATCGCATTAATTCATTATATTATATAACACTGAACCCATAGGGATAATTTCCTTATGAGATCAAGTGAATGCAGATTATCATAGATTTTTTTTCATGTCGCCTTACGCCTTACCCACTTAATACTTACACGTTGAAATAACTTAAGGCTCATATTACGACAACAGTTCCCACTCTTAACTTTAAACTGTCATGGTAACACACACTATAAAACTCAAACATAGGAGGTATTGGTCACATTTATAAACCTAAACCTAAAAACCTTTGTCTGCAAGTTTTTATTATAAAATTCAAAATAGTGAAACAGAAAACTCCGTTTTAAACTCAATGTTTAACGAGAGCGAATCTTTTTAAGTGAAGAACTTCTTTAGTGAAAAATATAACAGTATTTCAGTTCCCAACGGCGAAAAAGTTTTAATGCTCATAGTAATTCTTTAGGTTTCCAGATTAGAATAGGGTACAAGTATTAAAAGCGATCCCCGTTTGCTTTCAATGGATTCTTTACTTTGCATTATAGAAGTATACTTATTTGAGGTTATTTTTATAAATATGGTGGATATGTTCCATATTAATGTATACCAAGATTCTAATATTGGGTATACTTATTATACATAAAAACCTTCCTCTTAAACCCCTTTATCTATTAAAAAAAAACATCAATATCCGTTGCGTAGTTTCAAAGATTTAAGTATACATACATACAGACGTCAGACGTCCCCACTTCTGGGGCACAGGCCTACCCTAAACAAGGGCAATAAGGCCTATTCAACCACGCTGGCCAAGTGCGGATTGGTTGATTACACAACCTAAGAATTTCTTTGTAGGTGTGCAAGTTTCCTCACTATTATTTCCTTCACCGTTAAAGCGTCGAATAATCGTACATATGAATTTATACACAAAACGGGTTGATAACTTCACCATGTGCTGTACCTAATTGACACTAGAGTTCAGATTTTCAGTTTGATAACAGTTTATGGTAATTTATCTGCGTGTAGCGAACACATAAAGGAAGATTTATTTGTTTTCAGAGGGCCAGCAAACTGTGCTGTGTTGTGCTATGCAAATTTACTTTTTTCACCAGTAAATCTTCGAAATCGCAGCGACTCGAATAGATAATGAACTGAGATAGTCAGAGCTAACCAACAGCTAATTAATCACACCTGGGCATCGACTCTGTAAACGTTCGAACTGATAGAGTCGAGTAAAAAGGAGGGTGTGTGAACTACTAACTTTATTATTTTTTTTTTGCCATAAAATATGATTAATGACAACACAATTTAATAAAAACTTTATCTAGATCAGTTTTTACTGAACCAGCATATTGAAATCTTTAGATTTTTATAAATCCATACGGATTATATTATTAACTAGGTAAGACAATAATACAAAATAAGATAACAGATTTTAAACAAATAATACAAAATAATATAACAGATTTTACCACAAAATTCATAAATGTGATCGGTTCAAAAATTACTGTAATCAAAATATAGGTAGGTAAATATGTCGTTCAAAACATCAATAGAGAAAATTAAAACTTTCGGGTCCCATTAGGCTTGATAAAATGAAATGCTTGTAACCTAGCCGAAACGTTTGGGAATGAATATTAGTATACAATTTTAAACTGTCATGGTTACACACATTAGAAAACTGAAAGTGTCCGGGATATTTACCATGTTGTTTTGTTTTAAACAAATATCAATAACAATTTAATGTTGAAATATCGGGAGCTCATTAAAACAAAACAACATGGTAAATATCCCGGACACTTTCAGTTTTCTAATGAATATTAGGTCTCTACTGTACATTTATCATGTTAAGTCCCATTTATTATGATTAAATTAGTAGAGAGTACTCGCTCGTTTCAAGAATCAGTTCCCATCGTGCTGTTCGGAGTTCCCTTTAATTAAAATGGTGTCTTTGCTTGGCCTACGCCGCGCTTACGAAAGCACTAATTTGCTAATGCGTTCGACGAAAACATACAAACACGTCAACGGATGTTTTGCGACTGCTAATGAATTATGGCGCCTGAATTTAGATATTCATATAAAATATAGTTATGGGGTTACCCCTACGGTATTTCGTTGTGAAGATTACATGTCCAATGCACTGAAATCCTTACTTACACACCGTGAAATTTGAGTGGTTGTTTTCCCCCAATAACATGATTCCATCTTAGAAGTAAAATATATTTGTGCAGTTTTTTTATTCAAATCAATAAATACCGGATTTACGAAAAATTTTAAATAATAAAACGAAACTTGAAAGCCGCTCGAACCGCTTTATTACTTAGGACGTAGAGCTTCTTTAGCTTTATTCATCAATTTTATGTGGCAAACAGTACCTGATTACGTCACATCGCACTGCCTCGTTGGTCTATCAAGCGCTGCGTTAGGACCGAGAGGTCCCCGGTTCGAATCCGGGGTTGAGTGAGTTTTTCTGTAATGAAATTACTCAGCCCGGAGTTAGGAAGTTAGCGGTTGAACGCCCGTGTCTTGAAAGCACGTTAAGCCGGTGGTCCTGCGCCCGATCTCCCATCGGTCATGTCGGATTGCCGTCTCACCGAATTATGAGAGTAAGGGAATAGAGAGTGCGCTTGTGTTTGCGCGCAAATTTGTGCACTATAATATGTCCTGCGCTAGGCTGATCTCAATTGAGATCGGCCGCCATGGCTGAAATCAGTCGGACGCCTTATTATTTACGTCACATCGCTTAAAAGATCTTTCGATTCTCATACTTTCGAGATAGATGATTATTTTTTTGAAAAATTAATAAGATAATTAATTTCTGCTTTTAAAATGTTCTGCCATGGGAAAAACAACCACTAAAATTTCACGGTGTATAATAAAATTTTAAGGAAGTGTCTGTCGTCGTTTGAATAACGTCGCTTTCACGGCAAAGAATCTATTCTAAAACTATTCACCGTTTTACATGAAATTTGGTTCACATTTCGTTTAGAGATTAAGCCTATTTCCTTTAAATTGCGTATTATAGCGGTCTTTGTTAAAAGGGAGAAATGTATTACGCTTTCAAAACTTCACGTGGACGATGTTGCTGGCAGAAACCTAGTACCTAATAATCCAAAATCTAAATTTATTCTATCCTAAAGCTCTCACCTGTCTGTTACCGGGGTAAACCCGGCATTCTTCTTTTCCGTTACGTTCTCCACTTTTGCCACTACACTGAACCGGCCAAAACAAAGCACTAATTAAATTAATTAACTCAAAACATCTGTATTCGTTAAATGAGGCGGATCATTTCGATCGTTGTCGGTGTCGCTTTGGTAATGTTAGACCTGAAACAAAATAACTGGTATTAACGAAATGTAGCATACAGTTGAAACACATAGTAACACACAGGTATACAATTAAAATAAAAGTAGTATTTTACGATCATTGAAATGAAAATGGAAAATTTCTATTTTAAAAGGTAGTTATTTTTATTTAAATTTTTACCATCGAAATGGTGTTTCATGTTTAATCATCATTATGAGCATTCCATTAATTACAAACGGCTTATAAAAATAGCACCGGAGACAAAAAAAGGAGTTTGTCAAAATTATTATACATACATAGTTCTGTTCTTATAGGATTCCAAAATTATATACAACAAAAGAATGCTCGGACAAAGGATATAAAAGATTTTCATTCCAGCTGTCATGATACGATCCCAAATTAATTTCCCCCTTAACCGCAGCTTGATAATTTGTATTGAAAAGTCAATTCTGTTTTGCGGTTCCATTTAATCAATAAGAATGCGTTTGCTATTTTGAAACCAATAAATGAAAATAACATCGATATTGGTTGGTAAAACACAAAGGATGATTGCGGTTTTAGATATCCTTTTCTAGAAGAAAGAAAAATTAATAGATGAGAGAGTATTTGGATAACATCATAAGCACGTACGTACAACGTACATTAGTTGTTTTTTTCTACACTTTAAATAAAAGTATTTGAAGGATAGAGAAAGCTTAAGAAAACTTTAAAATATAGGTACTATTAAAGATACCTTTATACATCTTTCGTACGTTTAATAAAAAATAAACTGTGTTACTGATAGTGTTTGAATGGGACAGTTGAGATATTGACTACCTATGAATTAAGCGTAATTAGAAAAGGTCTGGGACCGCAATAGTCCAAAAGCTAAGAGTTTGTATTATCCTATTCACTCAGTCCAAAAATTAGTAGTCATGTTGTAACAAGTGGTGTGTTTCTTTGAATATCAGTGCGATCGTTTGTTTGTGGCTGCAACGTGAGAGCCGCTTGTACCCTTGCCCTTGGATGCAAAATGCACGGTCATTATATACTGCGGTCTTAGGTTACGAATGCAGTCTTTCAGCATCCAGCCACAGCTAAAACCATCTCTCTTACAACCGACGTTCGTTCCAAAGTCGCTTGACGCATCGATCAAGTGGCTGATGCAGTTAGCTAGACTGTCTGAATGTCAAACCAATATTCGGCAGTGACTGCTGCACCGAGGCAATAAAAAAATAATTTATTTCAGTCTGAGTAAATAAGGTGATGGTGCGAATTGAACATTTAGCGACAACACTGGCCGTTTATATTGGGTCTGGCAGAAAAACGGTGGATTCACGAGCGTCGATTGTTTATGACGAAACAAAAAAAAATCTTGTTTGGAATGGCTACAAAACTTGTCAGCTACACAGGGACGGAGGCAGAATGTGTTCGAGCTAGGATTTAATTTTTTTTTCATTTTTAAATATTACCCAACATCACATACATTGATCTGATCCCGTGGTAAGTAGCTTAAGCAATTGTGTTACGGAAATCAGGTTCAACAATGGATACACAAATAAACTTAAATATATTTAATAATACACCCAGACACGGAACAAATACCGATGTTCGTCACACAAATATTTGTCCCGAGTGGGAATCGAACCCACGACTCTTGGAACCGTAGGTTTTGAGCCTGAGTCACTAACAGTAACCACTGTTCCACCGAGCCAGTCAGTTAATATAATGTAGTGCACAAAATGTCGAATTTTGATTAGGGAAATAACTCTATGCTTAAGTACTTGTGTGGTATAACACACCCAGAAACGGAACAAACACCGATATTCGTCACACAAATATTTGTACCAGGTGACAATCGAACCCACGACTCTAGGAACCGTAGGAAGTGAACCTGGTTCACTAACCACTGTTCCACCGAGCCAGTCTCTCATAATCCTTTTTTTTCCTGTTTTAGAAGGTTGTGTACGAAATATATTACAATTTTATCCCAATCGTACATTCAGTCTTAATAAAATATCTACTGAATACAGCCAAATGGAAGATAGAGCCATCACAGATAAGGTAACTTAAGATTCAGGTCACGAATGACTCGGTTCGGGGTATTTTAGTGCAATAGTCGTAATTCTTCAAGCGTTTTGTTTTGTTTTTGATAAGGTTTTATTGCAATACATAAAACAGGACCGAAGCTGGCTTGCATGTTTCGGAGTTAAGCAGTAGGTATGGTGTTTGCAGAAGGAGAATCGTGTAAAATTATTTTTATAGCAGTGTTGACGTGTTGTGTTGATAAATAAAATGGTAATAATAAATTAATACTTAATGTTGATTTGAAGCTATAATAGTCTTGTGAAACGAATTGGTATTTTAGTATCATAGAGCTAATGTTGATTTGTAGCTATTATTATCTTGGGTATGTTTAGAGAATAACTCTATGATAACATAAAAATACCTATTCGTTCGTAAAAATGGATCCGTATTCGGTTTAATATAATATTTTATTTTTCATTTTCCGTTTGTTAATAGATTAAAATAAAAAAAACAACAACTTTTCCATATTTTTTGTTCAATACTGTGTATGAGTGACCTTTGTAATAAGTTACGTTATACGAGTACTTAATTACCTATTAACAAAAACAAATCATAGGCGTGATCAACTACCTTACTGATCAAACTGAAAACCCCATTTTTTTACTTTAGAACATAAATTATTGGTTTTAGATTATAATTATTATGTCAGTTGCTCACTCTCTTCCGCGCATTTTATATTACCTTACGTTAGACGAAGGTCGAGAATGAAACTAGGAAGCCATTGAACTCCGAAGGGCAATGTATTATAACATTGAACCTATATGTGAAAAAAACATGTTAGTTGCCGCTTTTGCTTGTTTACATTAGGTACATAGAAAACAATCTTTACAATGTGCTTTCGAGTTTCATAGAGACTAGCAACAAAAGTTCCCTATATGCAAGTCACTGTAGTGAAATTACGAATGAAAAAACTTACTTGAACTAAACTGAATTCTTAAACTAGACTCGCTATAAAAATAATTATAGTACCCGCATCGCTATAAGGACAGGAAATCGCTGAAAAGTATTTTGTAGGAACGTTCATGTCAAAGGCTACTGTAATAAAAACGTCAATATAGTGAATGACTGCTATACAATGCTGACTGTGCTCCGCACGGCAATTACTGTTGGAGTTAAGGTCGATAGATAATTAGCGGCACGTGTATAGTTATTTATAATATTTTATTATAATATTGCTACAAATAATACATTGTATACGTAGTAGCAGGCTGTAGTCATCGGGGTCGGACATACTTCACTCAAGCCGGGAACTGAAGCCTGAATACTGATAATGATAGATGGGTTTATATTCAACTAAAATCAAATTAGTGAGCTAAGATGGTAGCAAACAGTCACATGACATAAGTCTAGGCCTCAGGACTGAATTTGTGGTTAACATTACACTTAGGTAAAGGTTAGGTAGGTAAAGTAAGCCCCGCAAGCCAGGCCCGTGGAAGGTCTGCGCAGGCCGGCCGGGCCCCTACTGGAAATTGCCCCCTCGACTCTATTATGGTCAGTCCGACCCTGGCAGACAGGTCATTTTAGAACTCAGCCTGCTCCCAGGCCTTACTGTAAGACCTATCCCCTTGGGAATCAAGGACGTGAATGCGATTAGAAATTGTGTAGGAATAGGAAGTTTTTGTCATTTAACTGTCCAATGTTGATCTGATATCAGTAAAACAAAATAGTTTCCAATATATCTTGTGTTACGGATTTCAATTTACAACAATAATGTTTAGGTCTTTATCTACACCTTGATTAAATGAGTCATTATTGCACAAATAACAAATAGAGTCAAACAATATAACAAAGCATTACAAGTAAGGCGAACTTATTGCTATTAATGTGTTTGAGATATCATTGCCAAATTCAGATAAATCGACGGCTGTCTAATACAGATATGGTACTATGAATTACTCACTTTTCTGTGTTCAATAGTTATCTGAATAGGGCGGGTCGGCAGCGCGAAGGCCGCGGACCGACCCAGCCCATTGAACTATGAAGCTCAACCGGAAGTTGGGACTACGATTGATCTACTGTGCTATAGGGCTGTCCACTTTGAATAATCAATAGTCGTACTTGGTTTATAGCAGATCAGATTATGAAGATGTCGTTTTTTATAAGCATTCATATTAATTTCATTAATTAGCTATAATGCAAAATAAATCTAAAGCACTTCCTGCTCAATGCCTCCAAGTGCCTCCTGCTAGATTTTACCCTTGTCTTGTTAAGACAAGTATAAAATAATCTTTGTATGTGAGTCCAAAAAAGAAGGCTTGGAAATTCATCATCATCAGCCCATCCCTGTCCACTGCTGGACATAGGCCTCTTCAATAGCACGCCACTTCTCTCTCTCCTCGGCCACTCGCATCCAGCTCCTACCAGCCGTTCTGCGCAGATCGTCACACCACCTGGCCTGCGGGCGTCCTACACTACGTTTACCGAGACGCGGTATCCACTCCAGAACTCTTCAGGCTTTGAAATTAATCACGATAAATTATCACGCTAACGCACTAATTTTGCACGGTGCCACATCACGCTGCAAGCATTTAGCGCTCAACACAATGTATTATCAAAGGCGTGACCTCCACAACCTCATTAAGGCACTCGCCAGCCGCAGAACGAAAGAAACAGCCCAATAAATTACGCGGGGAAATCTTTACGACCAATAAATCTGATTTTTGAAATAGCTCGTCCAATTTCTACCAATCCGATGAACGAAATCGGGGCTTGCAAATTATGTTGGGCTTCTAAATCTCTTGCAGTGAACAGGAAATCAATATGGCGGCCAATTTTTGCTAATGGCTTCAAGTCTAGCTCCAAATGTTGGACGTTTGGTCAATAATGGAGAGTGTATTAATGATAAATGAATACGGGTATTTACTGTTCCTGTATAGACTACTTTGGCCTATACCTAAGTCTTGCCTAAGCCATTATGCGATACCAATGTCAATTATCATGCTTATCATAGAGAAAGGGAAGGAAATGAGTGTGATCATAGTTCTTCCTGAACTCAGACAGAAGTCTTCCTTACGGTTATCTATTGTTTGCCCGAAAGATATATGCCATAATATTCATATGACCGAATTTCATTTGCCAATGAAATTCGGGCATATGAGCATATGAATATTATGGCAAATAAAATTCGGGCAAATGAAATTATGGCTAGTGGGGGTATACCCTTCCTTACTTCTCTTTTTCAAAACTAAAAAATATGTCTAAGTGTCTTCGAAATGATATTTGATGAATTTCATCTAAGTACTAAAGGTTAACCTAGAGGTTAACCACCAAGAACAGTTTTATTTTCATAGTATTGTGTGTCCACGAAATGTATTTATTACGTAATTCAAACAAAAATCAAATACGTGTAGGTACTGTCATGTATGTTTAGTTACGTGACTAAAAATTCATAGACTGTTGATGTTTACAATTATGGGCGGCATATTATAGGGGATAAAAAGTTGCCACTATGGTCATTTAATACTTCCTCCATACGCCCGTAGACCTATGGTACACCTAATGATGTCATCATCATTTCAGAGCTAGCGTGAAGTAATTGCACCAAGAAAATTGTCTAATTGCACACCATTTAAATGCTGCGCTAAAGACAAACCTCGGAAACAATTCACGTAGGTATATTATCACATTCTTCAAAGAAAGCAAGGAAAGGTATTTGCACTTTTGTTATGCGCAAAATTTCCAACGAATAAAAAAGTTACAACTTTTTGCTGAAGCACAGTATACAGACAAGGCTTAACGCGTTTATCGTATTTATTTATTGTGGTATTATTATTTTAAGTAGGCGTTTTTCATCATATTTAGCTGCCATTACTTACGAAAAAGTTCAGTTTTACATATAAATTAATAAGCCATATAACTGGATATATTAAGTAACTTTTATGACGTTTTTAATTATGGGTCTAAGATAAGACGTAAATCACGCATAACTTAAAAAAATCTCATAATTATATAATCATAAAGCATATTAAACTTAAGAAGCAACACGATTTATGCCACATCCATACATCACGCGCATTTTTTCAACCAGGACGTATGGAAGTCGAAACTATAATTACGAGACGAAACCAGCCCATTTTGACGCAAGCCACATTGTCTTACTGGTATCAATAACAAGACTTAACCTTGGAATCAACTCAGAGGACGTCGCAAATGATTTTTTTGGCCAACACTTTTTGTATCGATATATATTATTGTCTCACAATGGCGCTGAATTTGAAAGGAATACATTAGCTCGCGGTCGATGGCTTTGCGAGTTGCACCTACAGATTAAAGATCTGCAGATGAGCTGGTATATTATAAGTAAATACATAGTACACTTAGATAAATATAACTCTATACTACTATAGAGTATTTATGTACTACACCCTAACTTTAACTTAACCCTAATCCTTATCCTGACGAAAATTACTGAACCGTATTAAATTAAACTAAATCGGATATAGAGCTTGAGGAAAGACATTTAGTTTTGGCTACTTTTTAACCAACTGTACTGTAAGTGAATAATATTTTCTAAAAAATTATAAATCGGACGGATTCGCGGGCGTAGAGTATACCAATATATGTATGCCGATCTTCACACAAATAAATACATGTGGACAGAATATTTCCTCACTTTTATAGTTTAAAAATACCGGTTCCCCTTCTGTATTTTATCTGATCATTGACAGTTCGGTTCGGCCAGATTAAATAAATACAGATGTGGCTCTGTTACCTACCTTATGTTATTGCGAACGAAATTACAAATGCACTGAGCCGTTCTGGAAACAGAGTGTGGGCAATCGATACATAATCTTTATACCATATCAATACGAGCACATGGAAAATGTTCAAAACAATTTTCTCTTTAAGGTTTTTTCCCATGAACTTAGTAGTATAAAGAAGTAACTTATGAGGACTTTATGACTTATTTTGTATAACGTTTACTCTTCATTCAAACAAAGTACATGCAACATTTACTCAGTCATGATAAGTTTTGCAACGTTGCTATACATACAGTCCAAATTGCTACCCCTGAAATATAACATTTCCTTAGAATAATCTTACAAAAGGAAAGTATTGTCTTTAATTGAATACCCCGGTATATTTTTACCATAAAACAAAAGTATTTTCCTCAATAATTCGGAACATTATAAATGAAAGAGAACGTCAGGTTTCACACCCACAAGGACTTTCTTTGATTGTCGTACACATGTTTGGAATATCCAAAGAGTTCCAATAAACGGGAAATATTTACCACAAACAGATCAAGTTTGCTTGTAACTTGTGTTGAAGCAAAGTGATGTGACATATTCGTACCATTGCGACACCTGGTATCTACGTTTATTTTTTGGTAATAATTCCGAAACAGATAAACATAACAAATGTGCTTAAGCTTGCGTGACAATAATTTACTCGGTATCAGCCATCATAGAAGGATCTTACATATTTTTTGCAGTGGGACAGTATAGGCTAAATAAAAAAATAATAATAAGTACATCTTAAAATACTAATACGGTGATTGTTCCGCTTAAGAATGCTCAAAATTAGACACGGTCATACTCGGGTCGGCTTCAAATAGTATTTGACTGAAAAAGAGATCCATGTAAGTAAAATAATATAATTTTGCATTATTGGATTGGCGATGTCAAATCGTTGAAATTTTTACTATGTTTCAAAATGGGATTTAGTTTGCAGTAGCGGTACCATGAGTTGGCTATCGAAAACTTACGTACGTTAAAAACCTATCGAGTTGTTTTTTTCATACGACCGATTTTAGTTCTTAGCGTAACCACCAGGGGCGCTATACAAGTTTTTCATAGACATATTTACGTAGGCGATATCAAGTCCGTAACTTTTAAACTCATGGTAGCGCTACAGGTACCAAGTGAGATGTTCCTTATCGCGTCGCATCACTATTCGCTTTCACGCTGACCTTGGCTGCCACCTGACGACAAGGTCCAATCAAGTTATTCACAAGAGATTGATGGCACCGGCATTATTGGTGGTGTTTGTCACGGGTTTAATCAGACACTGCCTGCCCAATTTATTGCCTTAACATTGTTTGTCCGTAGTTAAGTATTCTATCGTGTTCTTTGGAAGGATTCAGCTTGTTTTCCCCGAGAATCAAAACATCTTCGATCTTTCGTGTCGTGAATTTTGATATTAAAACTACCTAATAACGAGTATCACTAATAATTTTACAGTGCATCTCTGCATGATGAAAAAAAGAGAAACGTATGAGGCATACACACGGTATTTTTTCTGATTGCTCTAAATAGATTCGTTCTGTTCTCTGAGTCGAAATCCAAAGCGTTGATGACCGAGTGGTTAAGGTCGTTGCTTGCCATGCGAGAGGTCGCCAGTTCAAACCCCGCCAGGTACCAATGTGTTTTTCAAATTTGAAATTCATATGTACCACATTCGGCGCTTTAACGGTGAAGGAAAACATCGTGAGAAAACCAGCACACCTGAGAGATTTTTCAACAGTGTGTGAAGCCATGTCAGAGTTTTAAACTCTGACACCAGGTTGTTCATCAACCAAACGATAAGAAGAAGAGTCGAAATCCAGAATACCAATTATATTAAATGTAAATATTATTCACTACATATTCAAGTTATGATATCATCAGCCCCTCTCAGTCCTCTCCTGGACATAGGCCTCCGCAAAAGCTCGTGATGATATGCGTCCATATAATCACTTTTATAGGGGCTATTACTATACTAGGAAATAAACAAAAAAACTACCAATGCTAAAGGTAAAAAGACATCCTTGAACTAACGTTTACGAGTAAACATCAAAGTTTATGTTTCCTTTGAAATTTCCTTCCGTTCAAAGATTCTTAGCCAAATCAAGTAGGTTTTGATGGGTTTCCAATTGAAAACAATTCAGCATTAAAGGCCTTTGTAAAGCTGTTTTGTTCTTAAGGATCAAGGTGAGATTGCTCGATTCTGGTAATTTATGGTGAGCTAAAACTGGTAACAAAAATTCTCGACCATGGAGATTGCCTATTTTGGTCCTGTTCTTATTGTTGTGAATTCTTACAAGTCTTTTCAAGCAAAAATCTGTATCCGAATACAAAGTGTATTAATTTTATAACTATAGCAACTTCAAAAGGTTTTTGACATAAATAAGACGTAGTAATCAAACTTTTCTTATTTCAGGCACATAATAAATACTTATAATATTAGAAGTTATTTATTATATCTCAATCATTGGCCTTAAGTTATGTTGTATTATAAAGTAACCCACAGCAGTTATTAATAACTTTATTTTTCTTACGATTTTAGACTTTCGCATACTTTTAAATCTATAATATACTCGTACTATGGGTCTACGCTCTACATGTTCGCGACCATGACTGGTGTAAACCAGTCGAAAAGTAAGTAGCTACGTATTTGCTACTGATTTGATCGCGTGTAGACCCAAAGTATGTAGCTTATTTTTTCAAAGTTTCAAAATAAAAAGTAAAGGAATAGGTGCTAGTATGAATCGCAGTCTATAATGAACCGAACATGTGCGGAATCATTACCAATTTGTCAAGCTCAATGAAATTTTCCCTTTCTTCGACATCGCCAGTAGTTCAGTCCCGGTCGTTATTATTTGCGGAGAAATTTCAAGGGCAACCTGTTTTTAACCGGCTTCGGAGTCACGTAAACAAATTTTATTACCATTGTTAACAATATTATTCGGAGTTAAATCCGTTGTTGAGCACAATGGGCGACCTTAGGTTTCCCGTAGTTCTACAGTGCGGCACCAAATGTTGACACGTGTAGGTGAATGCTCCATTATTCAACAGCATTAAAAAACACGATAAATAAGAAAGCCTTTACTTGCCCTCGAAAATTTCTTTCGTACAAATGTTTTCTTTTTTTCATTTTATTATTTCTACGTGTGCTCAATCATCAATTGCTGCCTTTCGTTTTTTATTTATTTGTGATCAAGTGGCAACATTATTAATAACAAAAAAAAAACTTGCAGACTTCTATTATACAATATTACATAATTATTTCTATGAGCAATTGATATTATACCTGTAACTGCACACAGAATCTATTTAGATATACACTTAGGTGCACACTTCATAAACTTATTTATGGTGTCAGCATGGCCGCTGCGTAGAGCACAAATCGCACATTATATGTTTAATTACCCAATCCGTGCGTATTTACAACGCTTCTCCAGACAATTTATTACTGCTAGAGTATTTATTTATGCGCACATTCGCTGTCTTGAACAGCCCATTGTTATATGACTGGCAATAAAATGGTTAATCAGCCCTTAACTCAGGGTTCATGAATTAATACTGCAATTAGGTATCATGAAGAAAGGTTTAGTTATTATGAGGCATGGTCTATGGTTGGTCATATTTCGGTTTGTTTCGTTATATATTTAGTCTACAAGTAGAAAGAAAAACAATATAATTTTATGTTTTACCATGTTATGCAAAATCGTACATGACGTAGGTAATTAATGTACATTAGCGTTGGTAACTGTTAATAGGCATGATACCATTAATAGTGATGTTTCATACAGCATGAATTTGAAAGCAGCTGCAATTTTACTGCCTCATATTATGGTATCTAATGCTATACGTATACTTGATGAGTGAGTACTTAACATGAATTCGCTTTTGACAAGGTACCTCTTAGTC
Source organism: Maruca vitrata (assembly GCA_039566165.1). Taxonomy (NCBI): domain Eukaryota; kingdom Metazoa; phylum Arthropoda; class Insecta; order Lepidoptera; family Crambidae; genus Maruca; species Maruca vitrata. The sequence goes on along the minus strand of CM076918.1, from coordinate 5,862,365 downwards.
TTTAAATGCTCTATAGTTTACCAGAGTTGGTCTGATTTGAATTTCAATCCAGCTGGAGCTGTTGGGGTTGAAGTGTTGAACATTGTTCTACAGTTTTGAAAGAAATGTTGCTTTCGCACACTTAAGATTGTTACGAAAACAGTTCTCTTTAAAGGACCCGGCTTTATACGACTTCAATATACCGGTTTAAGTTAAATATAAGTTGAAAAGCATATTATGTTTGATACAATCTTCAATGTTTAACGTTCGTCAGCTCAACGGACACATTCACAATACGAACCGTAAACAAACAAATGACATCCAGTCCCAGGCTAGAAAACAGAATAGGTACAACGGTTATATTACTTTCATCAGAACACGAAATAGTTTAATAAAAAAACTAGTTCGCATTGTCAAAACTAGATCGCGATTTCTCAACAGGGTCATATTCCGGTATCCAAATAGATGTTTTGCGGTCCATCTGAGAGAACCGGTTGCAGAATCAACCCCTGATTGCATGACGGAAATGAAAGTGCACGCTCATTGGCCCATCACAAAGAGTGCACGAACTTGAACTTGGCCCACATTCTCACGTTGTGAAAGAGTGCACCAAAGGATTGTTCACAATGCACTCGCGGCAGATTATTGACGCACAATATAAAGGCTATTGTGCAATGCAAATTTGGGAAATGCAGCATGTGCATCCGTAAGGCTCAATTTAGCGTGCATACTACGAGTATAACATTGCAGGAGGTCCTTTCTGATGATTTGTATCAAATGATTAAAGAAATTGGGAGCGTATATTCTACCATAGCGTATAATTACTTATTAATCTATCTTTTACAAACGTTACGTCAGTACATAACAATCACCAATTTCAATTTAATCAATTTCTTACTATTGTACTATTAACTGTAGTTGTGTTTAGTATGGTTGGTATTTCCGTGCATAATTTATATGATAGACTGATACATTACCAAGAAGTGGGTTGTTCGTCTTAAAGAAGCAAAGTGATAGTTGAAATAAGTATACATAAGTACTTATCTCAGACCACACGCACATATCCTATAACTTGTTTTCATTCACAAGAAAATATATCGTCCCAGACTAGAGAATAAAATTGCATTTTGCTATGCATTGTAATAAAAAAATAGAAAGGGGTGTTTTGATCATTTGCATTCACGAGTGTGTCAAGGGAGGGAGAGAGGACGCTTGCACTGCGGCGTTAGAGCGAGACGGGAATAAAATGCTTCATTCTGCGATACACGTTCCCTCCAAGTTAGCTATAAAGTATAGCTTCTAGTAGGTATTTCGTTCGTACACACTTACTAGATTCGGTATTGTTTCACACGTGTCTCAGCATAAATTTACATAATAGCCAAATGCAGGTCGTATATTAATCAAGCATCAAAACAATAGTACAACATCAATGCAGTTCACTTATGTCAGATTCCTATGCATGTATAGATGACAGCTAGCTGAAAGAGCGCTAAAAATCCCGGTTTATTTTAGAGAGTAACCTCATTCCTGCGCAGCTCCCAGTGAAAGTAACCACTCACATCTAGTTAATGTTCGCCAGAACCCCGCTCGGTTATAAACAAACCCGCGCTTACACTAACATCACTTGACCACGGTTCACTTACCGCTTGAAAGCTCCACTGCTGCTAAGGTTTCAGCACTGAGGAAATGATTTGGGTTGCGATCCAATAACAAACAACAACTGGGGGAACGCGGGCGGTGGATAGGCAGTTGTTTTCGGTGTTTTCGCGGGATTCGCGACGCGGTAGTGTGACGTTTAGCGTTGGATTTTGTTTTTTTGGGGATTGTTTTGAGGAGTGAATTATAGGATTGCAAATGCGGTAACGACGAGTACGGAGCGTGCGCAGTGGAGGCCGGGGAGGTACTGTCGGCGGCCGCTAGGCGGCGCTGCCCGCCACTGTATTGATAAAAGCGCAGGGGACGCCGGCCTAGCCAGATCTATGCGAGCGACTGCAATGTGTGCGCCACGCGGTGCGATCTTCGCGATTTATGGACGACCAACCTTGAACTCGCGACTCGCTATCGGATATTAAATAATGAGCATTGGATAAAATAATAGATTGTATAATGCCGTGACAACCGTGTCGAGAGCGTTATAACATTACACTTCCGCTTGTCTTACTGATGACTAACATCCATTTTATCTTGCCCTTAGTATATTTAGTTACGTACGTAATAATGTTGAAATATGTATGAGGAAATACTTTTGGAGTCTGTTATAAAATAACATCAAATGCTAGCATTTGCCGGCTGAAAATTGTAAACAACTATTGGTTCACTGAGCTGGGTCTTGTAGGCCCGTCGCTAATTATGATTCCAATCACGCCTCCCGAGATTAGTTCTTATCTTCTGAATATTCATACGAGTCATCGACAAGCCGCCCTTTCGTGATCTCAGTATTAAGTTCTGTTAAAGCGATCTGAAAGCTCTCCTTAACCGAATTCTAGGCACGGTCAATATCAACCAAGTTACCAAAATATAAATCCAAATATCTTCAAAAACACACACAAATCGTCAAATTTTTAAGGCAATTTTCGATAATAACTTTATAAATACACATTATGAGAGATAGTAAAGTACAAAAATAATCTTACAGCGCCGTTTTCGGAAGGCTGTCTCTACCAAGAAGAACATTGGTGAAAAGCTCGATAGTTACACTATTCAGTGCCTAAAATAATTAAATTTACATCACCTTACAAAAAGAAAACAACAAAAAAGTGTGATGGCGTGGTATCTAGTTTGAAAACAGTAGTAGCTCAGTGTAGAGATACTATTCACGCTTTACAGATTACTTTCAAAAATCAAATGCAACCTAAATAAATTGCTTTCATCTGATTTGTTTTATCTACGTGAGTGCAGGTCTTGTTACATTGTAACGAATTGAAGACTGCCAATAATGAGAGGTAGGTGAAAGTGGCAATCTTGAAATGCAATTTGTTTGTACCAGTGTGGGTAATCATTAGATTTCTTAAGACAAGAACTACATAGTACAGTAGGTACATATATATAGGTAAATCACGTTCCAACTCATTCTCAATTACTGAGAAGAACAAATGCTACCTACTACTGTAATTTTTTGTTATATTACAGTACCAATACATCTTGAAAATACAGCATTTCTAATTTGTATTTGACAATTAAATGCTTATTTTTACTTGTTGTTTTAGTGCTACTTTTATATAAAGCTCTAATATAAATATCTTAATTTGAAACCTAGATAAACGCCTGGATAGCACTGTGGTTAGAGTAGCAGAAGCGGTCTCTAAAGACCGGTGGTTCAAGCCCCCGTCCAGGCGAGGTCAAGAAAGTGATTTTTTTGACTGACTCGGTGGAACAGTGGTTAGTGACCCTGGCTGGCGGTTCCGAGAGTCGTGGGTTCGATTCCCACTCGGGACAAATATTTGTGTGATGAACATCGGTGTTTGTTCCGTGTCTGGGTGTGATTATGTATTTAAGTGTGTATTTATAAATATATATGTATGTATTATGTATATCAGTCTCTGACGCTCATAGTACAAGCTCTGCTTAGTTTGAGGTCAGACCGTGTGTGGAAATGTCCCAGATATTAAAAAAAAAAAAAAAAATTTAAAATATTTTTTGTTAAATATATATCTTTTCAATGCATACGATCTACTATCACGTTACGACTATCTATACAGAGATGAACTAAGCTTATATAACACCTAACTTCATTGATTACTTAGTGATTTAGTGGGAATAGAAGCATTGTAGATACCTACTAGGTTGACTGGCTCGGTGGAACAGTGGTTAGTGACCCATGTTCACTACCTACGGCTCCAAGAGTCGTGGGTTCGATTCCCATCCGGGACAAATATTTGTGTGACGAATATCGGTGTTTTATCCAGTGTCTGGGTGTGTAATTAAATATATTTATGTATCCACTGTTGATTCTGATATCTGTAACACAAGTGCATAAGCTACTTACCACGGAATCAGATCAATGTATGTGATGTTGTGTAATATATATTCATTTATAAGGTACTCCTGTAAATGAAAGTGGGTACAGATCGGGGCGGGGCGACCTTGAAATAATGCACTTGCACCCTCCTACCCCTCTCTGCCCGTCCCTCTCGCACACCAACGTAAACTCAGGGTTGAAACTAACAAGCTCATCTTAATTTACGCTTTTCACGATGCTCTCTCAGTGTCCCTGTAATTTACAATGTTGGATTTTGCAGAACTGACAAAATATTTTGGCAATGAAAGCAAATCTCCGCGAATTTAAATTGATATAGTAAATTTGTACAACTAGTAGATAGGTACTCTACTGCATCGTTGGTCTGTTGGCAGCAAGTGCAACCGTGGACCGTGGAGAGAGGTCCCGGGTTCGAGTCCGGGAAAAATGTATGTGAGTTTTCTTTTAACAGATTACTCAGCCCGGAGTCAGGATGTTGGCGGATGCACTCCCGTCTCTCGGTGCTTACCGAGATCAGGCGCAGTACCACTGGCTTAACGTGCTTACGTTAAGCCAGTGGTCCTGCGCCTGATCTCTCATCGGTTATGTCTGATTGCCGTCTCACCGAACTATGAGAGAAAGAAAACAAAGAGTGCACTTGTGTTTGCACGCACACTTGTGCACTATAATTATGTCCTGCGCAGTTGGCTGATCTCCATTGAGATCGGCCGCCTTGGCCGAATTTGGTCGGACGACTTTTTACGTAGGAACTGGGCCTTGTTCTAAGGTTTTTAAATATACATAATATATTGTTCTTAAGAACGGGAATCTTCCTCTCTTTATATGCATATATGTAATTTCAATGTGTGTCATCGAAGCTGTAACAGTTGATTTTTAATTTTTGATTTGTTTTTTTGGTAAATGCAAAAAATACCATTTAATCTACATAGATTAAATGGTATAGTTAAGAGGAAGTTTTATTAGATTATTGTATCAGCCCTTATTACTTGATCTTGCGATCCGAGAAGATTGCCTTAAGTCCAAGTTAGAATTTCACTCGAATCCCTTTCCAACGTCGTAGAGCCACGAGCAAGGCGAAATTGTGTTATTAAGAGAAAAGAACAAGAATTCTTATAATAAACTTCCAACTTAATAACTTACCTTGGCCGAGAATTTTATTTGAGAAAATCAGTTGAGTTTCACAGAAATGGATGAAAAGTATTTTGGACGAGAAAAAAAACAAATACTTAAATACAAGACCAAAAAGAAATTAGGCCCTTTGTACATATTCTTTCCTAAGCGATTGTACTACGAAAACTATTACAAAAACACTTTTTACGTTACACGTGTGCGCTATGGCTTAATGATCATAACACACTCACTTATTATACAGGGTGTAACAGGGGGGGTGGATCATCGTAAGTCAAGCGATCGGGGACTTCAATACCTATCGATATAACCCCCATGTATGTTCAGCGATTTTCAATAGTTCCAAAATTATTGAGATTTTTGTGAAAATTTTGTAAGAAGCCGGAATTCAGTATAAAAGTCTTCACTGTAGCTTAACTACTGGACCTGCTTGCATGATTTTTTTTCTCAAAATAGTTCAATAGTGGGTCTGCATAATTACGATACCGATTTGAGTCATAACCCTATCGTATTGGAGTAAAAAAATAATTCTTCACAAAAGTTTTACGAATGGAATTGTGTCTACCAACTTTCAAAGCCTCCAGTGAAAAAAAAGTGCCTGTGTTTTTTTTCTAGAACTTATTTTAAAAACTACCTACATTCATGGATAGTATACCCTGAAAATTTCATACCGCTACTACCAGAGCATCATAACGAAAATTGAACGCGAATGGCACAGGTGCCATAAATCAGTGTTTTTATTTTTCATGAAAAACTTTAATTTAAAAAATAAATCGATATGTTTCAGCAAATTTATGCTATGTTAGTAACATTAGTAGCAGTAATTTTACAGAATAGCAAATTAAAGGGGTGAAAATCAAACAAAGAAAATTTACATAATTTTTGTTAATTATTTTTTTTTACAGTAAGTGTTCATAATGGGCTCCATTATTGGCTATGCATAAACGAGTACGACACCTTTTTACAAAGGTTTTTCGGATGTTACAAAATGCTACTACTACATTTTACCTTGTCACAATTTGGGTCCCTGAAAAATTTTACAAAAAATAAGCATTCCACAACCTCCAAAAAAGCTTTTTAAGAAGGTCTAAGGTATGCATAGCCAATAATAATGCCCATTATGAAAACTTACTATAAAAAAAAAATATTAACAAAAATTATGTAAAATTTCTTTGTTTGATTTTCACCCCTTCAATTTGCAATTCTGTAAAATTACTGCTACATGTTACTAACATAGCATAAATTTGCTGAAACATATCGATTTATTTTTTAAATTAAAGTTTTACATGAAAAATAAAAACACTGATTTATGGCACCTGTGCCATTCGCGTTCAATTTTCGTTTTGATACTCTGGCAGTAGCGGTATGAAATTTTCAGGGTATACTATCCATGAATGTAGGTAGTTTTTAAAATAAGTTCTAGAAAAAAAACACAGGCACTTTTTTTTCACTGGAGGCTTTGAAAGTTGGTAGACACAATTCGATTCGTGAAACTTTTGTGAAGAATTATTTTTTTATTCCAATATGATAGGGTTATGACTCAAATCGGTATCGTAATTATAAAGACCCACTATTGAACTACTTTTAGAAAAAAAATCATACAAGCAGGTCCAGTAGTTAAGCTACAGTGAAGACTTTTATACTGAATTCCGGCTTCTTACAAAAATTGCACAAAAATCTCAATAACTTTGGAACTATTGAAAATCGCTGAACATACATGGGGGTTATATCGATAGGTATTGAAGTGTCCCATCGATTGACTTACGATGATCCACCCCTCCTGTTACACCCTGTATATGCATGAGAAGGATAATTCGGAATAGTTTCATTATTTCTGAGTAAATGAACGATTAGTCTTAAACATCAGGGACAGACGATCAACATTAGCCTAAAACTTAGTAATTTCAAAACGTAAGGACTAACTAGTAAATATCAAACATTAACGTACGTTGATCGCGTACGTTTAAGAGCCGAATATCTTAGACGGTTTAATTAATAATGGAAGCTTAAATAAGCTTTGGAGACTTCGGAGATTAGACTTACAGCAAACTTGAAACAGACTGATGGAATTAATTAAATTCGTTTATTTATGTATACTCAATGCTGAGCAACTGATTTATGTTAATAGTTAGAAATATTTATATTTATATTTTCATAAAATCGAAGTCTAAGATTTGAAATTTCAGCTGACAAAGAAAGTAAATAAGTTTTTTCTAATGATAATCGTTAGTGTTTCTTGACTTATGAAGTTCTGTCTTAGTCCAGTCAAATTAGCTCTTTTAAACACCAATCTGCGGAAAAATTACTAGTGAGCTGAATTTTGGTACACACCTTTATTACGGCATTGTAATGAAGGTGTGAAAAATCGACATTCATATCGTGCCGGCTTAAAAAGTTATAGGGGTCAAAAGGTCGCGAAAATCAGTTTTTCGCGAATATCTCGCGATCTATTGCTTGTAGGTTAATTGAGGTCATTAGAAAAATTATTTGTTATAAAATTATCTACAAAAAATGTCCTTTGCATTTTTTTGTAGAATTGAAAGTTTTCGGAGGAGAGCGCCGAGAAAGCACTCACATACGGTATTGTATACCAAGGCGTACGCCCTATGCTTTTCATTGATATTTGTAAGCGTGTTGTTAGTAAAATCTACTACATACAGACATATAGCATTAGTAATACTAGTACAGAAAGTTTTCCTTTTTGGAAAAGGAAAACTGAAAATCATGAAGATGTTTAAAAAATTGTAAACAAAAAAAAAACCGCCTTCAAAAACCCGACTCACTAAAAATTACAAAATAATATAATACGAACATTTACAATCATCTGGGTATGAATTTTATATGTTGTTGAAGGCGGTGCCGTTTATAATTCAAACAGACAAGCACAGAGTGCTTCTTTTTCCTCAAAATTTTGATTGGCACCGCCTTCAAAAACATATAAAATTCATACCCAGATGATTGTAAATGTTCGTATTATATTATTTTGTAATTTTTAGTGAGTCGGGTTTTTGAAGGCGGTTTTTTTTTTGTTTACAATTTTTTTTCATACTTTTTAGTGTTAAATTTTTTGTTACCCTATTAGTTCAGCTCACCTGTAATACTACTGATATTATAACTAGTAGTCTTAATATGTATACAGTATTGAAAGAATTATCCTTTTACTCCAAACAATTAAGGAGTTGACCTTCCATCATCAGCTCAGCATCATAACATTATGATTGCAAGAAGCAATGCCAATATCACTTCAGAAAATATATAAAACGCGGTACATGTGCCTATAAAATTTGCGGGTTGCCCTCGATTTCTCCTGGATCCCATCATCAGATCCTAGACTGGTCACCCTATTAGTTCAGCTCACCTATAATGCTACTGATATTATAACTAGTAGTCTTAATATGTATACAGTATTGAAAGAATTATCCTTTTACTCCTAAGTATTAAGGAGTTGACCTTCCATCATCAGCTCAGCATAATAAGATTATGATTTCCAGAAGCAAATGCCAATATAACTTCAGATAATATGCAAAACGCGGTACATGTCCCTATAAAATTTGAGGGTTGCCCTCGGTTTCTCCTGGATCCCATCATCAGATCCGGGACTGGTGAAAATGGGACCACCTCGGAAGTGAACTGTATCCAACCAAAAAAAAATTTTTGAAATTCGTCTATAATTGACGAAAATATCGGTGAACATACATAAAAAAAAAAAAAAAAAAAAAAAAAAAAAATATTATACATACAGACGAATTGAGAACCTCCTCCTTTTTTTGAAGTCGGTTAAAAAAGATTTGTAATTGTACAAATCCATCATTAGGCCTGTTCTCTTATATGGCAGTGAAGCATGGCCATTACTTGAGCGGCACAAGCAGGAACTGCGGGTCACGGAGATGAAGATGCTGCGCTGGATGTCGGGAGTTACGCGAGCAGATCGCGTAAAGAACTCCCGTATTCGCGGCAGCCTTCATGTCCGAGACATCGCTGATAAACTGCAAGAGTGCCGCCTACGTTGGTACGGTCATGTTTTACGGAAACCGGCAAACTACGTAGGGAACAAGTGTCTAGCCATGTCGCTACCGCCGGGTCCCGGCAGAAGGGGAAGGCCCAAGAAGGCCTGGCTTGACGTCGTAGTGGATGACATGCGTGCCAACAAACTCTCCGTAAAGGATGCCGAAGACCGTGCGAAGTGGAGAGCTAGGAGTAGGAAAGCGGACCCCGGGCTCCGCAAGGATGCAACCGGGAAAACGCGGAGATGATGATGATGATGTCTGTATGTAGTAGATTTTACTAACAACACGCTTACAAATATCAATGAAAAGCATAGGGCGTACGCCTTGGTATACAATACCGTATGTGAGTGCTTTCTCGGCGCTCTCCTCCGAAAACTTTCAATTCTACAAAAAAATGCAAAAAACATTTTTTGTAGATAATTTTATAACAAATAATTTTTCTAATGACCTCAATTAACCTACAAGCAATAGATCGCGAGATATTCGTGAAAAACTGATTTTCGCGACCTTTTGACCCCTATAACTTTTTAAGCCGGCACGATATGAATGTCGATTTTTCACACCTTCATTACAATGCCGTAATAAAGGTGTGTACCAAAATTCAGCTCACTAGTAATTTTTCCGCAGATGAAACCTAATTTGACTGGACTATGTACTCATTATAAGACTCGTACTTCCAGTCCTCATACTAACATAAATGAATGAATTTTGGTAAATATAAATTATTAATCTAAATTTATTCATTTATACCTATTTAATTTCAATGCATAATAATCGTCAATACTTACGGTAAAGATCGAACCTTAGTTTACTGAAGAAGACACCGGCTCAAAACTTTTTGAACGATATCCGCCGCCTACCATGATTCAGAAACCACAAGTCTAATAATTACTCGCACAATAATACAAGTGGTGGCAGACAAAAGCTGTACGACCACAAATTACCGTCGTAAACACTCGAATTTACACAATCATGTTCACATCAACAAATACTTTCAATGCCCCGGTGCATCGGTACCGCGATATTATCCACGTGCCATAAACAAGCTGTAGTGGGCACTTAACGGCGAAGAGTTGCTTGGGCACAGGGCCGGACCCTTCGGACAAAGCGGCGATGGGTAAAATAAGTATAGCCTCGGTTTTCACGACGTGTCGGATTCGGAAACTAAGTCCGGTCCCTTTGCTAACCTCAACGATAGAGAGGCGGAACGATAGTCTAACCGAGCTTAGGTTTCTTTATCGGAACCTCAACAAAATGTGGTGAATAAGGAATACATTATTTTCCTAAATATCCGCTATTATCGTAGATCATTATATTCTTTCTCAGTCTGTAGACTGTACCAAGTTCATTTGAAAGAGTTACTTTCGCATTTATAATTTCAATAAGGAAGTAAGTAAGGCTAACTTTCTTTCCAGAGCCTAGGGCAATTTTTGAGTCTTGCGCCTTGGACGTCAAAAACCCTTAGCCCGGCCCTGCTCGCAGATAACAGATAACGAACTCAGCTTCTGGTTTTGTTGTTTTTAATTGCTATCGGATTCGCTCGGGCCATTTGCAGGTAGTTTGTGCAACTAGGTACTTGCCTAACCTTTACGGTTCAAGAGTGTTGGGTTAACGTGATGTCTTGCAACGACTGTTTACACTTTACTAGCTTTGGTAACAAACTACCGTTTTATGGCATTTAGTATCTTACTTAACATTATATTTTGATCCGTAGCTATGAACAGTCTCTATATTTTATGTTTACTTTACGCAAATATAGACGTCTTATTTGCTATTAATTAAATTAATTTTTGCTTCACGAAATACTGTGGACCGTACGTAGGTAAGGAGCAAATAATGAGTGAGTTTTTATTGGTAGAAATATTTTCCAAAGAACTAGTCTCTTCGTATTTCTATCTAAAGTAACTGTATAATATCTATAAATACCCGGTTGGAACATACTCAAATATATTACTTATCTGTATTACACTTGAAAAATTAGTTCATTAAGGTTGTATAACATTTAGCTTCCAACTTAGATCTCCTGGAATACTTACTTAGGCCTAATTAATCATACCGTTTAATATCTTTGGAGCGGTCAGCGGTGGCCGCTGATTGGCCACTGCTTGGACCCTCGTCATCCTGACTAATTCGAGGTTTTGCCAATCCCTTAATTTGACTTCTGTGTTTGACGAATTGACTCCGCTAAAGTGATAAATGTATGACGTTAACAAGATTTTTAATTAGTCTTATTCCGAATAATGGCAACATAATTAATCTTTACGTAAGTACTTTGCAAATATTGTTATTGGGTTTTAAGGAAACAACTTTTGTCTTACTACAAGTATGCCAATGAAGCACTGAAAGATCAATATGCCGTCTTAGGGATGGGAGCTATCCGCTCCCCCGCAATGACGCGACGAGGCTACCCCAAGCCATCATCATAGCTCAGTTTGGTAAAAAAATCAATATGCCATCCTTAACCCTTAATATGTGACCGGATGTCAACAACGTGCCTGTTATATAGCTTTTCGGGTCTTGGCAAAAGTTTATATTTATACCTTTACAAATTGAGCAATTTTGAATAAATTACGAGCGTAATTTGATAAATTATTTGCAATTACGATGAGATTTGATGTTTAAAAGATTGTTAGGTGCCGAGTGTCGTACGAAGAAGCCGCACAAAATACTTTATAATAATTTAGGCCAAAATTACATCATAATTTAACTGCCTTGAGCGTTCAATTCCAGGTGACTTGAAGAAATGTTTAAGTCACTGGAATAAGTTATATGTAAGTATATCCGTTAAGTCCTCTTTGTAGTTATACGGTACCAAAATATATTCGTTAAATGAACGTGGTTGATTACGTCCGACGTCAAAACGATGTCCAGTAAAAACTAACATTAAACACAAAAAAATATTGGACTTCTACTACATATAATAATTAAAAAGGATTTCAATTCGTACACAAAATATTTATATAAAGTCAACCTTTCAGTATTTCTAATTAATATGTCAAACAAAATGTTAGAGAAAAATAAAAATATTATTCATTAAATCGATTACATTTTTAATTAATTCATATAACTCACCAGTATATCTCTCTTTACACTTATGTAATACTGCTACCTATTTCTTAAAGATTAATAGAGATATTATTTAGTTCAGAGTCGTAAAAAGTATTTTAAAACAAAATACCTTTACGACCGCCGCTGCCAGCGTCCAGCCAGCCCCGTTTAAACCTAATAATTTAGTTTTTATCCTCTTTTTATTAACATTTTGACGACTAATGGTAATCTGAGGACTCGTATTTACCATCTCCCGAGATGTTAATCAGACACTAACAGTGAATAATGCCGCTAATGATGTAAAATTAATATTTTACAGCGTGTTTATATTACTTCTTACGACGGAATAATTTTCGATCTTAATCAAAGTTTGAACGAACGTTGGATTACTTAGTATCCGCAGTAGGAGTTCTAAGCTGGGGCCGTATTACAACCTCATTATTAAAGTCAATTTAAGAATGGGTATCGACTAACTTCGTCTTTCAGGTACACTTAGTTGTGTGATATGGTTGTGGAATCGTACATATTGATATTAACCCCTCCATCGTCTATGTAAATATTAATAAAAAGATGTGTAGTATTAACAGCTCATTATCAAATACTTACCGATGCCTATTTTAAACCGACTGGAATGTCGTAATAGTTGGATGCAAGTCTTAGCTTGGTGATGTTATAAAGGTGAAGTGAATTTGCTATTCCTTTTTGAAATAAATGAGAAGTTAGTTACTGGTTACTACATAATGACGATGTTACGCGTTAAGGTAATATATATTGTCAAGTTTGTACGAACATCCCAATAGTACTTGTATTTGCTCCTTTACAAAATTATGTATTTATAATAGATACTTAATTCTAATGGAACTCGAGAGTCCTGCATCCTATATGGCATCGTTGCACGCTACTCTCTTGACCAAGCTTCCTGCCAGGTGAAGAGCTTTGCCTGTTTCGATATAAGTTTAATATGAAATAACATTATCGTATTTTATATTATGTGATTTTATAACAACCTCTAGATACAATACACAAACACACAATGCAGTGTTCTGTGAAAAGGCGATAATTCGTTTCATCGCCACCGTTTGCCGAAATATCTTCCAAGAAAAAAAAACATTCTTTATTTTCCAAAACAAGTCAGTAATCCATTAAAATGACACAAAAATATTTTAATCGCTTAAAAGAAAAACATCGCGCGGACACGCGAGGTGTAATGATGAGTAGATGCCTTCGTACACAGGAATATGGAGAGTTTCCAAGGCAAACATACTTGCAAATGTTTCATTGGCCATTGCATCCTGAGCTGCCCCTACGCGCATTATCTTACTATTCCTTCAAGATTGCGAAGATTCGTTGGTTCAGAGAGGTCTGTGTAGTTTGGTCGGTTATTTGTATGCACCGGAGTACATCACAGCTAATGACCGTTGATTGATATTTATGAGTTTGGAAACGACTGCTATCGCATGACACGAGTGTCGCTTTATGCATCAATCAGACGAGTGCACATTACCGCTCGTGAGAACGAACGCAACGGTGGCAATTTTCGCGGATTTATTGAGATAGTACACGAAGTGGCGTTTATAGGTTAAAATTAAATCTCAAAAATATTGTAGACACCAAACTGAACAATACAAGTACATAGTTACTCTTGAATTAGGAGGTTCAGAATAAGACAGACATTAATAAAAGATGACATGAGAGTTTACCGGAAATTGAGACTTTCAGTTTCCTGGAAATCATACTTCGGAATACCTAATTTTATCTTGTTACTCAATGGTAATGGACGATGTGAAAGGGGAATTGTTACTGTTTACAAAATACTAAATCGATATGTTCTTTATTAAAAAGATAGCCAAAACAGCGGCTAGAAATATAGGTAACACGTTACGTAAATATTAAACTGAAACGATGTACTTACTAGGAATATATATATTTAGGGTAATCATTCAGTGAAAATAATGTCACAAAAATCTTCCTATATATAGTACGCCCAGAGGAAACACATTATATTCATGTTAAAAAGGTGTTTTGTAAAGACAGAACGTCTTTACAAAACGCCTGTGGTAATGCAAGCAATCATGTAACAAAACCGTACTTTGCTTTTCAATGTAGCTCAGGGACTGAAATAACATTAAATGTTATCAAATTTTGATAAGGAGTTGTATCATAGAGTTTAATATCTTGCTTTCTTTTTTTGACATTCATACACAATTATTCGCTGTGTTGATCAAATTAGCATAAAAATATTCTGTAATAAATAGGAGGATTGTTGGAGGATATAGGTACAATTTCCATCTTGTCGTTCTTTTAGTGAAGCATAATACATAAGAATTATTAAGAGTCATAGTGGGCATAATAAACAGGATATATTACAACACGTCACGCATCATTTTATGTATCCTAGAATATGTTACTAGCAACATATTCCCGGGCTAGCATACGAAGGGATACCTACTTACTTCACATTGTAGTTGAGACATGTAATCATCATATCTGCAATCAATATATTCAATAAAAAATAATTCATTTGTACTCTATTGTATTAAATGTTTAAGGCGGTCTACTAAATATTGCATCAACTAAGATACCTTTATGATACCCATGATATTTTCAAGATATCTCTTTGAGGGTCTGTCAATCAGATCAGATTGTGCCCACCAGATGTTGCCAAGGCCCAACGCGTATTTAGTTACAAAATGTATAAACTACTAAACATGCTTAGCAAGTTGCCGGACTAGTCGTGTAATAAAAATTGCACTTTACGTACAGTAAGCGGACACTTTCCATCAGGTATCTAGTTACGGCGTGAATAGCACAATCATTCGTGTCGTACTAACTTTGAACGTATTCTCAAGCACCTCTTTAAGAAAATTTAATCAGCTGTTTTCGTTTATTTCTGCCCGCGGGCGAGGGTTAAATATGAATCTTTATCACCCATCGCTGTATATTACGCCAGGATATTTCAGTAACTAGAGAGTTATCCACAAACTCGTCTACAGCTAGCATCAACTTTTGATTTCTATGAAACTTTAAAGTTCACACTATGAAAGAGCTATGTTAGAATTAGGACTGAATCCAGCCTTTTTTTTTCGGACAAAAGAAATCCGTCTGACGTCTCCAGGGAATACCTTTCTGTAACAATAAAACCACAATAATGTATTTAGCTGCTACCTACATTTAAAAAGTCTGCATTTTCTGTTAACGTTTCAATGGTATTAATTTATTTCAAAAGACTTTAAATTAAGACTCTTTGCTTCTTTTCTTTGCAGAAAATCTTAATGAACAGAATGAATACTTACTAACTATCTTCTTTAAAGAGATAAATCAATAGTTGCCTTCTAAACAATTCTGCTTGTCCATAACAGGATTACTGAAATTCAGGCTGTCTAATTAACTCAATTGCTAAATAATTGAGGCAGACTTTCTGAATAGAAGTTTTGCCGTCAAAAACATTTCACTCTCGAAGTTATTAAAGGAGTTCTGAACAGTTTTAGAACTCTTACTTAAAGATAATGGATTGTGTATATAACTTTCGTATTGATGATAGTATTTTAATGGTCTTTGATCGAAATTCCTTATTGGAGGGAGGATCCATCCGTCCATTTTGTCCCGAGTGGGAATCGAACCCTCGACCATGAGACAGGGGCACTCTCAAATGCGCCATTGAGCCATACAAAGTATGATCAAAATGAAAGAAAAATAATAATAAATATGTGAATCCAGTATCAACCTGCCACGTACTAATAAAGAAAGGTTTCATAAATACGTATCACATTCGGTTGCATAATGGTCACAGCATTAGCATCACCAGCAAAAACCTCAGTATCGGAACACGGAGAGGTTTCATTGGCAATATGCTAAAGGGCCGTATCAACAAAGTATCCACTCCGTACATGGCATGCAGAGGCCGAAATGCAAGCCGAGCGTCGGGGCCCCAAAGGTTCTAATAGGGCCCTGCACTAAAACTTGAGTACATCCGCTTTGTCTCATAGAACCCCCCTCCAGGCCAGTGAAGTTGCAGAAGACATCTGAAACTATCAGCTAAGTCCTCCCGAAAAAAATATAACGACCTCTTTTGTCTTAACAATATACAAGATTTTGGGCGCTATGATCCTCTGGTACAACAGGAACTAATTGTGACGTGACTTTTGTTTTTCCCATATTTGTTCTATGCAAATATGTATCTTAAAAGCCTTTTGTGATTGTTCAAAATCATTCCTTTTAACCTAGTAAATTTTGTCTATAATCTGAATTCTAAAAATTTCGACCTTAATCTACAGATAGTCCAGTCAAAATAGACATTTAACCTAGGAAAAATTCGCATAGAGCTGAAAATTGGCATGAATGTTGGGAACACTATTACAAATAATCTGTCAAAAGTCCCCATCGATCCCACGTCTGCAAAAAAAAATAATCAAGGTCAAATGTCACAAATATCAGTTTTATGCACTTTTGAGCGAAACGGTAAGTTTAATCATAAAAGTATGTATAACAAAATTACTTATCACGTAATTATCTATAAAAAATGTCTCAACACTTTGTTCCTAAGATTAACCATTTCAGAGATATAGCGATGCACAAAGTTGAAAAAGTTGTATTTTCAAACGCTTCCAGGCCCCCATGCGATTGTGCTAGACAGTTAAAATTTTACCGAATGATGTATCTCAGTTGCCTCTATAACATCTAATACTAGAAACAACATGAAACCAACGTGTAAAGTGGGTTCTCATACAAAACCTATGTTTTTTTTTCTCACACTTGGGCGGTTTTTAACGTGGCTACCCTAGTGAACCTATTCCAGGTCATATATCGATCAAAAACGATATCAACAGATGAATGCATATTATGTAAAATATAAATGTTCTAATGATTAATACCACGATATCTCGCGAATGGTGAGTCGGAAAAGAAAAAGTGACTGGACCATTTTTGTAGAAAATTGTATGATCTACAAGTTTTGTTTGACCTATTTTTACGATAATACTTACTGTTTTCGAGAAAAATGGAAAAATCCTTGATTTTATACTTTTGACCTTGAATATTTTTTTTTGCAGAAGTAGGATTGATGGGGATTTTTGATATTTCGTTTATTATGATGTATTTAACGTCTCTGGCAATTTTCAGCTCTATGCGAATTTTGTCTAAGTTAGCACTTATTTTTGTCTATTTTGACTGGACTAAGACTGAATATTTTGTAGCGGATGATAGGTGACAGTAGTTAGTAATGTAATTGTTTTTTTTTTGCACAGGGCCCTGTGTTGCTAGGTCCGGCCCTGTCGCCACGTGGTAGGTGCGACCCCCTGACGTCAGCGGAACGGGCGCGGCTCAAGGGCGCTGGAGGGCACTCCACGGTGCATCCGCCACAAAGCACTATTCAGGTCAATCGATGTGGGGACTCTCTGATTTTTCATCACTCCTGCTTAGTTGGTTGCTTTGTGCACTTCCACTTTTTTTGGACTGCCTAGTTGGTCTATTGATAGCAAGCGCTGCGTAAGGCTCGAGAGTTCTCTGGTTTGAGTCCGGGACAATTTGTATTATATCTGAGAATAAATTAATGAGCTCTTAGTGAGGAAGTTGGCGGATGCACGCCCTTGCCTCGGAAAGTCCGTTAAGCCGGTGGACCTACGTCAGATCTCTTATCGGTCATGTCGAATTATGAGAGTAAGAGAAGTGAGAGTGCACTTGTGTTTGCGCAAACACATGGTGCGCAGGCCATACTATGACTTGTTGGCTACAGCCTTGTCGCCCTAGTTTAGGGTTGGCCCTTGCCCCTACAGTGGGGATGTATATGGGCTGATGTTGACATTTAAAAACGTGCAAACGCTTAGTCGCCTGTGGTTATGACGCCGGTCATCCAAAGTAAACATCCTCATTGAGCGCACTAATATGTGCACAGATGCGCACACTCTTTCCTGTGATGATGAATCAGGTGATGCGCCAAGGATGCATAACAACGTCAAGGGATAAGTTGTTGACTCTGGCTGAGAACTTACTGAACAAAAATAAACAGGGCAAGCTAAATTATTGCCTATTTAATCTAGCTCGATGGTGCATTGGATAGTGTCCCTGTTTGTACCGCCATGAGTCGTGGGTTCGATTCCCACCTGGGATTTAATTCTGTGACACGAATATCAAACATTTACAACAATACAAATGTTTTCTAAGCCAACAGACGTCAAAGTTTATAACAAAGAAGTTCTCAGTTTTTTTCCTTTTCAGTTTTTCAGCAGTCGGATATATTTATTTTTTAACGCTATGATCAGCCCTGCGATAATATGAGTATATATTATGTTTATGAGCATATATTATGTTTATAAATAAATTATTAATAAACTTAATGAAAATAGTATTAGTTAAACGATTCATGTATAATTCTCTATTCGTTTCTAATCACTCAATTCATACAATTTTCATTGATTTAAATATACAAGAATTACATAATTATTTTATATTATTCATCTTTTATGGTTGATTCCCTTACACTATATAATAAATATCTGCTAGAATCTTATATCTGAAGAAAGATTTAATTTGGGGCAGTCGGGTATAACAGAGTTTAATATCACAATTAAAGATCTTTATTAACCAAATAATTTTATTAAGTTATACTAATGAACTTAAATCTAAGCATGCAAGTATTTCAGAAGCAAGTTGATAATTTGCAACCCTCTCTCACCGCCCCTGTGGCCTAATGGATAAGGCATCGGCCTCCTAAGCCGGGGACTGTGGGTTCGAGTCCCACCAGGGGTAGATTTCCCCCGAAGTCTACTTTTGTTTATTTTCTTTTAATTAATTAACAATTAATTGTTGTGTACTCGTTTTCATTTTTAAAACAAACCAGTGGTCCCGACGACATCATACCGCAAGTACTTAATTTTCTAATTAGGAATGAATTGAACGGATTTTTATTGGATGAACAATGAACATTAATAATTAAACTACTCTACTTGGCACTTTGCCTTACGAACATGGAAATGAACCAATATGAGAACGATCAAAATAAGTCAAAACAGTGAAAAATTTTGGCCATGTAATGGTTTCGTTTGTCGAATACAAATAAACATTATTGTTATGTATTCATTATCATAATTATATAAAACGTATAACTTCAATATTTCACAGAAGCGTCCCCCATTCATCTTCGTAGTACCCATTCATAGTTTTGTGGAATCGTTATATTATTTCTGCACGTGCTTGCTATCCTACGTAGATTGCAGTCAGCCAAGATAGGTCGTACGGGTGACTTACCTTATTTACCATTTTAAAACTGAAAATATCTACGTACTTAGGATGGTTTTGTTGGGGCTTGAGGTATGCCTGAGCTCTAAATATCGCTGCGGTTAATGGCTCACGCACACAGAACGAAAGGGCCAGACTGGAGTGAGATGTGCGCCCTTACGACCGCTGTTTAACGTCAGAAGGCGGTAACTGAATGAAAACGATATTTTGTTATGTAAGTAAGAAACAAATAACGTTATCTTTCAGTACATTAATAAGTAAGCTTTAGAACTAACTAGGTGAAGTAGCAGAAATAGAGCTGCTCTATATGCTCTACAATGTGCTTCCGATAAAAAAGTTTTGAAAAGCAGTAAGGCGTTGCATTTGTATACCAGTATTTTTCGATGTAGTTTACGAAAATTTGAACCTTTTTAAAAAAAAAATACATTCATGTTGTGACATCGTATCCTCTTGAGCTAGAAAATGTTCTTATCTTATGATGTAATGGGTTGATTGGCTGATTTCGCGTAAATCATTGCATCAATGGTATGTTATAGAAAACTTACCTAACTTAATTGCAGTCTTTTGCCACAGGAAAACAGGTAGGTACATCAAGTGTCCGACAAAAATACACCTAACTACAAGTAATATGACTTACGCGTTAGAACTCTACGAACGTCCAACAATATCCCCCTTCTACCCTCCTTAACGCCCAGCACAGTAGGTATATAAGCCCTAGGTAGGTAGGTATATAAGCCCTATGCCTAAAGGTTTAACGACCTACGCACATACAGCTGCAGCGTGCGTGGCGGTGTGCGTGCGTCTGCGACCTTGGCAGGGTCGTCTGAGCTGAGTTACGGCGGGATCGATAGTCAAATTACGATGCCATTGTGCGTCGAGTTTCGTAAGGCTTCAGTGCAATGTTTACTTTGAAAGAAGGAGAGGAAACTTGCTATCCTGTGCCACGTGACAGAACAAGCACACACTATAAATTTGTTAGTGACACTTCTTTGAAGAGGTATGCTCAGCACAATGTCGTGGGTCTACGCGCTTTCGTCCTATCTTTTTTCTTTTTTTTATAATAGGCTTACAAGATGACCACACTCCACCTGATGAAAGGCAGAATAAACCATATTATTGGGCCTGTCGCACTCACCCTGAAGGCCTGCTTAAATGTCGTTTCACGCCCCACCTCGGGGTCTTAGGAGGGAGGTAAAGCATGAGATGGAAGGGAAATCCATGCCTTAAGGACACGTGGCAAAAAAGAAGAATTAAAACTCTTAGTCCAAGCCACCGGCGCATTTTATCTGAGCATTTTTGAAAATGTTTCATCATGCACAACATATTGGGTCTCCCTCGCCTATTCTATAAATGTTTCAACTGTGTCCTAGCACTTAGTAATTAGAACACACCAAATCACATTTCTGATCGTGTAGGCGAATGAGCCACTTGTCATTATTATGTAAGTCAGTATTTCACAAATTAACCATCAAATTAATTTTTAATTAACTCAAGCCAACTAGGTTCAAGCCACCTTCACTTGGATCCGCCAAACCTCCTGTGGGATCAGGTTACATGTATCCTATATAGTTTAAAAATCCATATTAACACAAGTTTGCGCGCACAATTTGTAAACTCGATTTCCATAGTCGAAAGTAATACGTTTATTTCCGTTGTGCGTGATCGAAGCATGTTCCGAGCCAATCCACCAGTGTATTGCACGGACGCAATATTGTGTTTTGTAATGGGAAAAGTTTGTGTTTACCATCCCCGGCCATTTGTGACCTAACAATAGCATAATGAAGGGTTTGTTTACACTCATCTGTGGATATGATTGATGCTGCTGAGAATAGATTCACCCAGATAGACTCTGACATTATTATACAATCACATGCTGTAATGTCTTAGGCGTTGACTAGGTCCATGGAGCATATACATACATACGTAACAGGCTGATTATAAGTAGGTAGTGTTTATTCATCTGTAATATCCCCTATGACGATAGGGAATAAACAGAACAAGATCAGAGTTAGAATATAACTATACATACAACTGTATATAAAGTTTTATACACATAAGAATGATGTTCTGGGAAATATTATTTTATTACAAAGTAATGTTCGGATCAGACAGAAAGAATTTTGAGGTACATTCATTTTCAGCGTTAATACAAACTTGTATCTCTCCCCTGCGATTCACCCATTCAATACAGTTGTTAACAAAAGGTTTGTGTATATAACTAATACCTAGACTAGCGAAGACTATACCAATCATACTCCAGACGGGCGTTTTCACAAAAAATGTGATGGAAAAGTTGGCGGTACGGACCCAAATCAAGAGCTGTCACTCCAAGTTTTCAGTGCATTATTTCAGCAAAAATCGCATGATTCAATTTGAGGTGTTCTTTATTGTTGGCGACATAAGGTTGAAGGTTGAATGGAGAGGTAGGTGTCTGGAGTGTGTTCGCGGCGTCGATAGTAGCGACCTCTAGCGGCGGCCAACGAACGCGCTGACATTGAAACGAGGTAGGCCCCACACCACAAAATATGCCTCTCCAGTTCGGCTCACCTAACGACCACCCTCTGGGGTAAAGATGGCTGTAAAACGTGCACTATTATTTTATTTGTTGTAGGTGTGGCGATGTACTTTGCAGTAATGAACGTTGTATTAAAGTTGGCAGGCTGCTTTTGATGTGGAAAGTAATTGCGTATATTGTTCAACCATTTAAACGATTACATTCATCCTGAATCCTGAACATTGCTTGCATTGTCATATACTCACGAATAGTTTTGATCAAACCAAAATGTTACCGGCATTAAAGGTTTAGGTAGAGTGTGCAATTTCAAGTTTAGTTATGTATTCTGAAACAAGAATTAAATATTGGACTTCTACTTAAAGATAATCGGGCGTAAGATGAATGAATACTATGAATGAACATACATACCCCAGTACGAAAAGTTTCTCAATGCAAAATTTTGTGTTTTGGGAAATGCAAATTTAATGTTTCTCTTGCAAATTAAATTAAATAATATATAGTTTGATAAATTATGTTCAATATTTTTTCCTTGTTAGTCCAGTCAAAATAGACATTTAACCTAGGAAAAATTCGCATAGAGCTGAAAATTGGCATGAATGTTGGGAACACTATTACAAATAATCTGTCAAAAGTCCCCATCGATCCCACGTCTGCAAAAAAAAAAATCAAGGTCAAATGTCACAAATATCAGTTTTATGCACTTTTGAGCGAAACAGTAAGTTTAATCATAAAAGTATGTATGACAAAATTGCTTACGACGTAATTATTTATAAAAAATGTCTCAACACTTTGTTCCTAAGATTCACCATTTCAGAGATATAGCGATGCACAAAGTTGAAAAAGTTGTATTTTCAAACGCTTCCAGGCCCCCATGCGATTGTGATAGACAGTTAAAATTTTAACGAATGATGTATCTCAGTTGCCTCTATAACATCTAATACTAGAAACAACATGAAACCAACGTGTAAAGTGGGTTCTCATACAAAATCTATGTT
Organism: Maruca vitrata; assembly: GCA_039566165.1. NCBI lineage: Eukaryota > Metazoa > Arthropoda > Insecta > Lepidoptera > Crambidae > Maruca > Maruca vitrata. The sequence continues at coordinate 5,839,484 of CM076918.1, read as the reverse complement.
TTTTTTTCTCACACTTGGGCGGTTTTTAACGTGGTTACCCTAGTGAACCTATTCCAGGTCATATATCGATCAAAAACGATATCAACAGATGAATGCATATTATGTAAAATATGAATTTTCTAATGATTAAAACCACGATATCTCGCGAATGGTGAGTCGGAAAAGAAAAAGTGACTGGACCATTTTTGTAGAAAATTGTATGATCTACAACTTTTATTTGACCTATTTTTACGATAATACTTATTGTTTTCGAGAAAAATGGAAAAAACCTTAATTTTATACTTTTGACCTTGAATAAAAATTTTTGCAGAAGTAGGATTGATGGGGATTTTTGATATTTCGTTTATTATGATGTATTTAACGTCTCTGGCAATTTTCAGCTCTATGCGAATTTTGTCTAAGTTAGCACTTATTTTTGTCTATTTTGACTGGACTATGTACCTGAAACACCTAATTTTGCATTGTGACACTTCCCTTGCAGTGGTGCGAATAAACCTACTTATGTATTAAAAATGATTATAAAATGTTTAAATGAGTTATAAGACAATAAGATTTATATTATTATTCTACTACTACTCAAATTTTACAACTACGTCACAAAAATAAATCCTTTTAACAACAAACTACTGTAAATCAACGTAACACCGTACGCCTTCCGGTAACGCCATCTATCAAAATAATCAGAAACAACTTCTCGTAGCGTGCTACGAAGGCCTTCATATACAAACGTAGTGAATAAAACTATCACATGATGTCTCTGTAACGCGCTTTTTATTAAAGGTGTTTTATTAAAAACATCCTTTCATTTCTGCTTATTCAACTCTTTACCTGATATGACGCATAACAACATTAATAATGAACAAAATACAGTTTGTAGAAAATCACAAATTTTCACGTATACGATGAATACGACACTTGGGAAGGCTTCTTAGGGAAGACATTGTTTAATGTATTAATCACTAATGCTATTTATTTGGTATATTTCTGACAAAAATATAAAATGTACTGCTTGATATCAGATAAACCTGAACTTTTCTTGTAAAGTTAGTTACAAGAACCTGGTTAAACCACCCACATGCATACATTACCGTCATTTACGCAACAGAAGACCGTGAAGTTGAAATGTTAACCTGAATTTGAGTAAAACTGTACCCATACACCACGGATTGTATTAAAAAAGTGTTTTAAGGCCATTCCGCTGACCATTATCGGATAATGCAAGCTAACTGTTCTCTAGAACCGTTTAGTCACAGTTTGCTTTAAGTAAAGACAAAGTTATTATGGGTAGGTATTGTGTCGCACAAACATGTTTAACATCGGAAATAATGATGTGCAGCAAACACTAACCCTTGTGTGAATAATACACAGGCTATCCATGATTTATCTCATAACTCATTATGTCATAGAATTCAGGGTCTTCAGACACATTATTAAACTCTATGTTATCTCTATGTTTTTTTTTATAATAGGCAAACAAGATGACCTCACTCCACCTGATGGTAAGCGGTAGTGAGATCCAAATATGAGGTCGACAGGCACAATACATCATATTGAGACGGTAGAGAACACTTAGACCGGCAATGTCTCTACGTAGTTGTAGAGGCTTTAGAGTTTCGGACACCTCTACATCATCGACAACATGGATAGCATAAATGGTAAGTCAACCAGCGTATGCGGTAAGTCAACCAAAAGTAATCTTATGAACGAAAAAGTTGACTAATGAAGACACCTGTCAACTTTAGTCTTACCCGTGACCACGAGCGCTGTAAAGAGCTCGAAACGTCGTTTCTCTAAATAATGTTTAGAATATCAATACACGCGAGTTTAATCCGTAAAATTAGTTTTATTTCAAATGTGTAGTGCGCACGCAAATAAAAATAGGTAATCTATAAAATTTTTCGTAAATAAGTAGGTATGAGTTAGGGTTGTTGTTGTTGAACACAAGAACTAACGACCAAGTCTTTGGAACCATCAGCCGCGGCTAAACACGCAAATTGCGAATGATTGGTTGCAGTTGTTATCTGAAAAAGAAGGTTTTAGATCTTAAGAAGTAGGTACTCTTAGATATGACGTGTGAACCACTTAATTTTTTCTTCAGTAAATGAAAACAAACTTTTATATAAACTTCTCTAAAACTATTTAGCCCCAACCGTGCTTAATTTTGCACTAATTAATATTGCGAATAACTTGGACAGAAACTAGTATTACGGAGATAGGTATATTCCTTGTCCCCAATCCACTGGCGCTTTATATAGAAATTACCACTTTATGAGTAGCGTAACCAATGGTAAACAAGTACTACGGTTTCGACACTTGGTACCTACATACCTACCGCGAACTAGGCACTACCTACTAATTATAAACATTTATCGGATATGGCAAGGTTATCAACTTGCCGTTGAATTGAAGATATTACTATTGAAGCTAATGTTTACTTAGATTTTCTTTCTTATTGTAAAAAATATTGTACTAAGAGGCCTAGGAAATATTTGAAAAAAAAAGTAAAAAGTATAAATAAATCAGTTTACTTAAGATAGCGACCCGCCTTCGCTTCGCTTCGGGTATATCTCTATATAATATATTTCAGCCCCGTAAGAGAAACCTATTTCTTTTTATCTAAAAAAAGCCTATGACACTCAGGGATAGTGTAGCTTTCCAACAGTGAAAGATTTTTTCAAATCGGTGCAGTAGTTTCGGAGCCTATTCATTACAAACATACAAAAATACAAATCTTTCCTCTTTATAATATTAGTGTAGATGTAGATGTAGAAAAACAATGTGATTATGTTGCTTGTGCAGACATGGTTCAGTCAACTTTGGAGATGGACCTAATAATCCATCAAGATCTTTATTTTATTGTTCTTTAGACGTTTCGATTCAATTATACCATATTCATCACCCTAAAGATAAGGTTAGGGAAACCAAATCCAAAGGTAATCTAACACATGTACTCTGACTTCTCATGCTGCTTCTCTTCAATGAGCTGGTTAACCTTAAGAATACAAACCAACTGAATCTATATTTTATTCTCAAACCAATGAAAAAAAACCCTTTAAAAAATTCACATTTCAATAAACATTGTTTTCTTAGCTGCCTTTTTAATACTAAAACTTGACAGTTATTTGCAGGAGTTTAAAGCTAAATTCGTACAGGCATTTGAATGCCTATTTAGACCGGATCGAAGACATTTTTTATGTGTTTATTTGCAAATCGGAGGAAGGTGTAATACGGGTTAAGCGGGCAAAACCACTTCTTGCACGTTGTGTTTGAGTTTACTTTGAAAAATACAGGAACTCAATGTGTTCATCAACTGTTCGTTTTTAGGGTATTAGAAAAGAGGAATTTACCCTATTTTTTTCTTTTTTCACCACTCATGCATCGAAATGACCAGTAAGTAAAAATTTATGTTTTTTGTTTTTCACCAACGTTACTGTAAACAGAACTACTTAAGAACTTCAGAATAACTAGGTTTTTCCCTAAAATGTTCACAGACACCTATTAAAAAATTAGTTTAAAATAATTAATTTTTGAGTCTTAGATTTCTTAACTTGTAAATGATAATGTTTGGTATAAAACCGAAATGCCCAAGATAAGGTTTTAATTTATTCAGAACCTAACCTGGTCATCAGGTTTGGTTAAGAATTCGAAAAAATAAAACCAATACTTCGCAAAAAATATCCAAACTTTTTTTCAAATTTCTACCATCCTGGGTTAGGTTTTTGAGTCAGGTTCAGAATAAACTAGATTAGGTATCATTTCATGCGAGTTATACGTATTAGGTAGAAAGTAAAACAAAAAACAATCAACTGGACTTTTGAGGGTATGGAATATGTTGAAAATGTAATAAACTATATTAATGATTGTTAAACCGGACTTAGTGCCAATCAGTCAAATCATCGCGGGCACTCACAAAACGCAAACCCGTGAGTCGCCAGCTCGTGACGTAACGCGTTTCGCAAACCAAACCAGCGCCGGCGCACGCCTCGTCTCGCCTCCTTATGTAACGCTTTCTTCAGCCCGCCGATTAGCCTTCGCATTCGGCCTGTTAATTAATTTGTCTCTATTATTCTCGAATACTGTAATTTTGGGTCATTAGACGCTGTTATTGAATATTAGGTCTGACTTTTTGATCTTGCCTGTTGTTTTTTTTCGGTGGGTGTTTGGGACTTGTCATATGAACATTTTAATGCCTATACTTTATCTGTAAAATTTTAGCCATTAGAGTTACAATAAGAAATACTTTGTCATCATCATGTTTTTTAGTAGGTAAGTTATAATATTTAGATTACGTATTAAGTCACTCAGTATTTTTTGTTATAACGAAAAAACGCAATAGGTAAAGTACATTTTTATCCATTATGAGAGATACGCTTTTTCTGTATTTTCCTGTTCAATGTAATAATTTTGCCAGCTTAGTCAGATTTCCTACAAGAATAATGTCACTTTGTAAAATTTTCGACGAAAATGACACTTTATTAGGTATAACAAACATAGAGCACAAATAATGTGCTAAGATATGGATAGTCACCGTTGCAATTAGGTGAATTTGCATAGGCATAAGTTGAGACTTACCTTGAAGATAAGGTTATACTTAATCTATAAACTATTAACTGAAATAAGTTAGTTTTAGATTTAGAACTATATCAGACGTATCTGATAATAAAACCTGAGACAAGTTACTCAGTAGAGGACGCAGTTGATCATATAACTGTCATTGTCTGATTACCCCTTACTTGTTCAATTAGGGCGAACACCACTCATGATTTCGTTTGCCAGAAAATTATCTTATTAAGGCCATTCGTGACTTAGCGGTGCATTTCGAACTTCTTTTTGCGATCTGAAATCGGCCTTGTTTGAAATTAACTAATTTGAAAGGTCTGAGTCGAGACGTTTCGCTGCATCGGCTTGTGTCACCTATTGATACTCGAACCATTGTTAAGTATATGGAATACTGTAAAATTAGCATGGTCCAATTCCCGTCCCAATTTAATGCTTGTAAAAAGTGATTAAATCACTACATGGTATAAAGCAAAGTAGCTTCTTTAATCTTACGCTGAAATCTTTAAAACTACGCAACAGATTTCGGTGGGGTTTTATTTAATAGATAGAGGGATTCGAGAGGAAGGTGTTTATGTACAATTTAACCGAAGCGAAGCGAGGGCAGATCACTAGTAGTAGATAGTAGATGAAATAGCCTAGAGTTCGGGATTCAGGGGGAAGTCAAAAGTCAAAAAGATCAGGAACCGGATCTAGATAAGATTGGTTAGTGGTGACAAATAGAGACAAACTGTATGTGGATATTATGAAGTAGTGTATAATGCGGATTCGACGGCGAAAATTGTTTCTTACTCTTGCTTTTGTCATGTTAAACTAATTTATATGGTCCCGGTTGAGAATAGGTAGAATTCGCTACGCAATTTTTGGTCAATAGAATTTGAATAATACAGTGACTTTTTATAGATCTCAATGTTGTTGTTAAGTAACTAGTATCCAACAATGAATTGTAGATCCAGACATGTTATTCGTGTTTGATGTCTTGTAGTTACGTACTAGGAAAGAATCAATATTACTATGGGTTGAAATATAACTAAGTGACAAAAAATATAAAAGGTGTGCCTACTTCAATTACCGGTAATATAGTTGGAAATATCTGTGTGTGTGTGATAATAATATTAACAAATTTTGTACAAATAGGGATAGGTATAAAAATTATTAGAAAACTGAAAATGTCCGGGATATTTACCATGTTGTATTGTTTATATCCCGTGATCATGGCGCTTGCAACAGTGCCGAAATATCCGGAGCACATTAAAACAAAACAACATGGTACATATCCCGGACATTTTCAGTTTTCTAATGTGGGAAACCATGACAGTTTAAAATTAAAATTATAAGAATTATTCAAATTACCAAACAATATACGAAAGCTTCAGGTGTCTTCAATGATCTTGGAAACAACTAGATATATTCAGTAATAAAAAGCCTTCTTCATGACAAACTTATTACCCCCATATTATACACTATGTACAACACTGGTCATTAGCTTTACTATCCCAAAGAAGGAAGCAAAATCTCACTCCACACACGCTAATCTTACCCTCACAATTTCCGACTTACGCGTGGACATATTTATTTCCTACCAATTTCTTCACGTTCTTAAGCCACACGACACTTGCCGCTTTCCCGGTCCCCGTGGCTTTCACTTCCTCCCCGTATCGGATCCTGAATCGTGGTACCTGGTCGTACCTTATAAGGCTGTTACCCGGATGATCAGTATCTGACAATGACGTATCAGTGTCTATATCTTTGTCTGCTGGCGTTGACCAAGAAACATTATAAGTACCACCAATATTTATGGTTAACTTTTACGGCCGAAGCCAACTATGTGTATGTGTTACTCACAATCGTGTTTACAATTTACTAGCTGTGCCAGGGACTTTGTCCGCGTTTTCCCCCATTTTACACATTATCCATTGTTTATTTGCTCATATTGGTCGCAGTGTGATGTTATAAAGCCTAAAGCCTTCTTCGATAAATGGTCTATCCAACACAAACATATATTCAATACAAACTAGAAACTAGCTCGATTAGCGCTTTCAAACAAACTCTTCAACTTTAAAAAATAATATAGATGGAAATGAAATCTATTCATAAAAAAATATGTTTCTCGCGCAATATCGCTTGATAAAGTTGAAAATAATTGCCATTCTGATATAAAAAACTCCTAACTTTCCACTTTATCATCGATGTTTCGTCCAGTTGAAACTAGACATGTTTGAAAACCACTCATAAGAAGCATTGATTACATAAACAAGACATAACAACAAAACAAGAATAAGAAAACACGTCGGAACAATATAAGAAAAGTATTGTAGAAATAAGAAGAAACAATACTGATGTCGCCGAGATGTTCCCATGACTAACAATAAGGAAATCGAACCGACTGCCTGGGGACCGAGATCGCAACTGTTATGATGAATCGCGATTCTTTCATTTCGCATTACTGGGTTTATAATTAACTACTTTAGTTTCAAAAGCTTTTAGATAAGTAAGATGCTATACACAAAGCTTTTTCTTAATAATATATTAAACTGACTGGGCATTGGTATATGGCTATTACCATTTTGTATAAGTAATATAAGGAGATATTTTTTATACTCAAAATAAAGTAATATAATGAACTTCATATAATATTTGTTTTGGGAAATTGAGTCGGATTTGTTTTATATTTTTTTGTCTACAGAAAGTTGGACGTCAGACATAGAATGTAATCAAATCAAAAGCAAATCATAATTATATTTTATCTTATGACATGTTTTTAGGATTCTGTACCTTAGCAAATGGTAGGAAGTGATCTCTGCCTACCCCTCTGGGAAAAAGGGCGTGATTTTATGTATGTATATATGTATGTACATAAAGGTAAAAGCGGCACCCTATGACTAAGTCTCCGCCGTCCGTCTGTCCGGTCTGTCTGTCTCCAAGCTGTACCTCGTAAACCGTTAGAAAGATTAAATTTGCACAAATGATGTATTTCCGTTGCCGCTAGAACTACAAATACTAAAAACTAAAAAAGATAATATGTATTAAGGAAAAACACATTTATTGCTTGGGGACCCCCCAAGCAATAAATGTGTTTTTTTTACATTATTGGTACGGAACCCGCGTGCGCGAGTCCCACTTGCACTTAGCCGGTTTTTTTTTGTATTGGACGTACAAATACCGGATCAAGTTCCTTTCATTCGATGTACATAATTTGAATGTAGTAGATCACGCGATAAAAAAATGCAGTCTTGAAAGTCCACTGCGATCGGTTGTACAAAAAGATTAAGACGTTGGTTTTATTTTATTTGAGAGTTTACGCGTCGTGAATATTCATTGCGCAAACGATTATGTCATAGTATCAATGAATCGTTCCATGAGTCGTGGGTTCGAGTCCCACTCGGGGCAAATATTTGTGTGACGAACATCGGTGTTTGTTCCGTGTCTGGGTGTGTGATTAAATATATTTAAGTATATTTGTGTATCCACAGTCGTTTCTGATTTCCGTAACACAAGTGCTTAAGCTACTTACCACGGCATCATATCGATGTATGTGATGTTGTAAAAGAATTATACATATTTATATTTATTGAAAAAAAAACAAAAAAATATAATCAACCACGAATAAGTAGGATTGTAAGAAGCTTTAGTTTATCTTCTTTGATATTAAAGCTGCTCTCTGATATGTAGAACTAGCGGCCGCCCAGCTCTTCGTCTACGAGCAAATGGTTATGGCAGCGATGATTTGTTGAAATAGCCTTAAATAAATCTTGTAAAATTAGTTATTAATCAATAAAAGTCCCGTCAATTGATCCAGCCGTTTCGGAGATTTGCGGGAACAAACAAACAGACAGACATTTTTTTTTAAATTGTGTTTTTGTGATACCCGGTAATAGTAGATTCATACACAGTTAGTTATTTCAATATTATAAACAGACACTTTAATATTATTTAGTTGTATAGATATAGATATTTTTACTGTATTTAAAAATCAAATGCGTTCTGAAAAAAATATTTAAAGTCTCACTAGATTTAACATTTACGAGCACGATAAAGAGCACATAGATTCGCTCCTATTACGAGTTGAAGATAATTAATGTTTGAAAGTTTTTGAACATACTTGATTTATGTTACATTTTGTGAAAAGAAATAAATAGTTACTTAACGCTTTTAAATGTCAAATAACGTTCAACAATTTGTGGATATCATCGTCATTTTATGTAACTCTTCAACAGATGCATCGATACCATTAAATTTTTAGTCTCGTCATCTATTGATTCTCAACTTCATGCATTTAGACTTTGTGAGTAAATTTGTAAATTATATAAACAATCTAGCTAATACTAATCAATAAAAATAGTGCTATAATAATCTGATTTAACTAGATGACTATAGCAAGATGATGACATATTAATTATTCAAATAATATTATACCTATTAAGGTATCAATAAATTAAATTACAAATGTGGTGCCGTTGTCACTGAAAATCAGTGTCTTGGCATTTCTATTTATTTATTTATTAAAAAGGTAACCAACAGTATACATAATGAAAAAAAAATACAAATTCCATATCGTGCCAACTGCCGTAAATTTTAGTAGCATTTTATTTTGTTAATTTTCTTTGTTGCTACCTACGAGTACCATTTTTTTAATTATGAATAAATTTAAACGTTTTTTCATCAACGTAATATCATTACCTATATCATTATCATGTGTAAGAAAACCAATATCTAAGGGCCCAGTATGTCGCCATACACTTAAGACCTTTATGGTCTGATGGATGACATAAACGGTTTGCGCAGGCTACGGGGAATGTGTCGGCACCGGCAGTTGGGCAAGTGGCGATTGTGGCGAATAACCACTGTTTCCAATGCATTAGCTTGAACATACGTAGGTAGGTAATCACAGATCGCGGTAATGTGTAACCCAAGGAGCAATAGTGTTAAACAGCATATATTTCTGTGATCTTTAGTCAGTGTGCTCTTATTCTTTACGTGTTTCAGATGTAGATTAGATATGTAGGTACATCATAGAGAGCTTAATAATAGAATATAGATGTTATTAACTATTACAGTATAATTTTTCCTAGGTACCTATTATATTAAAACCTTTTCGGGTTTATAGGGATTTAAGTATGTCAGATATTGTAATAACATTGTATGTATTATAATAGCTGTTCAAGTCAAAAATTTAACAAGAAACAACCTGCATCTACACTACCTGGTATCCAATTTTTCGGATCTCATAACCATAGTCTCTGCACGATACTCAATCACAAGCATTCATCGGTTTCAAAGTTTTTTTATTATTAACAATTAAGATGTATTACCGTAAGATGAACATCAGCTGTCATCACGTCTGATTCAATGGAACAGTTCCATCTCGTCTCTCGGTTTACATAAGGGCCGGGCCGGTCAGCTGACCGCGTTGACGGAAACCGGGCGAAGTGTGTCAGTGGGCTCTCGCTGGCTCGCTGGGCGGCGCGTGCGCAACGACAGGTGTGGTAGGGCTGGCACGTAGAGTCTTCATGGTTCGAACTTTGATTAAGGGGTTTATTTTTAAAAAGTAAGTAGGTAAATGTCGCGCATCCCTATCATTTGACCAACCACCACCTACCAACGTTATCAAGTAAAAAAACTTATTAAGTTGAAATGTGCACGACATCCGTTTCAGAGTCGGTTGAATCTCGAAGAAGTTACAAGCAATCTGTCGAGCACACACAAAGGTTCGCTTACGGTGTTTAACTGATACTAACAACCATACAAAAAAATCATGAATATTCTCGGAACCAATATCACCCACTTGAGATAAATCTGAAATATGCTCTACCTACCCTTATGAATAAGTAGGTTAACCTGATGGTTGAGTGTTTTTTGTTTTTTTATAAATCAATAACAATTAATCAATATCATGACGATAACATCTCAAGACTTTAGAAAACTCCGCCCTCTTACGTGACCTAAAACCGTATATCTCTTATTCAAGTGGAAATATCGAAGTCAAGTGGAATTGTCATGCTGTTAAAGTGCTCAACTCGACCGCATCACATGTACGAACAACCCTACCCTCGCACCACAATGGTGTTAGATAATAACGTGACCTTTGCAATATTTGATTTGCATTCTCGTTTGGGCACGTAATGAGTTGTAGGCGTGACCGTTAATGACTTAAAGTATGGGGCTTTGCAGTTGGGGTTTAAGATATTATTGCACATGCACATTTATTAAAATCAAAGTACATGTTATGAAGGCTTAATGTGTATTCTGAAAATATAGTTACATTAGTAATGCAATCTTTAGATTCGAAACTTCTTACAATATGAACTCTTCGTCGCGTCTTGATAAACCGGTACCTTAATAATAACGACGACGTCGTTAATATTACCTTTCCAGCCAAGCTCAGATTAAGCCCACTAGCATTGTTACATAAAAATGTACAAATAAACAAATAGTTTTTAACAACAAACGAAACAAAACAAGCTTGCATTGTTGAGCGCATTATTTCAATTGCGTATGTAACATTACTTGGTAAATTACTATCATTCTTGCACAATCTTATGAGCCGCAAAAAGGTTCAAAATAACCTCCAGCTATTGTTACGTGCATCATATGAGTTACGGGTTTGTGTTGACGGGTACAGGTCGGTTCATGGAAGTTGACCACAAATGGCGGCCGATGCGCATATGGGCATTCATGAAGAAAATACTTAATACAAAAAAATATTTTATTGTAATTGAAATGGTATATTTAATTGCCTAAACTTATAATATACTTAATATACTCGTAATTATTGTAGATACACTTATTTAACTTATTAACTTTGACAAAAACCACAATAACTTAACAAAACAACGAAAACTTAACAAGTCACAAAAAATATTTGTTAGCAAAACACTTTTCTTTTCAATTGCACTTGAGTGCGCTGACAGGGTGTCGATGCTGCAATTGACGAATAGCGATTGAGCGGCCTGCTGCAGTCCATCACGCGGCGCGCACGCACCAATAGCGTCGCTCCGGTCTTGACGTATTCCGCCCGCCCCTCACCCCGCACCTCAACAGGGACCTAAAAATCGCTTTCTGCGCATTGGTCATCTTTCGTGAACCGACCTGTATCTGAATATAGCGTGTAGATGTAGAGACGACTATTAGGACGAATTTAATCTATACTTGACCATTTACAGTTATTAAATTGAGTTTACCTAACTACTCAATATTCACGTTGCTAATCAAATCAAAACCAACATATTTTTTCATGTTACATTACAAAATGGCAATACGAGATATATCCGTATATGTAGTTACATGTTTAGATAATTAAAACTTAATCTCTCACTTTATCATTTTCATAGGTTTCTACACAAAACTACAGCTTTGTACGGAAACTTTAACCAATAGGCTACCCAGTTCTCCTAGTATAGTTATTCGAGTCATTAACTTTATTAAAAATAATAATAATAATATGAACAGACAGTTGAAGACTAATGTGTGACCTGGTTGACTGACATGATAGACCAGACCCAGTTGCATACAAATGGCCATTTCAACTCACATAGACGATTAATTCAGCTGGTTCAAACAAGCTCACAAGTTACCAGTCTGCTGGGCATGTGGTCTACTTACTCGCCGTCTTAATTAATTTCGTTATTTTACATTTTAGCACGAAGACGATCTTGTGACGCTTATTAGAAATAGAAAGTAGTAGAATTGTCCATTTAACGATATAATAACAATGAATACAGTACTGAATAACTTTGAATTAGACTGAAATAAAGATGTATATTAGTGTTTGTTTTTTAAAATTCTACTGGCAAATACCACACCGGTTCAGTGTTAGTAACTATTCCTCACGATTTATATTAACTTAATTTATCAACAAAACTTGACGCGCTCTTTTGTATATAGTCAATTTAAAACATTATGCAGTTACATTCGTTCTGAAAAGAAATGGTTACATGGTTTTTTTTCTTCATAACACAACTCGCGGCCGAAATCGCGGGCGGCGGGGAGCTATCAATAAAATCCCTTTGTGATTACAGCGGATTTGTGCCTCACCATCGTGTATTCGTAGCACATCACTAATACAATGTGGCCTTACGTTGTCAAACACTTGTGTCCCGTTTCGGGGTCTAGTTCAACGGTTACATAATATGAATTCCGCCGGTCGTATACAATTTGGAGCGCGCCAATGACGAAAGATTGACGAAATGATTGGAAAGCGAATACGAGGAATGGTTGATCAAAACAAACTTATGTGTCAGTGGTTCGTAAACATGGTTACTCACTCACATACTTCTGATTATATAAAGTAAACAATTAGATGGTTATCAGACAAAAAGTTGTTTCACGCTTCTTCTTTGCCTGAATGCATTTTATTTATTAGCTAGATTTGAGTAGTAGTTTTAAGTTTACAATTTTTAAGAGAAAAGAGAATCTCATAATAATACCTAAAATATTATAAAATTATTTTAAGACCCTGTGTGATTTACGTATGGAATGCCTTTCCTGCAAATTTTTTCCTCTTTCTTATAATCCCGGGTTCTTTAGGCGGGGCGTGAAACGGCATCAAAGCAGGTCTTCAGGATGAGGTGGACAGGCTTAATAGAGTATCTTGTGCCTGTAGACCTCTTATGTGGAACTCACAACCGCTCACCATCAGGTGGAGTGATGTCATCCTGGGAGACTTGCATAAAAATAAAAATCTACAACAATTTCCCACCGAAGTCTTTTAACTTTCCGTGGTCTCAGGGCGACCTAGAAAGTTATGATGACTGCCAAAAAATACAGATTCGGAGTATTAAGGAAACAACAACATCACGTACCAACACACCACGGGTTAAGGTTTTAAGGTTAGTACGAACAGACAGATTTGTTGGCCGCATGCCACAAGGCTCTGCATGGCGCGACTATAAATGGTCGTGCAAAGAAAACAAGCTAAAATTAAATTAAATAACTATTCAATTGATTTCAATTGATAGGTAAAACGCTGTACAAGCCTGGTATAAGTAATCTGAAGTGTTATTTAAAAAATCATGAGTTTGGCAATTCAACATCAGCCCATAAACGTCCCTACTTCGGGGGCACGGGCCTTCTCTAAATTAGGGCGATAAGGCCTTAGTCAACCACGCTGGCCATGTGCGGGTTAATAGACTCTACCACCTAAGAATTTCTTTGTAGATGTGCAGGTTTCCTCACTATTCTTCCTTTTCCATTAAAGCCTACATATGAATTACAAATTTGAAAAACACAACATTTGAACAACACGGAGGCACGTGGCGGGGTTTGAAATGGCGACCTCTCGCATGGCAAGCAACGACTTTAACCACTCGGTCATCGACGCTCTTGCAATTTGCATGACCATAATTTGGGGAAAAAAACGAGAACTAATAGTCCAGTCAAAATAGACATTTAACCTAGGAAAAATTCGCATAGAGCTGAAAATTGGCATGAATGTTGGGAACACTATTACAAATAATCTGTCAAAAGTCCCCATCGATCCCACGTCTGCAAAAAAAATAATCAAGGTCAAATGTCACAAATATCAGTTTTATGCACTTTTGAGTGAAACGGTAAGTTTAATCATAAAAGTATGTATGACAAAATTACTTATCACGTAATTATCTATAAAAAATGTCTAAACACTTTGTTCCTAAGATTCACCATTTCAGAGATATAGCGATGCACAAAGTTGAAAAAGTTGTATTTTCAAACGCTTCCAGGCCCCCATGCGATTGTGCTAGACAGTTAAAATTTTAACGAATGATGTATCTCAGTTGCCTCTATAACATCTAATACTAGAAACAACATGAAACCAACGTGTAAAGTGGGTTCTCATACAAAACCTATGTTTCTTTTTCTCACACTTGGGCGGTTTTTAACGTGGTTACCTTAGTGAACCTATTCCAGGTCATATATCGATCAAAAACGATATCAACAGATGAATGCATGCATATTATGTAAAATATGAATTTTCTAATGATTAAAACCACGATATCTCGCGAATGGTGAGTCGGAAAAGAAAAAGTGACTGGACCATTTTTGTAGAAAATTGTATGATCTACAACTTTTGTTTGACCTATTTTTCAAATAATACTTACTGTTTTCGAGAAAAATGGAAAAATCCTTAATTTTATACTTTTGACCTTGAATAAAAATTTTTGCAGAAGTAGGATTGATGGGGATTTTTGATATTTCGTTTATTATGATGTATTTAACGTCTCTGGCAATTTTCAGCTCTATGCGAATTTTGTCTAAGTCAGCACTTATTTTTGTCTATTTTGACTGGACTATAACAACATCGCGCTATCATTTATATCATCATGTATAATGTTCGTTTTTTTTATTTTGTGTGACTTCTTCGCACACACTTCCCACACACTTCTTCTATTCATAGTTTTTATTGCAAACTAAGTGTAGTTACAGGCCTTACAGGCCTTATGTATATACATAGTAGGAACTTAGATACTTACTTACCATTTTCGGGCACTGCAACAGTTACTTATGTCCAATGCTCTACAATCTACATGAAGTTACTTCAGAAATGTTAAGAAAGCTGCTAAAAACTCAAATCAGTCATCACTTTAAGTGCATCTTAAGTGCAACTCAAGTAACGTTCTTAAAATAAATTGATGACTCCTCAGGCATATCTCTTGCGTGCGTGGGATAATGATTTAAACTATTTAGATAATTGACATATACTTAGTTATTTTCAAAGGCATAAAGTTCAAAATTTAATTTTAGTTAACAAACCAAACGTGGCTATTCAATAATTACCTTTTACTCTAAAGAGGTATCTAGGGTAAGGGTGACATCCGGTCATTGTTTTGTAATTACCCCGCGTGAGTTAGCCTAGGAATAACACTTATTATATTATGAGCATTATGAAAATAACTGGCCACCATCTTTGTTATTACTACAGTAACGTGTAAACGGTACGTGTGTTTAATTGATGTCTTGCTGGTACTCGCACAATACATAATAACATCAATACTCATTACTCATATTGTTTTCAATGATTATGAGTAATAGTCAACAATGGAAAGACATTTCTATCCGTTTATTTTTTTTATTCACCATTCGATTGTAAGTTACTCGCTATCTCCTTATTGACTGCCTCGTGAGTCTATTAGTAGCAAGCGCTGCGTAAAGACCGAGTAGACCCCGGTTCGAGTCCGGGTTCTTGAAAAAAGTTGTGTGAGTTTTTCTGTAAAGAAATTACTCAGCCCGGAATTACGAAGTTGGCGCATGCACGCCCGTGCCTTCGAAAGCACGTTAAGCCGGTGATCCTGCGCCCGACCCCCCATCGGTCATGTCGGATTACCGTCTCACCGAAGTATGAGAGTAAGGGAACAGAAAGTGAACTTGCGTTTGCGCGCACTCTTATGCACTATAATATGTCCTGCGCACTTGGCTGATCTCAAACGAGAAATCGCAAAATCGGTCGGACTCCTTATTTGCTTATTTTTCAACTCTCTATCAATATCCAAATGTTCTTTGTTGTAAAATAACAAAACCAGAATAATGTGAACAAGTACAAGAACAAAGGCATTTAGGGAGGGAAGGTCATCGCAATCTTAGTTCATTCCTCAACAGCTCAAACGCATCAATAGAGAAACCTCATCTAAGTTGAGCAGAATAAACATAAACCCAGCGGCAATTAACACAATCATAATTACTTAGCTTGTTTAAATCGGAAGTAATTTTACAGCCACGCATCTACCGGATCGCCTCGAATACTTGAACAGCGATCTTTTTATGTAAAAATACGTTGCAACTTGCAGTATTTCCCCGAGATAAACGTACGGTGAACGCACTTACTGGTATTTTATTTCTCACATTTCGACATTTATTGACCTTTCTTCATATCGTACGGGCGAAAAGGTCTTCCGCAAATCGCAATTCTCTGTTTGTTAATTTTGTTGGGGTTATTTCGGTCAATATCTTTTAGAGATGAGAACTATAAACTTGACTGGCTCGGTTGATCCTCATAAGAGATTGCTACTGAGTCTCAATTTTACAATGTTACATTATGTATTGGCATGATGAATATATTTGTAAAACGAATTTATATTTTACAACGTGAAAATACAAAAAAAAAATTACAATGTACTGCATGTTGTGTTGTGACATCATAGCGCTACGTTGATTTTGTATGAAAAGTGCAAACGGTCAGAACTTAACGAACAGAATTACACAACACATATCGATTCGGTTTATCAAAGACTATAAAGCTGCATAATAATTACCTAAAATCATTAAAATTCTCCATTCCCCCACTGAAGAATTTGAAATGTACACTTTGACATTTTTCACTTAAGGTAAATTGTATTGTAACTTGCATCCTCGTCACCAGTGACGTAACTATAGGGTGCAGGACTGACAATATGTCACGGGCCTCTGGCCTATAAAGCCCAAGAGGCCACGTGCTCAGAAATTGTAACTCTATTTTAGAGCCCCATCAAAAAAAAATGACACGAGTCCTAGATCGTATAGTTAAGCCACGGCTCGTCACTATCAGAAATTACCTAATTTGGTAGGCTTCTAGGAAATGAAGATAATCAGTTAACAAACCAATGAACAAAAAAAAATGGTAAGTAAGTAGGATAGTAAAGACTCCTAGAGACACAGTATCATGTTTTCTTAAGATCAGCTTCCCTGCTGTTTGATTTCAGTACTTGGAAGATAAAACGGTACCATAACGGCAGTAACAAAACACATATAACTGTGTGAATGTACAAACGAGACTAACGATAGTAAATGTTGTTAACACGTTTATTACATGTAACAGTCACTCGGTCAATGTTCTAAAACTGACACATTGGTAATATACAGTACCAAATGTCAAACGTTTGTATATTTTGGCACCTTAATTTTCTATTCTACGTTGAAATTAAAATGCTCGTGCTATTCTTCTGGTAATAAAATTTATAGAGCAAAACCACTAAGCCACTTTTATGACAGTGCTGAAAAGATGGTTATTTATGTAATAAATTAATCAATATTATTTATTTATTTATTATCAGGACAGCCAACAAGAAAAACACTGGTACAGATTAATAAAAAGGAATCAAAACGACATAAACTTAAAGCTAAGTGCAACAACACTATACAACGTACGTACATCTAAACCATAACGATAGTAAGGGAATCGATTTGTTCTCGAACGCACTAATCTCGATGCTTCCAGATATTGTTGGAAAGCGTACCAAACAGCAGATAATCAGTGAACCGATTTCTACAGCGATAATAAGAAACGATTTCAAAATGAAAATCATGTGAGTATCTCACAGCTGGCTTCTCGCGACTGCAATTTGCTCGATAGAGCGTTTTCTCAATCTAGCCGCAGTGAAATTAACGGTTGCCATAACAATTTACCATTTAATTATACAATCTAGGAAAAGTTCCACAGTGACATAAAGTGGAAACCGCGTAATAATTATATTACCTACTTATAAAACTTACAAAGTTTCTCAAGCGCGTTACTATAGTCGTGTTTTTCTGTTAACAATAAATCAAAACAACAAAATTCTCATTATTACTTTCCTATTCTTTGAACCAAATGTTTAGTAAAAAGTATTTTTCAGAATATACGTGAAAGAAATGGGAATGAGCAAAAATTTGCACCCTTATACTACAACTAACTAGGATTCGTTGAAATAACCATTCGGTGAAATAACCTTTATGTTTCGGGGCAGTAGTAGCAATATCTACCAAACGTAGGCACTAAACGTCTTCAATTGGTATGAGATAACAGTCGGCGATGCTAGAACCTTCGATAATGTGGGCTGAATTACGTCTCGGATCGAGCTAGACAACACCTGCACTAGTGCTGAGGAGACTACAAAATATAATAATCCTTAATCTTACGGAACTCTCATGTTTGCTCTTGTTTCAACTTTGCGTTTAGTTTTTTCTTTATAGTACTTTGGGTAAGGGTTTGGTGAAATTATTTTTTCTTAAAACTGTCTAATTATGTTATGTGTACCTTACTAAAAATATGCACGAATAAGTACTAAAACGTTGTCTATGTATCGATTCATGGTGACACCTCTGCTCGCAATATTTCGCTAGACGACAAAAGGTGAACATTACAATGACTCATTAACATTTTTCGTTTAAAACAGAAAATGGAAACTACATAAGAAGCACGTAGAATTTCAAAGTATAAGTTGCCTTTTTGTTTCTTTATTTTTTGTCAACTATGTTTGAAAAGTAAAAGTTTATTGTTAAAAACTATTGAAGAACACAGCAGTATTCCACATCAAGGACTGTTAAAAAGTAAAACTTGTAATGAAAGTTTTCTGAAACAATGTGATATTAGCGCCCAACTTTTTTCCTTAGGTTCTAGCTTGACATTTTATGAAGACGCCAAATACATACACCGTGAAATTTGAGTGGTTGTTTTCCGTTGGCAGAACGATTTGCCTTTAGTAATACTATCAAATTATGCAAATTAATCCTTAAAAAAAAAATTTTTTTTTTCAAATTTTCAAAATAAAAACTATCGTTGTTTTTTAAGATGTGACGTAATCTGGTACTGCTTGCCGCATGAAATCGATGCTTAAAGCTAAAGAAGCTCTACACCCTAAGTAATAAAGTGGTTCAAAAGTACTTTCTAGTTTCGCTTATACCTTTCGTAAAACCGGCATTTATTAATTTTAATATTAAAAAAACTGCACCAATCTATTGTGCTACTAAGGTAGAATCATTTTGCTGCGGGAAAACAACCACTAAAATTTCACGGTGTTAGTAGTGTTTTTTTTAGTTTTTTAATAGTATTTCTAATAATGGAAATATTTTGCTAACCCGGAGCCTGTTATATGAAGTATACTTAAAATCCTTCACAAAAATTGTGCACTACGACAAGTAAGTAGGTAACCATACTCGTACAGCCCCAGTCAATCACCCTACTTTAGGGTAGGTCCGTGCCCCAGGAGTGGGGACGTATATGGGCTGATGATGATAAAGATGATGACACGCCCCAGTAATACCTTGAGACATTCGGAATGAAATCACAACCCAGATGATCGATTGGTACATGTGTACCCAAAAGGTACCCAATGAATTCGCAGCACGTTCTCGGCCAGCACTACGCTAGTTGCAAGAACACGTGCGCAAGAGTTGAAGCGCAGAGGGGGGCGCAAATTGGGCATGTCCGCTCGCTCCATCAATCCGTTTACTACGAGCAGTGAACGAACTCCAATGCGATTAGTGCTGAGGTACTACTGAATGTCAGGGGACCGCTGACATGCACCGACTACAGAAAAACGAGGAAAATCACCCGGATAATCACCATTTAAGTGACATATTGGAATAATGGCGTGACGTTCGACGTTTCCGCTGTGCTGTTTAGTATGTGAATACTTAGTAGGTGAAGTGTCTAGAGTAAACTTATTGTTGGGAGCCTCGAGGGACATCTTACAGTACTGTTTTATGCACTGAACACAAAAAACAAATACCCAAATAGATATTTATCAAAATTATTATTGTAATCTTTGCGTTTCATATATCTAATGTGGTACTTACATTTAAATATTGTTTCCTAGAGTTAGATAATTTTTAGGTATATTGTAAAGCTTAAACAAAAAAAACATACGCCATATACCTTGTATTAATGAAGTCTATAATTATATCTTGACATTTTTAAAATAATGGTTAGTTTAGAACTGTAACTAAACATAATATGTAGTGGATTTTTCTGTTGTCTGTACTTTTCATTCGATACGAATATGGGCCGAGAATAGAGGTCGTTCAAGGATTAAAATATACGTTTAATTAGATCATTGTATTATTCACCGTTAATTACTCAGTCTAGTATGGGTCGACTACAAAGGTTGTAGCTAAGAAAATAGTCGGTATATACCTAAAGGTCTGAAGATATAAATTAGCATACACGATTTGAGTTTAATTTTAGTGCCATCTAGGTACAAGGTAATAAAAAAATATTGACGTCATCTTGCATTACACGAGACACTTATGGCCCCGTTAAATGTAAAGGCACATTTTGGTGCAATAATTGCCAAACCACTTGACTACGTCGAAACTAAAGGGGGAAAAGTTTGTGTCTCATCAGGTATTCATTATCAGATTCAATGACCATAAAAGACTAGAGTTTCAAAACAGGATAAAATCAATAATCGAGGTAACCTACTCACGATCAAGATACGATCTATTAATTGCAGGTTTTCACCTAGAGCCGGAGAGAAAATGCACTCTGCCGCCCGTGAGAGGTCAGTTGACATGCCATTAGGAGCGATATCTGCATATCACTCCTTGCTTCATTAAACTTCTGTTTTGTATATGTTACAAAACAGAATGTTAAACCTTCCTTCTAGCCTTATATTAGAGATGGTCCAATAATGTAATGTATGTTTGTAATTGAAAGTAAATAGAGTTTTATCCTTATTATTAGTAAATGTTAATGAATGATTCACTTCAATATACGAGGTCGATCACTCAATCATAATAGACCAGAGTAGTAACTAACCAGAGTAGCACTGTGCATTAAGCACTATTATCTAAGCATTCTGTATTGCTAACGAACATTTATTGGTAAAAATAAGTCTCTACGATAAAATAATATATTGAAAATAGCTACTTTAGGATCTGATTTTCCAAAAATGTACTTTTAATACGTGGTATAATAGGCACCTACTACGAATTCAGATGTATTAAAGACAAATGACAAATAGTTATCATGTAACTTCACTTTACACAAAAAAACGAGGAGGTGCTGCATCCACTTGATTTTAGACTTTCGCGTTCTATTATGTCGAAAAATCGGGCAGTAAGTAGCTATGTATTTGCTACTCCTAATAACCCATAAAGACAAATACATATTCAGTATTTTTATGAGCTTTCCTTGTTTACATTGACGTGTTTATATTCCATGTCAGTAGTACATGTCCCTATGTTACTATGTTACGGCGCTGTGGGAAACCGTCCATTCGGCCAATCGTCCGCGTGACGCAACGTTTACGCACGATCGCGAATCGGGGTTAGTGCATGCGAACGAAACCATTTAGCAAGCAATTTATTTAAATCTTCAATACTGTTGCATGCTTCGATATGGTAAAGAGAAATAGAAAATCGTATGAAATCTGTTTTAAATGAGATACGTGCATAATCTGCAGATTTATTGTAGCCTTATATACCACTGCTTGATTTTAGAGGCAGATATTTGTTATTTGCCGATACTAAAATTTTTAACTTTACGTTACGTATCACCGATGGATTTTCAATCTAAACCTATTAGATGCTACTTGTTAAAGTCAAAATAACACATACTCGTATTTCCGATACACTCCTCCCCTATCATGTTGCCTGCAATCTTCTCTGCTTATAATGTTAAGGAGCCATTTTACTTTCTCAAGATTGCAGTCGTTGAAATCACGTACAACAAAGTTGAAACACGTTGTTAGCACACACAATTTGCATCCCCTTGAACATTACAGTCAAAACCACTTTGAAATAACGGTATCTAAGTGAAGGCATAATTGTATCATAAAAGACGTAATTGAAAAACGAAAATAACTTGCGAACAGGACAATGTTTGTACCTGCCTGGACATTGAGCCTCCCAATTCAGAGCAATGACCTTACAAAGGTAAGGTACCGTTGGGTTTCGAATCCACCAAATGTGCCATTGAATACCGGTAATCGAACTCCAGCCGGAGAAATGAAAAAAATGCAATCAGTACCGCTGCTATCAAACCTTTTTCCTGTTTACAAACTTTTTACGCACAAACGCTTAAAATTATACATAAATGTAAATCTGGTAATAGGTATAAAAATAGTAGTGTGTATATAGTGATGGCGAGGCTACTCCAAGCCATCATCATAGGTCAGTTAGGAAAAAATAAACTAAATTAAACAGCAATGGCATGTTTCTACCACCGGTGCCGATACTAGCTAAGCTTGATACCTCATCTTCTTAACCGTATACAGTGCAATACTCATAAATTGTAATTAGCCAAGTCGTATAGTGTGGGTTTGCTAGCCGGAGATTACAGTTTCAGGAGCGAGAGTATGCAGGTATCCTAGTGGTATATGTATGTATAGAGCTTAAACTACATATTGCTAGTGGTAGGTGTGTATATACCTATATACATACAGCTTAAACTACATATATGTGTAGGCAATGTACAAATACGGTTACTCTCTTGTATAATTCGGTTACATAACGTGAACTGGATACTCTATTCGGTGAGCAGTACCGACATGCGTGAGAACCACACACTTCGCCTGGTTTTCTTAAGCATTACGCAGAAAACTGTGTGATAACAATAGGTCAAGTTTCTTTTAAGTAAACATTCATCTACCCCATTCATAAGTATCATTCATTCATTCGTATTCTCAAGCGTATCCTCGAAAGCTTATAAAAATCAACACTGATATTCTCAGGATTTATTCCAAACTCAACGTTCCGGTTTCAGTAACCGTGGTAAATACAAGACTTCCCGTGAATCAGACGAATTTATAATCTCCTCCTTTTTGAAGGCGGACAAATATTAAAACATTTAAATACTATTACTATTTAAAGACAAGCAATTAACTATTACTATTAAAAGCAAGCAGTAAAAGTTCCTAATGGCTTAACAAGAAAAATCTTTGATTGATTATATAACTTAAAACAGTCAGTTATTTGTTTATTTATTAGAAAACTGAATATGACTGAATATTCACCACGTTGTTCAGTTTCAAGGAGCTCCTGTTATTTCGGCACTGTTGCAAGCGCTATGATCAAGAGTCACCCACGGGTAGTTTTTTAAAATTGATTCTACACCTATTTTCCTGTTAGTTTCCTCATTTGTGAAAACCAAATGGTATTATTGCAAAAGCAGTCGTTTGAATATCCTTCATTCCTAGCTTGATGGAGTCGACATCATGATACTGGTTTAGCACTCGTGGCGATTCTAGATTGCCTTGCTCCTTATTTGTGATGCTGGTATAGTGAGTAATTAACCTAATCTTATATTTTACTCGGCAATTTGATGTGAAGTAAATGTTTGTCCGAGTCGTAACAAAAAGTTAACATAATAACTCTATCATTATGTTTTGTAAGCAATATTCAACGCACTGTACATATACTACATTTGAGCATTAAAAATCGCAGAACATATCAAATTGTAACCAGATATAGGAAAAGTCTTCTTTGGATAATTTTCATAATGATTTTTATACCACAATGTAGTATGGTAAGTATGAGGAGCTTTCTTCTTCCGTGGCTTACGTATATTCGGAAATATTATCTATATATTTCTTTTGTATGCATATAAAAACACAGATAATATATGCGAATCCTTTCCTTACAACCGGATTCGAGGCATCTAGTATGTAGATTCACATGTATCAATGGTTTAGGCTTTTAAATAAAATAATAATAAATAAATAATATTGACATTCAGTTCTTATTTTTAAATTCAACACAAATTTATCAAACATTGTTTAACGAGTTATTCCTAGTACCCTCAGTCGTAAGACTCCTAAGACGTGGGAACCCCATTTCATGAAAAGGATACTCTCGGTTACTTTCAAACAGCTTGTTAGACGCAACACAACAATCGCAGATCTAATCCCGCGATCGTGTTAACGAAATGGTTTAATCAGAGCTTACAAAGTAACCACTCATTAGGTGATTTTCCTGGGCTGTATCGCAACGAGATTATCTGTCGCAACGCCGAGAAACGCGCGCAGTGAAAGTGTGAGGAAAATCCTGCGCGTACGCCGAAACCCGACCGTTGCGCCTTTCTCAATATACCTTTCTGCTGCATCGAGTTGCGTTGACCAGGATGTCATTAAACAGGATATTATAAGCAAATAAACTTCAATATATATAAATTTAAACTGTCATGGTTACACACATTAGATTAACATACCTGGCATAGTTATCATGTATTTCTTTTTTGGCGAGTTCCCGATATTTGGCAAATTTTGCCAGTGACAAGTTGAAATACATGGTGATTATCCCGGATATGTGAATATTTCTAAATAAACATCATAATTATACATTGATCTGATTCCCTGGTAAGTAGCGTAAGCACTTGTGTTACGGAAATTAGACTCAACAGTAATTATAAAAATATACTTACTTGAAAATAACACACCCAGACACGGAATAAATAACGACGTTCACGACGGATTCTGTTCAAACCACAGAATATTACACGAGTACCACACTTATGTGTACTCGTATATATGTTACGGTCAATGTGTGCATTGACGAGAAAGAATTTTAAGAGTTCCACTGAAAATTCCCTGCCCATTTGCTAATTTTATTTAACTTTATTTTTATAAGATAATATTGTTTTTAAAACCAAACATGAAGTTTGGTTTCTAGATACTTGACTGGTTTATTTTATAACTAGCTGTGCCCGTGACTTCGTTCGCGCGAACCCACGACTCTTGGAATCGCAAGCCTGGGTCACTAACAAAACCATTGTTTCACCGAGCCAGTCAAGGCAGTTTTATTTAATTATTTGCCACATTTACACAAAGGGTATGGTAATTTTATATAATTGCCGGTAAATGTGATTAATTCGATAGTTTTGACCACATTTACCACGAACACTAGTAATTATGCATAGTTACCGGTAATTATACATAATAACCACTCTATCCACTTTTACCGTAACATATACATAACACTGTATGTGAGTAATACCAAAATATCGAACTCTACAGTTTCATTCAATGCAATCTTGTAATTGTAGATTATGTAGTACAATGTGTTGTAATTATATTTTGGAATCAGGAAAAGCCATTAGTTATGGTTGGTATTTATTTTGAATTAGTTTTATATGGTTTTGCGTTGTTACTCGGAAAAACTAATGATTACAAATCCACCATACCATTCATATACATAAAGTAAACATACCTATTATATCTTGTAATTGTTTAAATTGGCAACGACTCATCGCAGGTATATTGGTAGCAAAGGCAGTCTAAATAATTTCGCTCAAATAGGCCCCAGCCAGAATTCCAGCGCCCCCGCGGCTTCTTGTCGTTGAGGCATATGCTGAGGCTGGGACCTAGTTGACCACTGATCAATGTTGTGTTCTATGATGTTCTTTGTTTGAAATTTTTTTACCCGAAAGTATGTCAAACCGCAAAGCCTGCAACTGCATCTCTTATCGGTCATTTCAGGCTATCTTCTTGTAATGAAGGAACAGAGAATTACGCTATGTTTGCTCACACTCTGCATCGAAATTGGCCGTCATAACCGAATTCAATTGGACAAGATTGTAATACTGGTGATATTATGTATACTCTACTGCCTTATTGATATCAATTATTTTCTTTTTAGGGTTCCGTAGCCAAAATGGCAAAAACGGAACCCTTATAGTTTCGTCATGTCCGTCTGTCCGTCTGTCCGTCTGTCCGTCTGTCCGTCTGTCACAGCCGATTTACTCGGAAACTATAAGTACTACAGTGATGAAATTTGATGGGAATATGTGTTGTATGAACCGCTACAAAAATATGACACTAAATAGTAAAAAAAAGAATTGGGGGTGGGGCCCCCCATACATGTAACTGAGGGATGAAATTTTTTTTTTCGATGTACATACCCGTGTGGGGTATCAATGGAAAGGTCTTTTAAAATGATATAAAGTTTTCTATAAACATTTTTCTTAAAGTGAACGGTTTTTGAGATATCAGCTCTCAAAGTCGTAAAAAGTATGTCCCCCCCACTCTATTTTTATAACTACGGGGTATAAAATTCTAAAAAAAATACAGGTGATGCATGCTAATTAACTCTTTCAACGATTTTTGGTTTGATCAAAGTATCTCTTATAGTTTTTGAGATAGGTTGATTTTTATTATATTTGCTGCTACGGAACCCTTTGTGCGCGAGCCCGACTCGCACTTGGCCGGTTTTTTTTAGGTTCAATTATTTAAGTGAACAGCTATCATTTGTCGACTGGCACGTTTTAACCGCTAATTATCCTCTATTCACAACTGCGGTTCTACCAATAGCCTCCGGCGTCAATTTGTTGTACTTTGATTTGACCACTAAACTTTCAATACGGAAGAGATTTTTTTTTCCTGAGGCATTTGTGTTAACTGAACCCCATCATAATCAGACCACTGGTGGATACGATTGAAAATAATTTAATGAAATCGCACTTTTTAGTACTTAATATTATTGATTTACACTATATTTTAAACACAAATTATATGGTAGATAAAAATTCATTCAATGTGTGTGTGTGGTAAATACAATTTATTATATTCTATATGCCTGGGAAAACTAGAGCTAAGTTGGATCTCTAAACGAATAACCTACCGTATGAAACTTTTCATTAAATATTTTCTACATACATACATAAAATCACGCCTTTTTCCCAGAGGGGTAGGCAGAGATCACTTCCAGCTATCCACTTTTCACCTCTGTGGGAAACGTGACGTGACGGGTTGTGGACCACGTCGCCGTCATTCTGCGTTGTGCATTGTTTTAACAAGGTCATTGCGTTCCCACGAGTAGCAAGGATATATGACGGGGGAAGGAAAAGGAGAGGAATGATACTATCGCCTCGGATGATTTGGACTGAGTCCATAGTAGCTCGTATTCCGTTCACCAACCAACGGACAGATAGTTGTGACTGGTATCCCCTGACTGTAAAATTTCCTCACTAGTATCTCGAATTGATCGACTGCCTCGGAACGTCCACCGCGTTCCTCATACCTACGGCACCAAGAGTCGTAGGATTGATTCCCATCCGGGACAAATGTTTGTTCCGTGTACCCACACACGGAACGGTGTTATTAAATATTTTAATGAATATTTGTATCCGCCGTTGATACTGATATCCGTAACCCAATTGCTTAAGCTACTTTCCACGGGATTTGATCAATGTATGTTATGTTATGTACCTAATATTTTAAAAAATAATTTGCATCCAGACCGTGGTACCTATCTGGTCACCCGTGAGCCATGACACGGGCTGAGTGAGCGGGCGGAAAGGGCCCATAAACTCGATAACTAAATAATCGAGACGTTGATGATGCCGCCAAGATCCTCTTAGCTACAGTACTCTAACAGACACGGCGGTTAAAAGTGTATTAGAATATATTTGTAAGATGCTCGATGGACCCGGTACAAACCAAGACGATTAACGGGCTATTCCTTGAACAGTAGATAAGCGTAGGTTTTTGCCGTAGTAACAATGATTGCCTATTCATGGTAAATGATCAATATTCATTCATTCATCATAAAGAAAAAAGCTGTATTTCCACTTAGTAAACTAAGACTTTCTTTCTAATATGATAATGTTGATTTAGGCTTTCATCGAGCATTTCAGTGTAATGTAAAAATAGTATTAGTGGAAGGTATATATTTAGGTTTATATAGGTACTCGAAACTTACAAATATATTAGAGCGCGTCGTTGAATCTATTACCTAAAGTAAGTTCATATAAATTCTTAAACTAAGTTAAAGAAAATATCACTTCCGAATCTAGATCACGCGGACTCTCCCTATTAGAACACTGTGTTTGCTGTGTCAATTCTTAAACTATATTCTCTGCCAATATAACCGATCAGATTTACCACATTTAGCAACTACGGAAACGTACTATAACGTTTTATCTTCAAAGTGAAACCATTCTTCAAACCGCTCGCATTATCATAGTTATGAAGAGCCTCGCGTGCGCTGAAGGCATTCATTTTCTCTCGCATCGCGGTTACGATTGCAATTATCATTGCAGTTTACATATTGCTCTCGTTTAGGTGAACATTCACAACAATACAATAGCCAATTAAAATGTATGTCCCAAGGTCTCGTTGTGTAGCGGCATCGTCGAAGATTTCGAACGCTTTTAGTAGTTCGCACCTTTTATTGGTGTTAACTGTATCCCGTTATTACTTTTACCGGACACATTCTTATACAGCTTGCATACTCTTGCTAATGTTATTGTGATATAATAATGTATGAAGTGTGTTGAATAACGCTGTCTTCGATAAGTTGCAAGATGAATGTACAAAATGAGATGCTTAAGTACTCCAACATTTATTGTAGTTTTACCGCATACTTATGTGGCAACATTGGATTTAGTGACTGTAACAACCAAAAATGACATTTATTTCAAACTTTCCTATGATAAAAGTAATAGCTGTTCTAAAAAATCCTGTCGATTAATCAGAATATAAAATTATCTAGGTATCCATTCAATGTCTTGAGTTTGTGGTCTATTTATAACAAAAAGCAACGGGACCCAGTCTCGCTCTAGTATTATAAAATCCACACTGGCGTATTATTAAAACACACAGTCCCGTGTAATATCATTTCGCGGTCACGGTTTTGAAGCGTAACGTTCATAATTACGATGATGTTTGGCGAAAAGCGGCGCGGACACTTGCCAAATATATGTTTGAATTAGGGTTGATAATTATCAAATTATTAATATAATATGGCAAAGGAATAGGACCCCTATTAAAATAAAAAATATAATTAACCACAAATTTTATTATTGATTTATTTTAATACTGATGTCAGTTGTCCAGATATTTATAATAATTTTAAATATAAATAGACTTTGTGAACCGAAGCTGAGACTGATAACAATTCCGCATGGAAAAATAAGTAAATCTTAAAAATAATTGTGTTTTTTTCTTGCATATCCCATAAGTACTATATATTAGAGTCTTCTCGATAGATACGGCTTTCCGAACCGGTGGTAGAATCTTATTATTACTAATGTGACGATTTATAAGTGCATGCAAATTGCCTATATGAATAAAGACATTTTGATTTTGATTTTGATTTTTTGCAATGAAAAATATACTATGTTTTCTTCAAAAAAATGGTGGCAACCTTAGTTTGAATACGAACGCAAAAGAAAAAAACATGTATAATAAACCTTTATGTTTCTTGAGAACGAGAAATTGCCCATACAACTTGGATGTTGGAACTAGTAGAAATTATATAGTAGTTTTAATATACATACTCGTGTACTTGTTGGTATGTACTTTCAGTTCATAAACCTATTAGCTCTAAAAGTAAAGGTTATTAAGTATTTTAATTGGAATCAATTTACTAATTAAAACCTTTTTTTGTAGCTGAACGTTTCTAAATCATCATTAAAGGTATTTTAACGTGGGTCTGTTATTTTGTTCCAATTAAATAATTAATATGAAGTAATAGTTCTCTGGAACGGGTTGTAAAGAAAAATGCACGTTCTTGTGACGTGTTTCATGTGACATTTTTACCCTTTAAAGTGAACAGAAAGACTGAAAGTTAACGAAAAGTTCCAGCACTATTTAGGCGCTAATGATTGATCCTTCATCATGGCGCTTTTTTCTTAACTGACATACTATGATGCCGCGTCATCATCACCGGACTTGCGGGGAAACGGGTGGCTCTCACCCTAAAGAATGCCATAGCGCTTGCAACGGTGCCAAAATATTTAATACTAGCTTTCCGCCCGCGACTCCGTCTGCAAAGAGACGTTTAACGGGTAAAACATTACTTCTTTATAGCGTAGTCGAGTAAAAAGTAGCCTATTTCCTTTCTCAGGCTCTGGACTATATCTATGCGTGAAAGCGTAACAGACAGACAGACAGAGTTACTTTTGCATTTATATTAGTAAGGATTAGTAAGGATAAGGAAAGAAAGCTGGTTAATATAAGGAAACATGGTAAATTTCCATATATACTCAGATTTTTGCGTGTTACAGCTAAAAAGAAAAGTTCCAGTACTTAAAGAAGTAAATCTAATGCAACTAGATTAGCCAAACCAACTCTACCAAATGCACGTGCGATATTCAACTGTTCATTATTATAATGCGAATACTAAAACTCAGTCAAGGTCTCTAAAATGAGAAATAACCACATGTATCCGGACCGCCAGGAAGGTGTAGCAGTTGCTGTCTCTACGCGCTCCAAGTTTATGGCCGACTCTACCAGAATTAAGATAATGGTACTTTAGCAGTTGAAACTATTGCTACAGTAAGGAGACGTGCACAGTGATATTTTTTTAGAAGTTCGACACTGGCACAGATAGTGGCACATTGAGATTGGCAATCATTTCTTTAATTTTAATTGAGGCCTGTATAATGGCGAAGAACATGTTTTTCTTTTCATTCAAAGTAGAGTAGTTAAGCACTTAAAAGTAAGAGATAGGACCTTTAAAATTAAGTTTGTTAGATATAACTATAATATAATAACTATAATGCAAGTAGTGAAATTGGCATTTATTTTATCCAGGCGCATATCACACGTAGTACCCAATCCCAACTCATAATATCACACGTAAAAACCAATTTAATTGGCATTACATAATGAATGTAGGTAAGATATAGATGATAGAGATGTTTGTTTATTTTGCTGATAGTACGCCATTGTTAACTTTCAGGGTCAAGTCCAAGTGAATCTACAATTGACTTTCATTTACGCCTATAGATAGTAATTTCTAGCTGTAAATTCTCATACTATATAAGAATATGGAGCTATTGTATTGTTTAGAAAATAAGACTTATAATTATATTAATGAGAGGAGACTGAAAAAACTAATATCTGTTATTACGTCGCTTCACGTTATAAAGACATTGAAATAATATTCTGAGAAACAATAAATTTGCTTCATTACTTATGGACGACACGTAGTAGTGACAATGAAAATAAAATACTAGTGCCCTTGTGTTTCAGTGTAACGCACCAATCAATTGTCTACGATAAGTCTGTACGATTTCCTTGAAAATTTCCTAAGTGTTTCGAATAATTAGTAAAATTTGACAGCGCTTTTTTATAAATAACGGTACTTCTAGTTAAATAAAATTGTCATAATATAGCTTTCATTTCATAACTTTATCTACTTAAATATAAACATGATAGTTTTTATAATAAAATATTATTATTTATTACTAATATAAAAACTAAACTGATAGAACTCTGAGAGAATACGAAAAATCCAAAACACAAGAGTTCTTCGTACGATTTTTCAATTGGGTCGGTACTTTTGCGTGTAGCTTGACACTCGCACAACTTGAGCTTGATCACGCCACCGTGATGTACAGTGCGACAAAGGGTAAGACACAAAAAGTTCCCTTCGCTTTTATAATATCAGTACAGGTTTACAACCTGATATTTAGATCTTTACAGAAATGTTATCCTTAACTTGAAGACCAACAAATTAAAAACAAATGAAAGCTAGAGCACTCACAGCATACGCTCATCTTTACACTTGATCAGCCGTGGGTGTCCAGAGTCCGCGGGCCGAATGCTACACGTAATGTCCCATTAGGGGCACATTAGCGGCGCTCCCCGGCGTCCCGCGTGGGCCCAAGAGCCCACTGTCCCTGTCGCCAAGCCGTTCCGACAAGTGGGAAGGTCGGCCTTATTAGGAGTCGCAATAAAAATCGCCAGTGCACTTGCACGCGGCATTGGCGGGATTAGGAAGGCTCGGCTATCTGAAATCTAAATTGATCTTTGGAGGCTGTTGCGGCAATGTATAAATGACTGATGATGGCATACGGTATAAGATGGAAAGTGGATTTACACTAATTCGTAATGAACTTAAATATGAGATACAAATAGCATTGGTGACGTTTGGTAAATCGTCGTTCAGTAGCGCTACCATGAGTTGGCTATCGTAAACTTACGTACGTTAAAAACCTATCGAGTTGTTTTTTTCATATGGCCGATTGTAGTTCTTCGCGTAACCACCAGCCGGCGCTGTACATGTTTTTCATAGACATATTTACGTAGTCGATATCGAGCGCGTAAGTTTTAAACTCATGGTAGCCCCACTGATCCCAAGGTTTTAATCAGACGTCAAATATACGTATCAACTTTAGCACACTTCATCGATCTCTTTACAAGTAAAAACCAAAAAATGTCCTGATTTTTATAGATTGAACTCTATCGATTATCGGCTTGTTCAGTGATTTTCCCCATAACATATTCGTCCCATTACTGCATTGGGACGATACACTGAATTCTATTTACATAATTAAAAAGCAAAATGTAGAAATGCGAAAATATACTCGAAGGGCGGAATACGGTCCGATTTTTTATATTGTATTCGTCAGTGTCCCTGTACGAGCCCTTTTAACCGTAGTAAGTAAGATACTAGGAAGTACCCTGATATTCGATCATAGGAATAGATTTTTGGAAACTCTTGATGCTCTACCTTGTAAACAACACCACAACACAAGCTCAGTATCCTGATATTAATTATGCCCAGTCATAGGGTTGTAATACATTTTCTTGAAACTCTTGATGTAGATATCTCGTAAACGACACAACAACACAATCTCAGTATCCTGATAGTCGTTCTGCCCAGTCATAGCTTTGAAATTGGCTTTTGGAAAACTCTCTTACTCTTACTTACTACCTTTATTGTACCTCGTTAACAACACCACAACACTACTACTAGCTACAGTGCTACATGAGTTCCCAGTCACCGATATTTTTTGTAACCTTGTAATAGAAAGCAGGATACCACCCACGCTCTCGAAGTGAGACAAAGGCCCACGTGCGCGGGGCGCGGGCTCTTGATCACGCCCGGACCCGCGCCTTTAATTAGGGTACAGTCAGCTGTTAAAGTGCTGACGCTACAAACAATGGTTAAAACTTATACTTTTAAACTGTGAGTCAAATTAGGTAAAAATCTCGGAATTCGAGATACCCAGCTGTAAGTCTGTAAATACTTGTATATTGACGTCCTAAAAGTTGTCTCAAAACCTACATATTGTTGGGTGTACACAACTATACACACAATAGAAAACTGAATATTACATGATGGTGATAACTGAGCAGATTTACAGATAGACGAACAAAAGTATAAGTATAGGAAACTGAAATTGTCGGGGATATTTACCATGTTGTTTTGCTTTATTGAGCTTTCGATATTTCGGCACTGTTGCAAGCACCATGATCACGGGTCAAAACAAAAAAACATGGTATGGAAATTTACAGGTTTCCTATACTTATACACTGTTCTTCTATCTGTAAATCTGCTCAGTTATCACCATCAGGTTATACCTGTATATTAGTGATGTTCCGAATATCCGTATCCGTATCCGCGGATATCCGAGGGAAAAGAAAAATCCGGATCCGTTACTTTTCACGCGAATCTTTTACGGATCTTTTTTAGGTGATTATTAGAATTAAAAAACTTTAAATGTTCATTCAGAATATTATTCAGATCACCTTTATATTGCAAACATATAGATAGATAGATCTTCATAATAATGAGAGAAAGTTATAACTTACATCACTTTTATGACAATGAAATAATTAAAACTTAAATCTTTATTTTTATAGTGTGTTTACGGGAATATTATAGTAAGTTATAACATCATGATCACTTTTATGTCAATGGAAAAAAACTAAAACCTAAACCTCCTTTTTTATACTTATGAGACCAATCAATAAAAAGTTATAGATCCGTATCCGTATCCGCGGATCCTGACAATAAATATCCGTATTCAGATCCGTATCCGTGGATATACATTTTTGAAGATACGGCACATCACTACTGTATATAATTGAAATAATCCCCGGTAAGTACCTACTTACACACCTGTTTTATTAAATTTTAGGTGTGTGTATTATTAGCAGGTTTTTTTATATATTTTTTGCTTGATTGCTGGGCAAAGGCCTCACTCCAAAGCTGTCGATTTAACAGCTTAATTTTCCAAAAAATGCCATGCCTTGTTAGCAAAAATAACACGAGTACCTAATAGTCTTGGATTATGACTTTTAATACATATTTTGATAAACATATTACAATCTATAATATGTGATCGTTATTCATATTTGTCAAATGAGTACAAGTAAACCGCACAATAAAAGCTGGCATAAGGCAACGACCTTAAAACAATAATATAAATGGAATGCAGACAATTAATGGATGTATCGAATTTTTTTTTGCTTGTTGGCACCTTTGTTAATATTGGTCACAAAAAGTTTATATTTAAACTTGTTTTACACACCTTGCGTGCATGAAGACGGTTTGATGAGTACATTCATGCATTTATGTCTTCTTGATTTCTCCTCATTATGCTTGTTTTTCTTTTGATACATAAATTAAATTTGTTTCTGTCAAAATGATACTCAGCAGCGGCACATAAACTAAGCAGAACCAATGATCACATCGATCAATATACGTGTAAATAAAAACAATGCCACTTTTTGTTGTAATTTTATAACTCAAGAACGGGCTCACCTACCCAAACGTTTAGGTTTGTTTATTTAGTAATGTTTTATGAGAATTTTGCACGCGGGCGGAAAGCTATTATTTAAATAATAAGATAGTAATAATGTCGATGCAAGAAAATACAACTTCCAAGGCTTTGTACACCGTGAAATTTTAGTGGTTGTTTTCCCGCAGTAAAATGATTCTATCTTAGTAGTACAAAAGATGTGTGCAGTTCTTTTTTGTTAAAATCAATAAATGCCGGTTTTACGAAAGGTTTAACCTTAACTCGAAAGCACGTTCGAACCTCTTTATGACTTAGGGTGTAGAGCTTCTTTAGCTTTAAGCATCGATTTCATGCGGCAAGCAGTACCTGATTACGTCACATCTTATAAAATAATGATATCTTCTTTCGTTTTCGAGATAGAAAATTATTATTTTGAAAATTTCAAAAAAAAAAATTTTTTTTTCGCGGAATAATTTGCATATGTCGATAGTATTACTAAAGGCAAATCGTTCTGCCACGGGAAAACAACCACTAAAATTTCACGGTGTATTGCGGTGGAAGTCATTGTGAGAAAACTTAAAAGTTGAACCAATAACATTAGGGGATGATGGGGAGCTCCCAAGTGAGTTAGGAATAACTAACTGTAATAACAGCAATCGCAATTTTCAAGTCATTTTACAAATTAAGTGTACCCCACAAGATATAAAACGTATCTTGGCGAAATAAATACGAACCCAGTCATCTTAGGGAGTAAAGTCAGCAACCACACCAAGCCGTTACATAGTTTCAATGAAACATTCCGAATATCTTTCATACTACATGGACTAAATTTGACAATTACTCTATGCTGCGATATTGTCTCACTAAAAACTGGTTAAACAAGTTAGTAAAAGTGTTATAAGTTATAACAGGTATTGACATTGATTTAAAATCTAATCTCTACATAAACATATTGGACAAATAATACTTAAGCTGCAGTAAAGTTTATTAGGACTGAAATGTTTTGTATTGTTTTTTTTTTAAAGTTTAACAATAAATAATACGGTTCATCAAAATAACACGTGTTTTTATTTCTTGTCTATAATCCCAACCATCTGTTACAATAATCTTGTTACCTTAACACGGACGATTGAACTTTCTTAGAAACACTGAGATAAAACACTCATTCTTGTATATTAACACATGTAAAGTTGTTCCATTGGAAAAATAATATTTTCATCAAGACTCAAGTGTTCTGCCAAGCGTGTCATTGTCTTTGACCTAGAGTATCGGTCAACAGTTACCAAGCTACCACGATACGCCACAACTTTAATTAAATATTTAGTACTTAATAACTATTGATTCGATGGCTTTTAAGAAAATAACAGGTGTAGCAATTTTGTGGTAAACTTTTTCAGGTGTCAAATTATATACAAGAAAAAAATAATAAGTTTCAAAAGTTAAATTATTGTACAATTCTGACATTCAATTTCATTTCTTGCCGAACTTTACATCATAACACGTCCTGTGTACATTAAAATTCAATTACAGACTTTCAACGCTCATATCACGACTCGAGAGCCTACTATCTATCTACGAAGCCTAAATAAAAATAAATTACGGCACAGCTCGATTATCCACGCTTCTCAAACGTAACAATTTAACGTTGTCAAACTTTCCGAAATTTCGAGTACGAGAATGAGCGAGCATTCCAAAAGGAACGGGAAGGCAACAAAAAAACTGTGACAAAGTTCATAGACTCATCTTGTGAAGGATTAGGGTCTCGGAGGCGGTAAGAGGGCCTTATCTCTTGATTCGACAGCGCCGGGGTGGGGTGCTGCAGGCCTCACTACGCGTTCTGCCGCGCCAGAGAACGCAGCCCGCCGCGCCCGCGCAACACCAACCGAAACACGCATTCGATTTTTTAAAATATTCCTCTAAAATGCTCCCGAACACAGTGAGGTGAAACGGACAGTTCGTGTGTGTGAACCGTGATCGTAGTGACTTGTGAAGGATAATCACTGACGGAACAACCCTATAATAATACAAGGTAATTTTCGCCTATTTGTTATTTTGGCTGATCGTTAGTTGCAGCAACGCGAAGGCATATTGCAAGGTGCACTTTTGTAGCTACCCCAGTTTCAACATACAGCACTGGTCGTACACTTTCACGGTAAAATTTAGTAGTTTATTTATCGTCTGTTTTTATTGACGTGCGGATATTTTCATCGCGTCGCGGATAAAAAATGTGAATTGCTGAATCGTTATTACAAATTAGAAACGCTCCAAAATCAAATTAATTTTTCCATTACTTTACAAGTACTACGTAAAAGATTTTTTTAAATTTATCTTTAAAAATTTCAAGCATTATCCTATGTTAGAAGCATGTCAACAAATATTTTGTAATAATCCGGTAGTAATTACTATGTAACCTACAATGATAACTAAATTATTTTCAGTTCCATTGACTCTTTCAGACAAGTATCTTAGTTTTTAGCAAGTTATTTTTTAGCATGTGTAGCCAATGTACTGCATGTAAACATACGCCTGCATATATACCTACTGTCTTTAAATTTCATACACCAGATTAACAACGTTTCTGGCATCTTTCCCCATTGCGCCATCAAGGTCGCTTTAAATAAGTTTTGAAACATTATCGCAAGCAATACCGCCATTATGTAATTGGAGAGTTACATGCACAAGGTAAGGTAACTTCCAACATCACAGAAGACCAACATTCTCCCACATTGGTCAAGTATGGTCTGTAACAGAAAATGCCTCGTGTTTGTTTATAGATGCCCTGAGCTTTAGAAAACAAAAATCAAACCAGGGTTGGTGGCTAAGGGGTGAGAGCCAGAGCTCCCCCGCAAGTACGGCGATAATGTCAAGGGTACAGTACTGCAAGCTATCATCGTAGTTAGTTACAAAAATGAAACTGTAAACAATATGTCAAAATTCATAAACATTTCAAAAATTAATACAGTAAAGTCAGCATAAAAATGTCTAAACTACTTATAAAACATTAAACTATACAATCAACTTTGACGGATGTTTTTATTTTCATTTTATTTACGAACGTAGAAAGTTCATTTAAAATTAATCTAAACATGTATCATTTTACAAGAATTGTTCACCAATGCGTGATGGTAACAACGTTATAACAAATAGTATAAAACTAATTACGAACAATAAATAGCTTTAAACGAAATAAATATTTTAACATACCGTTGTACCTGACATTTTTACGTTTGATTAGCACTTGAAAATTATTTTCTACTATAAAACCTACCACTGAAGCATTTCAAATGCCTACGTATCCTTGATAATATTATCTGAAAAAGTTAGTAATAAAAGTAAACGGGGTATTATAACAATAAAACGTAATAAACTTACTGCATTCAGTATTCTATTCTACATTAAAGCAATCACCGTATTAAGTACATTTATTGGTATTATATCCGTCTTTTTGTTTTGTTCCACGCTTATTTACATTCGGATGTCTTTCTGCGTCAACTCACAATGTTGATGTTATTAGACAATTGTGAAGGTATTAGAACAGTGTTACAGAAACACGATCAGAATGACCGTGTTTATTAAAGTTCACAGTGCGAAAGTACTTGCATTCCTGTGCATCTTTGAAACGATATCAGGGTAGGCCATATCTTGATTACGCTAATACCATAAGATAAATAATTGATCACAATATACTATGAACATTTAGGGTTACACCTTTTAAGGCATTTACAGCGAGCAATATGACAATGCAAATGTATAAATTACATTTCATATTTTCCTAGAAATAATTACCTATCACACGAGTATTTAATGAGCTTTAAACTAAGATTGTGTTGAATCCATTAGTTTGGTCAAAAATATTATGAATTTGTATTATATTAATTTAATCACATGCTCATTAGCCCTCTTGGAGTAAATTTACAATTTTATTGGAATATTCGCTATAATCAGTCGCCAGTATACTGAGTTGGTACATAATCACTCATAAAATAAATGCCATAAAAATTTCATTAAAATGCAACAGTGAAGCATTTTTTTAATATTTTAATATCCTGATAAAATGTAGATTCTATAATCATGTTTTGTCCAATATTTATAATATATATGAAATCCACTTACCACACTGCTAAAGAATTGATTGTAAGAGAAAACATATGATTGCAGCAAATTTCTATTGAAATTGAATAAGTAGATGTTTTTGTAAAATACGCAGACAATACCCAAGTGTAGTTTTACATATTTGTAAGACTTACAGCTTACTCAGGTAAAACTTTAACTATGTTTTATCGTATGGCATTTTAAAAGTCTTCATTTGTATAGTAGATTTTAATGTAAAATATATCTAATCAACCCTGTTGGAGGTAATGTTGAGAAGTAATAACGTATCATTTCGCTCTAGCACCCACACTCTGATCGCAGGGAAAGTAGGTAATTCCTACGTGTGAAACCTGTGCGGACATTCCGCACTTATACATATATATCGGCTGGCATCTTCATTTCTCTCAGCGTCTACCAAAATGTGCCACATACATACGTAACCCTCAAATCAACAATATTTATTATTGCTCAAAATCATGGGTCAATATCAAATTGAGGGGTAGCAATGGAGTCTCTTTTATTTATTTATGTCAGTAATGTCAACTGCCAAATAGGAATTATACATAAATAATTATAAAAAGTTTACCTATTTCACGTTGGTGCCGTCGCGTCACAGCAAACATGGTTCTTCCCCAAAAAGTACCTGTTCAAACAAAGAGAGTTGGGTCAAAGTCGTTTTAAGTCAGGTAGTGTGACAAAGTCTAGCTAGAGAATCTTACTATATGTATAATATGAACCACAGTTCAAAGTTTTCAACATAATTTTTTATAATAATCACACGAATTCTCGATGTGTTAAATGATTCCTTATCTCTACATGTTACAAACAAATAAATAGTCAAACTAGTAAATACCTGTCCACACAAAAACATTGACTAAAGTATACACTATAAAATAAGATTATATACATTTATAGACAAACAATAAACATTGTAACTTTACTAATAAAACAGTAACTTTTACAACCGACAAATACAACAGAAAAGTTCGCTTTTAGTCGAAGCAAATAGACAGGGGAGGAGCATCCAAAAAATCCTTTCATCTGACGATAAAGGGCAACCATTCTATTCCCTGATCAGGGTAGGTACCTGGTCTTGCGAACATAAATAATTGGCTCTTTGTGAATCACAATGGTGGTCTGGACCGCTCTGACGTCAGGTGCCATTGTAGCGACCATAAATCAGGTGCAGTTAAAAATTTAGTGCCAAGTGTGAAATCACTTTCAACAATAACTAGACTTAGGGATTTGCACGTGTTGGTCGTAGCTTTCAATGTAGACCCCATTATAAGATAATGGCCACGTGTCATTTGTTTTTAATTCGAAGTACATAACAGTTTTCTTACGCTGGTATTAAGTCTGCTCTAGCTTGTAGTAGAAATCGGCACGCAACGATGACTATTCCTTTTGAGATGAACAGAAATATAGGTATTATTGTTACTCACATTCTTAAGATTGTGTTACAAGAAATAACGATCAATAAAACGCATTTCTAACACATGTTGTGAAAATAATAATACCTTTATGAAGAAAGAAAATTTACTATTTTGCTATTGGGGAATCCCTATACAGATTCCCTTTTCTCCGTAAAATCTACCTGCCAAAGGTACAAATGTAACACATGCTGTCAACTATAAACTGTCGGCCGCCCGATAAATGCATCCCTTTTGTAAACTTTTTGCCGAAACTAATGAAGATGTATTGGGCGAACTTGAAAAAACTATCGGTTTTTTGTCTAAGAGTATGAAATATTATAGAATTCAGACCTGCTTTCTAAGATAGTGTCACCTCTCGATTGTTGTTCGAATTACAATATACCTTTTTTGAATCCACAGCGAATATTATCAGATGCTAGGCAATGAAGAAACATAAGAGATCATTTTTGTTTGGTGTACGTATGTACGTACAGATAATCCCTGATTTTCATGCTGAAAAATAATTATTCGAATTTTACCACAGGCAACATTGCCAATCAGGGATTATCTGATAACTGATTTCTTCTTCTCATCGTGTCATTTGTGCTAAACCACGGATAAATGTGGCTTGAATGAAACAATAAGTACATCCTATTGGTGCGCGCGTCACGTACTTTTGCGTAACTCCACCTGACTGACAGAGCCTTTAAGGCACAGGCGGTTACAATTTTCAAAGTATATATATTTTTTATTAATTATCTTATGAATAACTGTCATGATAGCATGGTCATAAAATTTTCAATAACTCAATGTAACAGAAAATATTTTTGATACCCACGATTGACAATATTATAATTATTATGTCGATCATGGACGATACATTGAAATGAATGGGCCAAGTCAAAAGCTTTTAAAATAATTTCGTAACAAATAAATAATACTATTTAGGACTTGTCTGAAATCAATTTCATAGCCAAAATCATAGTTACTAGTGTACCTACTTGTAGTCCATTTAGACATAGACCAAGACCATGGTGCAACATATACTTTTAACCACTACTGGGTGAAAATTATTTCAAGTGACAATCATTTTAGAATTTACAATTGTCGCTGTCATAGCCAGTTTCTTAATTATAATCAACTGTATCAGCGCATTCACTTGAAAAAACACATAATATTCATTTCACGCCAATGTACAAAGTCATTATTTCTCCCGCGTTTAACGACATCTAAATAAGTGCAAGAGAGTGAGTGCACCATCGGGTTTCCCCTTAACAGTAGCCATGAGGTTGTCGATTAATATTAGTTCGAAATCAAATCGAGTTTGCGATCAAGGTCACTATTAAATTATGGAGCTTTGATTGCCATTACTTTTACTTTACTATGGCCAACTTATGCGTAGATACTTATTCAAATCAACAAGCAATATATAAGTGTAGTAGTTTAAAAATTTACAGTTTTTATTGCTAAAGTTGAACGACAATCATATGTGATCATTAGCAAACGTATTAATATATAAGTACAGGAAATTCTTACTCTAAGTGATATCTTGCTGGGTAGAGCAATAAATTATATAGAGAACGTTAACAGTTTCGTCAATTCGGATATATCCGTCAAACCTTTGCGGCGCATCCTTCGAGTTTCACCAGTTTTAGGTATATCGCATCCGCCATCATGTAATAACCGTATTTCATGGTCATGTCTCTCTTGTATAGCCTATGCATATCCCGTATATAAATATTATATTTATATACTTTTTTATACATTTGTAACTTTAATTGCGCCTCTGTCTCATTGATTACATTTTAGTATAATGTCCACTTGCACAAACACAAGCCCTGGCCAAAAATCGTCGATTGATAACTAAATAACTAAGCATAACTCATTAGCCCACTAATCTTTAGCATTATAAACATTAGTAAGTCATATTGTAACCAGGTTAAGTTTTATCAATTCATTATGTTAAACCTTCAACAGGAAATACATAATTACTTTGAACTTTGTTCTTAAGTTAACTCTGTTAGTTATTTGAATTTAATTACGAAATTACCGACAGTATCGGGTCTTTATCTAGTAAATATCAAGGTTGTTACATTAAATTTGAAAGTGGCTACTTTGAACCGTATTTTTTTTGTCAAGCAAAGTGTATAATTAATCTAGATGCAAATAAATTATCAAAGTGACCAGCAATATTCTAGAGTATCGTATTTTTAACCGACTTCAAAAAAAGGAGGAGGTTCTCAATTCGTCTGTATGTATAATATTTTTTTTTTTTTTTTTTTTTTTTTTATGTATGTTCACCGATATTTTCGTCAATTATAGACGGATTTCAAAAATTTTTTTTTGGTTGGGTAGAGTTCACTTCCGAGGTGGTCCCATTTTCACCAGTCTCGGATCTGATGATGGGATCCAGGAGAAATCGAGGGCAACCTTCAAATTTTATAGGGAGATGTACCGCGTTTTGCATATTATCTGAAGTCATATTGGCTTTTGCTTCTGGCTATCATAATCTTATGATGCTGAGCTGATGATGGAAGGTCAACTCCTTAATAGTTATGAGTAAAAGAATAATTATTTCAATACTGTATACATGATACATATTAAGACTACTAGTTATAATATCAGTAGCATTACAGGTGAGCTAAACTATTAGGTTGACCAGTCTAGGATCTGATGATGGGATCCAGGAGAAATCGAGGGCAACCCTCAAATTTTATAGGCACATGTACCGCGTTTTGCATATTATCTGAAGTCATATTGGCTTTTGCTTCTGGCTATCATAATCTTATGATGCTGAGCTGATGATGGAAGGTCAACTCCTTAATAGTTATGAGTAAAAGAATAATTATTTCAATACTGTATACATAATACATATTAAGACTACTAGTTATAATATCAGTAGCATTACAGGTGAGCTAAACTATTAGGTTGACCAGTCTAGGATTTGATGATGGGATCCAGGAGAAATCGAGGGCAACCCTCAAATTTTATAGGCACATGTACCGCGTTTTACATATTTTCTGAAGTTATATTGGCATTTGCTTCTGGCAATCATAATGTTATGATGCTGAGCTGATGATGGAAGGTCAACTCCTTAATAGTTGGGAGTAAAGGGATAATTCTTTCAAATCTGTGTACATATTGATACTACTAGTTATTATATCAGTAGAATCATAGGTGAGCTGAACTAATAGGTTGTAAAAAAATGTAACACTAAAAAGGATGAAAAAAAATTGTAAACAAAAAAAAAACCGCCTTCAAAAACCCGACTCACTAAAAATTACAAAATAATATAATACGAACATTAATCTGGGTATGAATTTGATATGTTGTTGAAGGCGGTGCCAATTAAATTTTTGAGGAAAACTGCATGAAATATAAACGGCACCGCCTTCAACAACATATCAAATTCATACCCAGATTAATGTTCGTATTATATTATTTTGTAATTTTTAGTGAGTCGGGTTTTTGAAGGCGGTTTTTTTTTTGTTTACAATTTTGAAGTACACAACCAAGAAATAGTTAAGAAACGCCGTCATTTTCTGTTTTCGGAATCTATCACGAAACCTAAATCTTATCTAATGATATCTATATGTACCGGTCTGTTACCGGACTAGAGTTGTAAATAATATTACATATATTATTATTTTATATGCTTCTAATAGGCCAATTTAGAGTCAACGGACAGTAATCGGTCACCGTTTTCAGTCCCCACAGTGATTTCAACTGATGACAATCCATTATTTTGGGTGAATGTGATACTGGGTAACAACACTATTCTATCTATTGACAGTTTATCCCGATCAAAATAAATTATTTTTCTAATTTTATTTTGGAATAATGAAACAATTTGGAAAACAACTCTACTAGGGTAGAGCTATTTGCTATTGTTTTCCTACATTTCTACCTATTTAATAATGGGTATCATTATGAAACCTAATGAAATGCGATGCGAACATAGAATGAATATAGATTTTTCATTTTCTATCAAAATAACCATTAGTCACCTCACATCCATCAGACACCCTGATTGCTGAGACGTTGTATCAATGCCTTCAACTCAACATTTCATGTTCCCTGGTCAAGCAGATATGTACGAGTAGTATATTTAGTTATTGCAGTCGTAAGGCTGTCGAGGATGCATAACGCCATAAACGCGCCGGTCGCGGAAGCTGCGCATACGCACTAGGAAGTACATTATATACGTACATAATGTACATTATTTCGTCAAGTATGAAGGTGGGCATCGTAGAAACGAACTTTGCTGTCAGGGACGGCAACTTTCAATTTTTCCGTCAAATGCGTACGCCTTAATTTGTTTGGCATTTAATTAGTGCGTTGACTTGCTAATAAGTTCGCTTGAAACAAATTACCAAGAATCAAATTTATAGGGAATTATCTAAACGTAGGGATAATTGTCAAGACTTTAATTACAGTCGAAACTTCATAATTAATTGATTTATTAAATTGTCTTGTTAAATATTTCAAGAAAATAAGCAATTCATTTGTTGTTATTTTATACGGTGTAAGAAATTATGTATATTGGTATTGAATATCCTCTAACGCCAAAACATCTTGCAGTCATTGACATTATTTTGCGGATTGACAAATCCACACCTAACTCGAAACAGCCGTCTTCTAATTTAGTATTCTAGTCACGTAGAACCTGCCTGGACCATAAATAAGACGTCAATCACGTC
This sequence comes from Maruca vitrata, assembly GCA_039566165.1. Taxonomy (NCBI): domain Eukaryota; kingdom Metazoa; phylum Arthropoda; class Insecta; order Lepidoptera; family Crambidae; genus Maruca; species Maruca vitrata. The sequence continues at coordinate 5,794,602 of CM076918.1, read as the reverse complement.
TTACCCACTTATTTATTAGTCACAGGCCATATCACAACCGATGGCAATAGCAATGTGTCTACTACACTGGATTTGGGTACTCAATCGGGCTAGAAAATGTTAAACAGAACGTTTTCATATCCTGAATAATGTATGACAAAAGATAGCTTTAGGTTCAATGAGAAACGCTGGCTGACTAGTCTTCGAGTTTAAGAACATTGAATTTTAAAGAGTATTCTATCGGTTTGCGGAATTTATGTTCAAGTTTTTTACTTAAATAAATTTGAGATCTTATTTAAGAGCTCGCTCTTGTCTTTAGAACAATTACCATTCTTCCCTAGGCTGCCATTAGGGGTGAAAGAAATCCGCTCCCCCGCAAGTCCTGCGATGACGGCAAACATTCCAAGCCATCATCGTAGTCAGTCAGGAAAAAAAATAGATTGCCAGCACTTTGAACTCCTTGTACTGTAATCGCATTGTAAATCCGTGAATAATACTAATACTATATTCGAATACTAATTTCTATAAATCTGTGTAAAATCATATTGTATCTAAATATTATTATTTTTAATCGAAATTTATGTAATTTTAATAATTGTTAAGATTATTTTGGAAGAGCGAGGCTTTCCCAACACAGGCGTCTTATGACTACCTTCTGGGAAGCCCCGGCAACGAGTTTGTTAAAAATTTAATGCAAATAAATTACATTTTATTTATTTTTTTTATTTTATTTTTTTTTTTTTTTTAATACTTTTCAAAGTTTGCCATCAAATAGTTTCAACAAAAAAGTTTGTGATAAATATATTTTCGTGGTAACTATAGCTGTCAATGATACATACATGTCCAATTTCACGGTCGCCTGGTGATGGCGTGGAGATGGTGCGATTGGCATGCGATGCTGATGTTCAGTCCAATGGCCGATCTAATTTAGATATTGTTCTCCAGCCTTCCGCGTACACAATGACACACGTGAAAATATTATAGAGAAATAAATAACAAACGTGAAACGACTTCCAGTTCCGCGTATTATTCGATGTCAATTCACTATTTTTATAATTTTTTGCGTATCTAAAACTCCCAATTATGGTCAAACAATAAGTCTGTTTTAAAATAACAAGGTTTATTAAAAGTATGGATAAAATAATATACTCCAAAGTTAGTTGTATTTTATATTATCTAAGTATATCGGGAACTCGTCCAAATAAGTTTTCATATGATAATCATGGTAATATGTTTGTTTTTACTTTTATAACTTCTTTTCGTATAATTATTTTTTTAAAATCTTCTGATCGTAAATCCTAATTCCTTCAAAATGTCATTTATTTCAAACTTGACTACCTAGGTAGTCAAGTTCTATATCTATTTTTAACAGACTATCTAGATAGTCTGTTAAAAAAAGTTACCTATTCACAATCCCTAACGATGTCTTGGTCATACATCCATGAGCTATTCTGTGTTTTTATCTTTTAGTTGATATTATTCAAAATAAATTCATGATTGATGTTGCACTTCTAGTATTTGCAATTAGGACATGTTGGTTATACATTAACTACGCATGCATAATAAATCTATTGCGTTTTACGCAATAACAAGATTACAGATAATTATGTACATTTACAAAGTATTTATGTACTCAGATGCTGCTTGTACACAGAAGATCCCAAAAACATAAATACATATTATGTTTATATAATCATTGTCACAATCATTAATATAATAAATCAAATCAAAATTCAAAACTTTAACTCTCAACAAACTTAGAAAACACCCTTAGTTCCACATCGCATAACTCTATTAATGTGTGATGAAAATGCTGATATTGATAAAAACCGTTAATCATAAGACGCGTTATAGGATATAGTCATATAATCTGTTTTCCTAGAGACTATTCCTTATAACTAGACAAGACAAGTAGCTTATTCTCCATACATCTAGATATCATGATCAAATATTTTGTACCGATTAATACCTGACCTGGGTAATTAACCCTTGTAGCGGAACGCTGTGCCATAATCGATGGTCAACGACCAAGAAAGCCAGCCATTCGATCGACTCACACGACCTGCTGCTTGGTGCCGATAGGTCGTGGTCTATTTGACCGCAAGGTGAAAAAGGCTAGAAAGCGGGCACACACGCGAAGGTTAATCAACTTAGATTTAAATTATACCCGCCGATTTGTATGGTTTTAGGGTTTATATTGATTTTTTTTAAGTGTTGCACTTGTGTTAGTGATTCTCATCTCGTGATACTCCGTGGTAATTTCGTTCCAGCTGAATATTGTCATGTTTTCCCTCACTCCTATAATTCCGAGCTCTTCAACTCATGTTTCACTCTGTCAACCTCATAAATGGACCTTACGACTGCTACCATTACGTGGAGTGAGGTCATCCTGAAAGCTCATTTAAATCTAATGCTGAATGCTGATGAAGATTTGTCCTGGGATAGACCCCTGACTAGTAGCCCTCTACTACCAAATACACCTAACAAGCACGTCAAAAAACGTTTAAATAATTACCACTGTGCGCCAGTCACGATGATTGAAGTTAAGATAGACATAAATATAACTTTGGTTTCGTAACAACGAGTGACCGAGGCGTTAATTTTGTTTCGCAAGTTTAGAAGGAACTAAGGCTTTATACCACAGAAGTCGCAGAGCATCCACCCGGACTCCGAAGCCTTTGATGGCTAGAGAGCGTTAGAAAGTAAGACTGTAAGTACACTTGATGTGTTTTGACGTAGCGACATCTTGCGGTCAGATTTGTTAAACTTTGAATTGATTAATTATGAAAGTGACTGTAATAAAATGAGCTGGAACACTATCTCAAAATATCTTCTCAGATGTGCAGGATTCCTTAAGAATTTTATTTCTCACTTAGCGTCGAATAAGCGTACCTACATCTAAATTTGAAATGCAGAACTACCGATTTCTAGGCCTACGACATTATGCCAATAACCAACGCTTTATTAAATTGACCGTTTCAGGGTGTCTGTCATACGCAGTTACCTATTAGGTGACATAATTCCTCTACCACCCCTATTAGTTGAAGTAGACTGTCACATCAAATGGTCCGATTGTCATAACCATGTTTACCGTGTGCACGGGGCTTAGCGCGCGATTAGTGACCAGTAGAAGTGTCGTTACGTCATGCGCCCGCGCCGCTTGCCCCACTCACTTGCGACATGCCATTAAACTCCTTTGCAACCTATCATATTTATATACCTACAGCTTAAAGGGGATTTAGAAAATTTAATACGTCCGGGATCTTTGCCATGTTGTTTTCGCCATGATCACGGGTCAACTCAAGTAAAGTAAATTAATAATATTAAGGAGATTAGTTCTTCAACGTCTATTTTTATTGAAGTACATAGTATTTTAAGGGGAATCCCTTTGCCTGATTAATATAAAACAGTCCAACGTATCTTCTGGATGTTGGCGCACAAAATAACATTTCGCGCTTCGTTTTATGGATTCCCAATTGAAAAATAATAAATACATATACTCTCGACTAAACTTTTATTGTTTGCAAAGACACAAGTTTCTGATATTTTGCGATGAGATGTTCTCCACTCGCTTCTCGGCTCTTGGTTCTTATTACCATCCTTTTTTCACACATATTCATTTCTTTATACTCACAGTGCTCGAGTTATTTCAAATAAACTTTTCATATTTGCTTAGCATTTAACGTAAGTATGCGACCAAACCAGACTTGCATGGTTCATTGGGCAGAGTTAATAATTTAAATTTCGCACTTGCACATTTCTTTTGTGACTTGTTACTGGTTTACTTGCGTTGTATTTCGTTTTGCAATTTCTTAGGCTTGAAGGCGAAAGTTATATTTACCATTTTGATTTAATTCGTTAAATTATAATATTATTAAGGTTAAAATCAGCAATGTTTATCCACGGTAATACTCATTGGCTGTAAATATATGGAGTACATTAATGTAGCTAGGATTTCCAGAATCATTAATCTGAGGCAATGTGAACAATGAGATCATTTTGAAACATTACCTCAACTCAAATAATCACTTAGATGATGATGAACACTCCAGATGTTATTGTTTCTCAACGTCTGCGTCAACAAATAAGCAGCACTTACTTATGTGCAATAGTCTATTTGTTTTGTAGGTATAATCAAAAACTTCATTGCTACTTTTAATCATATTGTTAAAAAACATAAAGTAAAAACCCTACGGTTGTTTTAAGCTGCTGGATCATTTTATGGATCAAAAACCATTTCGTTTGTAATCTTGTCGAAAGACTATTCAGAAAAACGCTTCAGTGTGACTTGGGTTTTGTGGCTGTAACAAAACACACGTGTTTTTGCCATAGGTTAAGGAATTGTTGACACCTTCGCATATTGCCAAGCGTCATCAACACTCATCAAAACGCTTGTATCCGGCGCCGGTACCAAAACGCATCAGTGCTAACCAGTTGGTTCTGACGACGACGGAAATCTGCCGCGTTACAAATGGCGGAAACAGCGCTGGTACCACCGATGTGCTGTAATCAGCGGTTATCGCAACCGCACCGCAACTGCCCGGCACACATAACCGGCGACCGTGTGTCTTGCGCATGCTACGAATTTGAAAAAGAAAACAAATTACCTACTTACATTCGTCGATCGAAGCGAACGTAAAAAGATCAATGGTAAAGATTTTTTTATGACAACACTAGGGGTTCCAAATTTGATCCGAGTTCCATTCACCAACAAACTGTTAGAGCTTTCACTTCACTTACTACATTCTTGGAATAAAAATCGACTGCAAAGATTTGAAGAGGTTGACAGAGAAAGACACAGATAGAGGGAAAAGATGCAAATATTATCCGCACATATTTGCGTTAACCTGCATCCCAACTCGGCGAACGGCAAAAGCACAAAAGCTTTGCATTCGGAAGAGCTTTAGAATACACCTGTGCATAAGTGGCTAGTATGAGCTATGGTACTCTTTGATTGGCATTCTGACGAGCACGCCAAGCTCCGCTGTCTATGTACTTCTGTGTATGTATTATTGAAATACTTAGTAAATGCCTATACATACAATTTTCGTAATGCAATGTTGCACCGAGTGGCGTGAGCGCTATCGGTTATATCTCACGGCATCCGCCTTAGCGCCACAGCTCGCCGGAATGCTTATATCACTCGTATTGTCTAATTAGGTAATACCTTATCTGGTGCCGACGATCTGTAATTGACTTTTGTCGTTCTTAAACGAATTCGAGCTCGAAGGACTGTGACATTGAAACGTGTGCTAAGTTTAAGAGCGCGAGGAAGAGTTGACTCTACCAGTTGCTGGAAAAAGCTGATAAATGTATTCTAGAAACAATTCCTACAGTTAATGAGTCGTGATATAGAGTTTTTAAGACAATATCCAAAACTGTGTATAACACTTTAATAATTACTGTTACGATATACCAATCATATTCATTTACTGTTTGAATGAATGAAACGCAATGAATGCCTTAAAGGGAAGCGGGATATCTTTTTCCACCAAATTCAGGACCACTTGACATAAAAGTTCCAAAACCAATGCCAAAGTTCAACAGGTAATCCTCGTTAAAGGTTTGTAATTTCTTACATCCGTTCAAAAGTAAGTAAACATTATATTAATTACGCGTTTTTTTATTGAGGTCACAATCAAACTTCTAACTATGTGGAACAGTCGTCTAGGGAACATGTTAGTGCGTACGCGCACGCATTGAGTCGCTTCGCTCATAAATTACGATGCGATTTCTCTGTAGCGAAGGAAGCGAACAAACCGCTACACGAGCCGATACGATCAGACAGACAAGTTATGTAGTTTCAATCGATATAAACAATGAGTTTTTATTGGAAAACAAACTGCACATCTTTGAAAGTAGAGAGATAACATGTCGTTTATTATACGTATCAATCAAATGATTCTGTGTATATTGAGCACTCAAAGGCAAATTGCCATGCCACACCTGACAAATGGAAAATATATAGAAGTGATCGAAAAACCAAACAGATTTCTTTCGCTTTCAATAGTACGATGATTGAATATACAGTTTAATGTATGTATAACTGCACTTTGAAATAAGCTTCACTTTCTAAGAATCCAAGCAGTCATTAATTTACTCACTTTCCGTGTGCATGAACTTTTTACTATTAGGTTTAATGAAGTTGTAAAATTCGTCATAGTTTCAATTAAGCGATTGAAAGTGTTGTAAATATTTGGTGTTAATTATAAAATACAGCGATATCGCGTAAAAAATTAACTTACCAGTGCAGTCACCTAATAATTTATTGTTCGTTTCTTGTTTTTCGATATTTATATAACATCGATGCTGTGTGCATTTATCATGGTACTAATATTGAGTTAGAGTTTAATTTTAGTTAAGAAACATTTACTTTGATACGTTCCATCCTGCTCGGTGATAGAAATATGGTAAATGGTCTTTTAAACACATATTGTTAGTGAACAAGATGTACAAATGTATTATTGTTCGCAAGACGTTACTACCTATTTTATGTTATAATGTGCCTTTGTCTTCCTTCCTGTGTGGTAATAAATAAATAAATAACTATGTGAAATGCTAAATATCATTAATATTATATTATTATACACGTATAAATAAGTACGTGTGTATTTCATTGTTTAACATCAACGTGTTATGAACCGATCTCCCCATCTACTATGTAATGATTTCATTTGTCTCAAAACTATTTGATTGGTCACACACTAGAAATATCTACGGTCTCAATGAGCTGCTTCCTGAGTCGTTGTCTGCGCTAGGGCTTCGCTCAGGCGTCGGAGTCGGCCTAATGTCTATTATCAGCCGGGAGATAAAGTACCGCGTTTAAACGCCCAATAAACCCTATAGAGGAATCAGAGGGCCTACCATGAGTTGGCTATCGTAAACTTACGTACGTTAAAAACCTATCGAGTTGTTTTTTTCAAATGGCCGATTGTAGTTCTTCGCGTAACCACCAGGCGGCGCTGTACAAGTTTTTCATAAACATATTTACGTAGGCGATATCGAGCGCGTAAGTTTTAAACTCATGGTAGCCCCACAGAACTAACAAGGTACGTTCTAATACAGTCACTTATTATGTTTTAGTATGCATTTACCAATATTGATACACGAGTTACGCATACCAATGCGTAACACAAGGGCTTAATCTAGGTACTTATCTAGATATCAGGTAAATTATGTAAAGTTATATATATGATGTTTACTAATGAAGATACGGAACGACGAATTAATTTGTTGAAAAACAATATCAATAAATTACAACGAAATAATAAGACACACTGGATATTAATTGTCCAAGTAAATGTATTAAAATGTATTAGATATCTTTTGAATGTTTAATAAAACACTTTTATTATGACAAGTACCTACTTATTTTGGTTATTAAGAAGTGAAATGTTTGCTTAAGCAATTTATAAAACTCGTTAATGAGAGTAAAAATTTATTAAGCTTGTTTAATGAGTTGCAATTTATTATACAGAGTATAAAATTTCACTTAGGTACTGATAGAAATCATTAGTGTGTTGCATATTTTTATCGAAAGGTGTCGTCCGATAGTAATAGTAATTATCGCGTTGCTAGTTAAAATATAGAGTAACCCAGACGAACTAATCAGAGGAAACAATAACGATCACGGTTATAATCATGAACTTTTTCGTTAAAAGTAACGGATTGAGTCAAAAAACTCATTGGTTGATCTTGACCCGTTAACCTGTTTCGAAAGGATGAAGTATCTTTTAACAGATTAATAAACATTTATATAAATCTAATTTATTATAATAAGGATAATAAAAAAGTTAATTCCTTCTCACATCACATACAATACAATACAACAATAGTACAGAATACATTATTTGGTATGTGAGAAGCTGGTGTCTGAAGTAGACGTAAGTCTGTGACACAGATCACCAGGTTCTCCCTCTCAGATTGAACAATATGATTTTTTTAAATTTTGAATTTTAGATCAGTTAACACAAGTTAATGCTTGAAAATATAAATTGATCTTTTATATTCCATTCATATCGTCCATTTCCTATGTCATCTAGCACCATTTCCTGAACTCTTATAGTAATTATTCTGTCCAATAATTATAATGTTTAATTTGTAATCTTTTCATTAATTTTAAGAACCGCAAATAAAGTCTTAACGCGGCTCAGATCCTTGAGCGAATATCGTAAACCATTCAATCGAACACAAGTAATATCCCCATAAAACGGTATTATTAACATTTGAAGTATCATCATATGGCCTTTAATCTATGAGATTATTCAAAGATCATCGCAGCTAAGATGCATTTGGTTCATAGTACGGGACTTGACTTGGGGTTCGCGTACTATGATAGATATACTAACTACAGTATAATAAAAACCTACTGACCTCTGCAACTCTACTTTATGGGTACACAAACCAATGTTAAGATCCTACTTGGACATTTTCTTCATAAGCGTATCTACACTATGTTTGCTAATAAAAATAAAATCGCTTCTTCTACCGAATGTACACAACTGTTGCCTTTAATAAATTACATTTTCGAATGCAACCGCTCATGACACTTGGTTTACATGACAGCTCGGGTTTCCTTTTCAATTTATTACCCATATCCACCTTTAAAACATTACATCATTCTGTACTTATCAACAGAACAAGCGTTAAGCAATCGAAAATTTAATAAGGTAGGCATTTTGTGTAACGCTTTTTTAACTACGTGTATCTTAATAGGTTTGTTCATAAGTAACTGGCCTATCTCAATGTTTAACCCCTTTACATGATGTTGAACGTATGATTCATCGTCAAGCTTTCGGACATACTTAATCAGTTGACGCGCGTTACGTTAAAAGGATAAGTTAAGTAACAAAGCTATTCAATATTTTAAGTGCTAAAGGTTGCAAGGGCCGTTTTAACTATTAAGAAAAACAAAGAAAAATTCAACTGTTTAGCCGCGTCTCGGGAATTTCCAAAGGGGCGTGTTTTAAATTTTTTTTCCTGTAGAATTTCTTACGATACTACGATACCAACGCAATGAAATTTGATAGCGATCGACCAACTTGTCATTGTTTCAATTAACCTCTGTCGGTCCGTGATGTCTATTACTCTCGTATAAGGCAAAAGGTTACGAAAATGTTCCTAATACGCATCACAATGAGGCTCTATTAGTCAAACGGAAGAGCCAGGAGGAAAGCCTGCGCCCGCGCAGCCTCGAGCCAACCTCGTGCATGTTTGCCTCTATATATATCTATTAACGATAGGCCTTGGACCTGGCCTTAGTTGACACCTCTGAATACCTTAGGCCTATGACTTATTGGGCAACCGCATTCATGGGGCGGTCTTTTCATAGGATTCCATGCTTCATTAGGCAACCTTTGTCTTATTATTTCACTATAATTATACCACTTAACCTTAATAGATGTCAATTCAATACTTTGTTTTTGGCTAAAAATAAAATAATTTTTAAATTTAAATACTTTGTTAGAATTTATATTTTAAACAAACCATCAAAATAGATATATACGGTCATTGGAACAAGATACACTGGCAAAATTTAATACAACTAATCATAAATTGAATCTTGAGAAGGAATCATTTACAATAGGTTTAATATCACTCATATTATATCAGTAATATGAGGTAATATTTAGTATAAAGAGCGCAATAAAATTTACAGTGCGTGTGGAACAGTAATACGAAACCAAAACCTCATACGTTCATTATGAATCCATTTCATGACCGACCTTCTCAAGAGTCACGTAATACTCATATTTTGATATATTCCTGCAAAACGTTTTTTGGATAACCTCGACACAACGTGCGGTTTGGCAGATCTAGTTATCATGACATGAGAAATACTTTAGTTTGTACAAAAGTACATTTAATGCACAACATGCATATTAATAAAAGTTCAATGGATTAAGCGCAATCACCAAATCATTTAAATAACTTTTACTTAGGGTACTATATGTCCTAGGGTAAAGTAAATATTCCAGTGCCCTAACCTGTAGTTAAATAAAAGGTTGTATTATATTAGTAGATATAATGATGTGATAATAATACCGAATCAGTAACAACTTGGTATGTCGAACATAATGTCAAAATGATAAAAGAAAGACAACTAGAAAAATTGTTTGTTAAACAAAAATAATGAACAAAGCTAAAACTGCCATAAACCAAATTTTATATTTTGCCGGAAACATTCAATTATTGTAACAGCCGTTTTGTTGGTGTGTTATTAGAATGTTCATAAGTGGCAAGGTTGCACTAGACTTATCACAATGACCTATAAAACGATATGTTTCAAGTGTCCTTTGTTCTAAGCGAACCTAACCACAGCCTCCGAGGGTAAACAATGATGGCAGCTAGCCGGGCAGTCGCTGTCCTGAGCAAATGCTTGAATTGCTTGCGGTCAGAACTGCATCAACCAAGTCACACAATGCCTCGTTTTGTTACAAAGAAAATTATGATTCATCATACAGTTTACTTAAACGGGCACTGATATTTTGTGACCTTATCAGAAAGGTTTAGTTAAAACGTTTGGTTACATACATACATAAAATCACGCCTTTTTCCCAGAGGGGTAGGCAGAGATCACTTCCAGCGATCCACTTTTCACCTCTGTGGGAAACGTGACGTGACGGGTTGTGGACCACGACGCCGCCATTCTGCCTTGTGCATTGTTTTAACAAGGCCATTGCGTTCCCACGAGTAGCAAGGATATATGACGGGGGAAGGAAAAGGGGAGGAAGGATACTATCGCCTCGGATGATTTGGATTGAGTCGATAGTAGCGAGGAGCCGGGGTCGCTTACCCGTATACCGTTCACCAACCACCGGACAGATAGTTGTGACTGGTATCCCCTGACTTACAGTACAGTAGAGTTTGGTTACAGTATCTAGACACGCGGTAGCGTGTCAAGCCAAGTTCAAGAAACAGAACTGGCGAGCCGCACCGTGTGTAATATTACACGAGCCATTTGGAACCACTTTTGAACCCCTCATAAATCAAAAACTATTTCACATAAACGTATCAAATTTGGCTCATATATTGTGACTTACGAGATAAATATGTGTTCTAAATTTCATAAGCTTATCTCAAACAGTTATTTAGATATTAATGTCCAAAAATCCTCATTTTTATCATTGACTGACTGACAGATCAAAATTCTAACCCAGTTCCAAATTACCTAGAGAGTTAAAATTTGGTATGCAGATAGGTAATTACATGAATACAAAGGAAAAAATAAAAAACTGGCAATTTTTTTATAATTATTTTTTTTATTTTATTTTTATAAGAGGCTAACAAGATGACCTCACTCCACCTGATGGTAAGCGGTAGTGAGATCCACATATGAGGTCGACAGGCACAATAGACCATGTTGAGCCTGTCGCACTCACCCTGAAAGCCGTGAAAAAGGAGACCACTGCTGCGGTTAGGTTCTATTATGAACGCTTAACATAAATACCTAATTAGTGCCTAATCACGCCTATATACCGGGGAAGGCAGAGCACTAAGTATATATTTAGGTAAACATACTTACTTATTTACAATTAAGAGTAAGTACTTATAGTCGGTTTTCATATTTATTACTTAGGGTTAAAACGTAGGAAAATACAGTAACTGATTCAATTGTTTCATATTTATAAAGTCTAGTTTTAGTTTTGAATTTGTCCTTTTCAAAGGACCTACGGCGTTACGATGATATATACTTTTCTACAAAAAGTAATGATATCCAATCAAAAACATAAATGTGAAATGAGAGCCAAGTTCAATATTATGATAATTGCCTTGGTTGTTGACTTCAACGACAAAAGAAGTGAGATCTAAATGGGTGCCAAGTTCAATGGTCAACCCTGAAATTTATTTATAAGTAACACTATAACATACCTATCATATCTTCTTATAACATAAGATAATGTATGGTGGTAGCCTATGAAGGTCTGTCTTGGCTAGTTTTCTTTAGTTAGTTAGTTAGTAGTCTAGTTAGTTGTCTTGGTTAGTTTGGTATTTGTCGGTCGAAAATTTGGATTGTTGGTAGAAACTAGCGAGCGAACAGAATAATACGTTGGTAGGTTTATAGAAACTAGCCAAGACAGACCTTCATAGGCTACCACCATACATTATCTTATGTTATAAGAAGATATGATAGGTATGTTATAGTGTTACTTATAAATAAATTTCAGGGTTGACCATTGAACTTGGCACCCATTTAGATCTCACTTCTTTTGTCGTTGAAGTCAACAACCAAGGCAATTATCATAATATTGAACTTGGCTCTCATTTCACATTTATGTTTTTGATTGGATAATGTAATAAGAGCAGACAGCTGGTTTACACTCGCAGGAACTTCATGATCGTCTATCACTTTTACAAGACGAATGAGGCATAGCGATATTTCCCAAAATTATTTTTAAAAACATACTTTGTGATATCTACCAATAGAAGTCTGTTTCTGAACATAAGCTTCCCTCAACATACTGCTGCTTCCCTGCTTGTTATGGATGAATGCGTAATTTACATGAATTATTGTCCGTGAATGTATAGAAAATGTGCTTACACAATACCGATGCAACTTTCACATGTTCGATCAACTTTCGAGGAGCAGACGGCAGAATATATTACAGCTCACGTGTGTAGCGGCGAAGGATGAAGGTATACGGTCCTCGTTACTCTACTCATACTTATCGAATGGTGGATTGAATTTACGCAATAAGACCTCGGGTTAGTATGTTGACTGATGTCTTTATGTTTTGCACTTTGATCGCGATACGCCAGCTGTCGCGAATTCAATTGTTATCATATTTGTATAGTCATCAGATAAACAATTCTCTTCGATTTGTTACTGTTATTTTTGAATTTGTTTCTTCATCTTTGCACAAATGAATAAACAATACAACTGCTTTTTATAACTTTAGCTAATTAATCTAAATTCCATACAACTCGTGTAGACCAGGTACTTATTACAGCTACGTACCTACTGATATTAATAAAACACTGACATTAATTATCTACTCAGAATCTAATTGATGTAACGACAAGTAGTAGAAGGACATAAATCGACGGACACTTTTTGACACACAAGGGTAATACAGTCAAGTCACGAAAAATGTTAAGACGCCTATAATACGCGGTTCGGCCTTTGCGCGCGCGCAGAACTCGCGTGTCCATAATTAACGCCACATATTAAGAACATTGGAAATACGCGTAAGAGTGCGGCCACACGGCCTACAAAAGAACTGTTTAGTTTGTTTGAAGTTTGCAGTGTATAGTAATAAATCCGTTTGAGTGTAATAGTGATTGAAAGGATATTTTTACATAGAATACAATTTCGACATGGCTAGAAACTACGAAAAGGTTAGTACCCCAAAATGCATCAATGGAATTGAGTGAAAAGATAACAAAAGCATAAAAAAAAATTATCAATGTGGGTACGCCTACAACGAACGTCTGAAGTTATACATTATAAATTGTACTTAATTTTAAAATTTATTATAGTCTGTACATCGAAATATTACATAAAATAAATATCAAAGTACATGACAGATACCTAAACAGTTGTAAACATTATGGACACCATACTCTGTGCAAACTTGTACGACTACGCACTATGTAGACTCGTCCTTACACGAAGGATTACTTTAAAACCCCATTACCAACATTACCTTCTGACCTCCGAGTCATTAAACGCACAATTGCATAATGGTAGAATACATTATAAAAATTACGCGTTGTTAACCGTATAATTATTACGTGTGATCCGAGTGGTAATTTTAAATTTTATTGCCTTCTATGGGAGTCGGTGTGTGTTTTAATGTAATTGGTCAACATGGGTGGCCTACATTTTTTATGGTGTTTTAGGACACGTGAGATGATAACCTGCGACCAAAGGGCATTATTACAGACATTTTTTTTAAATAATCTCTTTTTGTTTCTATGTCCCTAACTTACCACCACTAAAATAGTACCTTCTTCTGTATTTTTAATTTTCATTACTTTTAAAATCTTCCAATAGTATAATAATTTATACACGTACGCAAGAATCTTTAAACTTTTTAGATATTAGATAATCACAATATAAGCAGTTGCATAACTTACACAACGCTTAATTAACATACTATGAGACAAATTACTAAATATAACTCACATTTATGACCTAATGAATTAACTGATTCAATATTGCTTCTAATATTCTAAAAACAAGGGCTTAAATCACTAACTGGTTTCATTTGTCATAACAAATGTTATGTAAGATTCATAAACAGATAGTTGTTCGATTCTAATTGAGTTTAATGACAAAATAGCTGGAAATTGTTACATAAAGAACACCACTAGTTATTACAAAATAATTATTGCAGCGTGTAGGGTTTGTAAATTCAAATATAATTTAATAAATTTTATTTAAAATCAGCTTTTCGTCGTCGGTAACTTTAATATCCTAGGACCTTTATGTTAGAAAGGTTTTTTATGCACGGAGCCATATAATATATAAAATAAAATAAATATTACCGTGATACCAAAATTACCAAACCTCGAATAGATCCGTAGTTCTCAGTAGTAAATGTATATTTTTGATGGTTTGTCTAATTCTGGTTTGTGATCAATACGAATATTTTTAGGTAGTTAGTTCGTTTTTAAATGTCTAAAGTTATTCTAAGCAGTTCAAGTTCACAGCAGAGCCCATGTCAAGGCGCTATGTGTAATTGCCTAAGATTTCGACTAATTATGAAGCCTTTGCCTAGAAAAAATATCAACGGACCTTTATGGTTGTTACCTCGCAGTGAAAACTACAAGTGATACGAGGGTAAGAAGTTCAATGCGATCACAATTTTTTTTAAAGATAAATAATGATTCTTATTAACTGGCCGGTTATGAGCCACTTATAGGCAAATTAATAAAAATAAAACAAATAAAAACACGACAATTGATGTAAGTCAATTGAGATCTCCGATCCAAGTTGAAGTCAACTGCCGTGTGGGTCACAAAGTAATATAATATCTACTTACCTCCTATCTGATTAGTATTTTTTAAGTATGCGAATTCACTATCCTTTTTCACTACATCTAAATATTGTACGTTAATACATATATGTCTTGAATATAGCATAAGTATAAGTTTTCCTCAATAGGTACAAACAGTCTCCGAGGTAAATATAAGGTCTTTCACGGATTTTCCTATTAAAACTAACTTAATTATGGATATGGATACTCGGTATTTATCGATCGGCACAGTTACCTGCAGAATTTATAAAGGAAAATACACATGTGTCTCTGAAACTTGGCGCCAATTGCTAGCTATCATCTTACAGATATTATATAATTAAAATATAAGTAAGTTCCGTGGTAAATACATAATATTATTTATGACACTTTTCTTTAAACGGGATAAGTATCTCATTATCAAAGTAGTTAAGTAAATATTTCAAAATGAACGCAAATTGGAGCGATGATTTGACTAACGTCATGTCATTTATCACAGGTTAAAAAATGCAGCTATTTAACTAATTATGTAATATTTTTGCCATTGTTCGCCTTTAGTTTAAAGCCGTTAAATTTCCTGTTGAGTCTTTAGTGAATGATATAAATATGTTTTCCTTAGAACCGTACGCTTCCGGACGCTACATACTTATTTTTACATCCGTTGAAATGATTTCTACTTGTCAATCACCGCCCACCATTCATAGTTCCTTGGCTGTCGTGCAAAAGTTGATCGACCTTCCGCAAATTCCACAATTATCGGGCATGCCACCGCACGTCACGCCAGACGAAATGGCATTGACCGCAGTGTTTACTTTCTACCGCGAAGTTTGTAGCCTAGAATATTATGCAAGAGCGGTCGGGACCATCTTAGCTCTAGCGATGATTCATCCGGGCAGTAGACGACAACATTAGACGTGTTAAAGATCACCTACATTGTCATGATCCATTTCTAGATATCGACTTCCTACTTACAAGTGAGCGGAAATCATGATCTTTCAAAATACACAGTCTAGAATAAAGCACGAGTACCTCGTTGCGAATAAAATATATGTTCCTTATTATTTTCTAAGCTTCATTATTAATGTTAAGCAATAACCGCCGCTGTAATTACTGTAGTTTCACTAACATCGCTTTATTCTAAACAATATAGCAGTTATCAATAAACTATAATCAGCGATTAAACCACGCTCCTATTGTTTTAATGGACGATATCTAATATAGTATCAATTAAAGTCAGTTTTCCACCCACTTTCACCGATTAAGTTACATTGTAATAACTTAGCGCGCGATGTGATCAGAACATTATTTTATCTTAATTAGGAGCTTTAATGGCGCAGTGAAAGTAAGCTTCGAGGTTGTCAAAGATGGGGCAAGTCTGGAATGGCTTCCGACAAAGAAGCTACAATCTGCAGAGTTCAAGCTATTATGCAAATAGCTTATACTCCTTTCACTATTGAGCAGGTTCGTTTGCGAACATTACGTAGCATAAAGGGATAATGTTCACATCATAATATCATCGTGACGTAATCGTATGTGTATACTAAGTAGGTCCGTAGCATCGCAAAAATGTAACCTACTCAAAAACCAAAGAACACATTTATGTTTTTAAACAAATAGACAAAATATACATTTGATTGATCTAATACCTTGGTGAGTTACTGAAGTTGTGGTGTTTTCAATATCAAAACAATAAATATTAACATTAAATACAGTTCAATACAATAGCACGTTATTATGTCTACGTACAAATAGTGACATTATTGTTACTAAACATGTTATGAAAACAACGACATAATACAATACAAATCAGGCATAACAATTGGAGCAGGACACGTAAATGTGAGCGCAAGGGAAAAGAAAAACTTTAAAAATCGATTGTATGGATAAATACCGAGCCTAACCTAACACTCAAGTATATTAGGTATTAAATATTGCAAGCAACAGTATAACAAGGTATGAGAGCGAGGTCAAACGAACATGAACCGTTCGTAGCAAACCGTCTTCGCACTGGTTTTATGCTTCAACAAACATGACATCCAAACCATTCAACAATCGGTGATTCGGTTATATTGTGTATGTAAGAAAGGTCTGGTCTGGAACTGGTCCATGACAAATAGACGATGTATAAAACATGTATTATGTATGATTAGATTACGTTATTAAAACTATGAATTTTTGTGTCTTAGATAAGGATACTTGTAGGTATAAAATTTGTTTAGGTCTTTTTTAAATCCTTAGTAAGATAAGGTACTAAATGTACGAAAGTAACTCTTTTTGTCTTTATGCCTGTTGCTTCTCCGAGCTAAAACTATTAAACCGAATTAAATGTAATTTGGTACACATAGGTGTGCAGTAAAATTTCGTGTAATTCGGTTCAGCCTCAGAAAGCACAAAGGCTACTTTTGAAACATCTTTTCATAAGGTAATTACTCCCTTTAAACCATTAGATTTGCAATGTACAACTTCCCACGACCGAAGACGCGGGCGGAAAGCTATATAGAATTTAAAAAATTGCTGATCTGATGAAAGAAAAATATTTTTATCATTTTTTTACCGTTAAAAAAACACTGTAGACATAATGTAGTATTTACACCTGCGATAAATTAGGGCTGACGTGAAAGGCGGGTCAAGGCGGTCAATCAGCGACACAGTATCAGTGGTTTATCTCATTCGCTGTAAACGCGTTTGGTCAACCTGCCGCTTGAGGAAAACGTTCAAGATTAAAGGGTTTCTAATATGGTTGGTAATTGGTTCCAATTCCGTACTTTTAGAGATAGAAAATACTAGGAAAAACGTTAGGGTTCCAACAAACAAACGCAAGCCAAACATTTAATAAAGCGACAATGTTACCACTAGGACATATTGCACTCACATCAGCATTATCATCATTGGCTCATATACTTCCACACTGCTGGGTCACGAGCCTACCCTTAACTAGCGATATATTCCGATCACACGTTTTTCAAAATATGTTTACTTTAAACAAGTCCCTCTTCTATTGCGAAATCTGTTTGCCATGAAATGCCTTTTTAAGTAAGAACTTTCAGAACCAAAACAAGTTTCAATTACCTATGTGTTCATTTATTTACAGGTCAATTACGCCAGAGATACTTTTAAAAATACCAATAAAAGAATCTTTTAGAGAGACTTTTTGGCTTGATCTACCTAATTAATAGCCGATCGATCTCTGAATCCTTATGTGGTGTGGACCGGAATTTAAAGCGTGCTCATTATTTTGATATAAAAAAAATACTAAAATTAATATTTTGTCCAAGTAAATACGAGTAGGTTATTATTTTATCAATCATACCCAAGAGTAAAAAATTATTGTGCCAATGATTTTGGTGAAGTGTCGCAATTGGTGTCAAAGAAAACTTGTGTCCGCGAACTGATTTATCACGCTTTTTGTTAACAAGCAATGGTAGATCTTTTTGTATTCTCAATAATGTCTTCAAAGGTGCAATCAATGTGTCGAATTAAAATAGACCCCTTACGTCATAGTTAAAGTGTAAAGATTATTTTTTCCTATCTTCTCATTGTCTCTTTTATTTTTTTTATTATTTAATGGCCTGATAAATCAAGTTGTCATATTATAAAGACTTTTATATAATGTTTGTCTTTGGTAGATCAACCTAACAACCCAAATGTGCCATTCCATTTCATAACCTGTACATACGCAAAATTTAACGATAATATGGTTACCTATTATTGCATTTACAATAAATTATCAACTAACAAAAATACTTATCATACACATCATATTATATGAATGTGTTTCTGTGAATGAATTAAAATCATTGGTAACTATAGAATGTTGTCTTTTATTCATTTCGTATAACATTGATGTGTTAAATGAATCATCTTTAAGTAACGCTCAGCACATCTGCCTTTGTAATGTAAGCGGCATAAATCTGAATCGAATAACGTAATAATGAATGTTTACACTCAATTCAACGTAACAATAAAGATAAATGTAATTGTTCGAGTCGGAACATGTGCCCTAGTGCTAAATAGGTGTGTTGCATGCGGTGGGTAGTCAGGGCCCGAGTACACGCGCGCACGCAGGTCATGTTTAGAGCACGACATTCATTCAGAAAACTAGATCTCTACGATCTAGTACCAAGTAATGACAATAATAGGGATAGTTTTTTAATCATATATGCTAATATGCTGAAAAATATGAGTATCAAACAAAATGTTTATTTAGGAAGGATTACAAAAATTGTGTTAAATAAAACCATATTGAGTACGTAATATAGCCCTAATTATACAGTGTTACAGTGGTTCTTATATCTACTGAATATAGTTAATTAATCATTATACACTTCAAATACAATGACTGTTATAGCGCTCTATATTTTGTGTTCATAGTGGAAACACGTGTACAGTGTTTGTTACGTGTTACTGAAATGATGAACGTAACTAATCACAGTAATTAAGCAGCGAATTTTTGCTTATCCAGCAAGGTATTGGCAACATGCGAACAGCCAGCAAATAACGGTAATTGCCATGTAACGAAACGCAACATTAATAGACTTATTATCCGGAAAAACGGTAGTACTTTGAGATTTTCCTTGTCTTGAATACACATAGACGTAGATTGAGTTTTAACAATAAAACAGAAAAATATATATTTAAAGTTTCCTAAACACTTTTAGTATGTTATATAGGCTAACTTTTTAGATATTACAAGTAACTATAATATATTTCTATTTCACTGATAGAGTAAATCAGACTTAGGCAGCTAACCAACATAATTAAAGACAGATTAGTCAGTAGCGATGGCTCAAACACCGTAATCTACATGATTGCTGTAATTGCTGAGCAATTTTTGGCAGCAACACTCTTGATAGAACGTGTGATGGAAATAATTGGCGCAAAAAGTAAATTGCAACATTACTTAGTATCCAGTACGTACATAAAATACAAAATCGCGAAGAGGATTCATGTTATTCTATCGTAATTATTTTGAATAAAGCTAGGCTAACGCATGCTTTGAACAAATTGTTTTATTCTAAAGAATCCCAGAAATGTTCACGTAAGTATGTGTGCACAGGATATTAGGCCGTTTGACTTTAAATATTTATTTTAAAACTAGTTTAGGTTATCACTAAGCTAATATCAACGGACAAGTAAACTTTTGGTTTAAGTAAATGCAAATCTAATTAGCAATATTGCTTGTTCGGAGTTTCAAATAGGTTGATATTATTCACAGAGCATAATATGTAGGTGCCAAAATGATATACTAAATGAAAACTGTTACCGTTACCGAAAAATATAACAACCGATATTTTAAATAGCAAAAATAACTTTCACGTTTAGACAACAGATCAAGACCTACTTAAATAAATAGTATGTATTGTAAGTATTTAAGGTAAATTATCCATTTAAACAGTACGATAAACTTAGGTCAGTTTTGTATTCCATGTAATATAAAAGAGCATTACTAGAAAACTCTTTACGCGTGGTTTTATGTAAATTGTCCATTGTTAGCATTGTTTCTTCAATTACTCAGTAGAAATTAAAACATTTCTTGCATTTAAATGTTTGCTTACAATAAATATGCATTTATTAAATTTCCTCGTGAAAGTACTATTTTGATGTTAAGAAAAGTGGGACAAAACACTTAAACTATGATCTACTGAATTCGTGCGACCGCTTCAAGAAATATGCATTAAATCGAAAGTACTTATTTTTGACTTATCCTGACTATGATAATAACATGTTTACATTACATCTGTCCTTGATTAATATGGCATCATTTCTTTAAGAAAAAGGTCAGTAGGCTCTTCTTACAACCACCATTTAAGTAAGACATTAATGTGGTCAATTAATAACCTTAACAATACTACAATATCGCCGCAAAATATGTCGCCTGCAAAAGACATCAACGATTCCACTTTTCAGTAAATAACGCCGATTAGTGTTCACTCGATAATTTTATTTATGTTATTGTTACTATGTTTTATCTTATCTATTAAATTATATTGCCTACATATAAATTATACACCGTGAAATTTTAGTGGTTGTTTTCCCGTGGCAGAACGATTTGCCTTTAGTAATACTATCGAATCATGCAAATTATTCCTCGAAAAAAAAATTTTCTTTTTCGATTTTTCAGAATAATAATTTTCCAACTCGAAAACGAGAGAAGCTATCGTTGTTTTTGAAGATGTGACGTATTCAGGTACTGCTTGCCGTATGAAATCGATGCTTAAAGCTAAAGAAGCTCTACACCCTAAGTCATAGAGCGGTTCGAACGTGCTTTCGAGTTACGGTTAAACCATTCGTAAAACCGGCATTTATTGATTTTACCAAAAAAGAACTGCACACATCTTTTGTACTACTAAGATAGAATCATTTTACTGCGGGAAAACAACCACTAAAATTTCACGGTGTATACATATACCTCAGATAACAAATCAATAAAATTCTTTAACGTAAGTTTCTCTCTGCTCACCTAAATATTATGTTAACAATAATGTTTATGTTATACATTGAATAAAATGTTAGTTATTTCCGGCACCACATGAATGAAATAATTATCTCAAAGTAGCGTCTCTTAAGCTGTTTTTATAGAATCTTTTATTAAACCAACTTAAAAAAAATAAGAGGTTCCCAATTCTTTGAAATATTTACGTTTTTTTTCGTCTAATCACGTATCCATTAATTACCTAACACACAAATATATCCACAATAAAACAAATCAATTACTAATTCTGACTTCTTTTGTTTCAGATGGGCTGCAAGCTAACGTTTGTGGACGACGTCCTGAACCGGTCGTTCTACAAGCTAGGCCTGATCGTGGGCCGGCAGCCGGGCTACTTCATCATCGTGCCGGTGCTGCTCACCCTTCTCATGATCACCGGCTACCAACGGGTGCACTACGAGATGGACCCCGAGTACCTGTTCTCACCTGTCAGTGGCCAGGGCAAGCTTGAAAGGAGGATTGTCGAGGAGAACTTTAGAGTCAATTACTCGCACAGGTTCAATGTGGGCAGGATTACGAGGCCAGGTGGGTTGAGCAAAAAGTTTTTTTTATTAGCGTCTACGGCCTACGGTTACGTTTTACCGTCACGTTACGGTTACGTTTTTTATGTCCTTACTAGGTATTAGTAAGTACTCATACGTTACAATATGTGATAAACATCCTCTTAAGTAGCTTAAGCACTTGTAATACAAGTGCTTAAGCTACTTACCACGGGATCAGATCAATGTATGTATGTATGTGAAGTTGTGAAATATATATGTCCTTACTAGGTACTAGTAAGTACTCATACGTTACATTATGTCCTAAACATCCCCTTTTACCTGTCAGAATAAAGCGTTAGGTGAAAGATAGAGGAATGATTCTTATCATATTTAAAAAAAATGAAGTAGCTTCAAAATTCTATTTGTATAGTACCTACACCTATGAGTATTTTGATATCACGTGTAGCTGATTCCTTAACTATTACTTGCGTTTAACTTCTCTCCTTCTTATTACTATTAAATCAGTCTCGGTCAGATCTCGCGATAGGTAATTTGTAAGGAATATAGAACGATAGCCATATACCTTTAGCATCACAATACAGCACATTTCTCATTCATTAATATATGTATAGAGGACAGGTATACGTAATATTTTACTTTGATCGCTTAAGGCAAAGCCAATAAAATCTTTGTCCGTGCCAATACTAATTAATCAAATTATCAATATTTATTGACGTCGAACTTCTACATACAATATGCTATTGGTTTAATAATTTAATGATTGGCAAATATTATTAAACAAAGTAGGTCTTACGATTACCGAGCTTCTTATAAACGGCATAAATAGAAACATTGAAATCGATAATTTGTCAGTTAATTTTGGCTAAAACGCATTTTTTACATATGTGTTATTTAAAGCAAGGTTTAAGGCATACAACTGGCCATAAAATGTTTACAATTATGCTCACATCTCCATAAAATCCCCACAACGCAACCGATTGCAATTGTAAACCGATGTGTGCATATTGATCAGTCGGCACATACTCGTAAACCTGTGTCCGCATAATTAGACCCGATAATCGTTGCTGTCGTCTTGTTAAGACATCATTATGTTCGTTTAATCAGGATGCAAAAGGTACCTAACATTCTTATAGTCACAACTACTTGTCGAGACAAAATAGTTACAATTTAAATTGGCTCTATGAGTTGTACATCATTATGCAGTAAGATAATCACTTAGAATTGATTGATTTACTTACATTTCTGCCATATTATCGTGACTATTATGTGTAATAACTCGTAACAACATAATAAGCACAATGTTCTAATATCGTCATAAGAATCTTGTGCACTTGTGTTACAAATATCACAAATACATATCCAGAAACGGAACAAAATCTAATTGTTCATCAAATATTTGTCCCGGATTGGGATTGAGCCCGTCATCATCCTGGTACAAAAAATAGGGGCTACCTAATGCACAATCGAGACAGTATGATTCTGGCTCCCTAGGCATTCCAATAAATGTAACCGTACGTAACCACCAGATGACCTATGCGGTTCAAATGACCCAATTTTTTTTCAACACGGGCCTGTAGTCCATATAGTTATTGGCCCGAATAACTTTAAAAGTGTTCCGGATTACATTCATATGGTTACGTACGGTTACATTTATTGGAATGCCTAGGGAGCCAGAATCATACTGTCTCGATTGTGCATTATTAGATTATAAGATTGAGCATTATGCTGTCACTTGTAAGCTGTCCAACTGAGTGCAGGTGAGAAAAGAGGGGGTTGCAACCCTCTGTCTTCCCCCTTATCGCATGATTTTTGTACGGCGTTGCGGAATAATGTATGAGAAGCAGTATTGAAATAGTATGAAACTAATGCCGTTCAAAATTAAATGACCAGATTCACGGAAAATCAAATCAAAATTGTCGGAAAATCAAAAATAAATTCCGACTTTTTGGCGCACCATTTTTGAACGGCATTAGTTTCATACTATTTCAATACTGCTTCTAATACATTATTCCGCAACGCCGTACAAAAATCATGCGACAAGGGGGAAAACAGAGGGTTGCAACCCCCTCTTTTCTCACCTGCACTCAGTTGGACAGCTTACAAGTGACGGAATAATGCTGAATCTTATTATTTTATGCTCTTATATCGTTCTACATAGGTCATCTGGTGGTTCAAATGACCGAATTTTTTTTCAATACGGGCCTGTAGTCTAATAAGCATATAGGGATGTAAGATTTTAGACTTTCGCGTTCTTTTACACTAAAATTAGTCTTTATGGGTCTACACGCGATATTAGGAGTAGCAAATTACATGGTCGCGAGAGAACACGATTGGTGTAACCCAGTCGAAACGTCGGGCAGTAAGTAGCTATGTAATTTGCTACTCCTAATATCGCGTGTAGACCCATAAAGACTAATTTTAGTATATAGGGATGGTTTACCGGACCATGGTCCCCGAGTACGATCACCCAGCTCGGTGGAAGATCTTCCTTTTTAGGATCACTCCTAAACATTAATCTTATTACTAACCAGGATTCGAAATAACTAACAATGTATTACGCTTTAAGTCGTTTTTCTCCAAGTTTTTATTTATTTAATCTAGTGGAAATAGTACGTCCTAGTTATCCCACTGAAATAGACAGACAATTCTTACTAGACCTATTTGACTTTCCAGGTCGATTCGGACGTGTGATAGTGGTGGCCAAGGACAACGTCACCAACATGCTCCGCAGTGAAGTCTGGAGGGAGCTCCGGGAGCTGGACGATCTGGTGCAGAACATCACCGTGACCCTGCCCGACGGGGAGACCTTCACGTATCGAGAGGAGTGCGCGCGCTGGGAGGGACAGTGCTTCGTCAACGATATACTGAACTTGGACAAGATTATTGGAGAGGTAAGTTCTAGTTTAAGTGCCTGTTCACACATAGCGATTTTGGGCGATTTCACGGCGAGGCGATATCGCCGCGATTTCGCCGCGTGCTGCATCATATTTCCAATACGAACGGACCTGCGCTGTAGAATGCGGCGCATGCGCTAAGCGGGTAGGTTGAATGAGGGGTAGCCGCGAAAACGCGGCGATATCGCCTCGCCGTGAATTCACCCAAAAACGCCGTGAATCCACCCAAAAACGCTGTAACTGATCAAATGTTTACTTTATTTCATTCTTTGACTACCTACTACGTTGCTTAACCTATAATCCTTAAGAGTAACGAGCAACTAGGTAAAGTAGGATGAATACAGCTACTTGACGTCTCTCGTCCAGGTAAGATAGTAAAGACAGTCACGTGTGGTCTGACCGTTAAGACCGAATGTTGACATTTTAGTGATATGTAGTTGAAAATCTATAAGATCTTATCTACTGACTTGTTCAGAGCAGAGTATAATATATAGACCTAAAGTTACGACCCGAGATGCTGGTACTTTCTTGATACAATATTTAGAATTTAATTGAATAATGTTTAGTCGGTACAAATATCTTGAAAAATGATTAATATTTCAATTCATAGGTACACATTCTCTGTTAGACAAGTAGATGCAGCACATAATAACAAAAAGCCAGTATCCTTGATTTAGGTTCAAAAAGTTCCAAAACATTAATTTTACGACACACTTAAGTTGTTACAAAAAACCAATTGTAACATAATTATTATTGTTTATTATATAATTCAATTAAATAGTCTAACCTGTTACTCGTTTAATGACCATAACGACTAAGAATTATTATTTTATAATTGGTCCGATTTTTTTTCAAACATACATTGCTACGCAAAAGCAGTCAATACACCATGCCTGGTTTACTCATATGAAAGCAGTACATATTAAAATGAGGCTGAACAAAAGATTTGCATTTTTTTGTGTGTCGAGTAAACCAGCTACAAAATACCTACTTATGTTATGTATTAAAGTCAACACCTATTCAGTTACTTTCGTTTTCTTCTTTACTTTCTCCTTAGATGACAATGGACTAACATTTTGAAAGTTATACATTAATTTTAAAAACCAGCAGAACTTTAGCACCCAACAATTTATATTTCGTAAAAGTGATGCAAAGGGCTCTATTGGATATTCTAAATACATAGATAAAAATAAATATTAAAATTCAAAGTAGTCTAGTAAACAGTATGAATCCATTTAGTTATGTAGCTCTACCAAAAACTTTTGTAATAGGTTTTCATCCATTTCAGGACTAATCCACAATATTGGCTGTCTTTATTTAATTAGGTTCGCAGTGTGTACCTACCTATGTTCTTAAAAACGTAGAATAAATAGTCGTGAGGAAAACCCCGTAGTTAGCAGGAAATGAACGCCCTCTATTCATTTCATTGCCATGGGCTAAGGTACCGTAATAAATGCGTTTGTCGAATTCCGAACACATTGTTCAAGCCAAGGCGAGTAATCCACTGTGAATCAGTCCCTTAAAAACAATAGATAATTATTACTCACGGCGATTTACTTACCAAAACCGCAAGCCACAATGGTTATTGCTAACAATTGTATTTATTTTAATGCCACCCTACGCGATTTCCTCAGTTGTTAATCATTTTTCCAGTAACAATGAGTAAAAGTTCGCGGTACAAGGAGCAAAATGAAACGCAAGTTATCCTGTTTACTTTATGAACGAGCATGTCACAAATAACCAAACTTGAAAAGTTTAAATGAGAGTTTGAAGAATCTCATATGGTTTTCATAGACTTACGAGTATACCTACTGAGGCAGAGTTGGAAAATATTAAGCGAGCTACCAGACCTATTAAAACAGTTTTTCTGTTCTTTTGTATTTGGGAAAGTTGATAATTGTCTAAATTAATTACTAAAACATACGTTAAAATTCCAGTACTCATAATTTAGCAAATGCCTACTTTTTGATTTCTAGACATATGTATTATGTAGGTATCATAGAAAATCCTATTTTAAACTAGAATGATGAGTATCAGTCATTTGCATTCGAGATAAACTTGGACATTAATGCCACAACAAGTGATACTTATCTAACAGACCAAATATAGAAACCTCCATTCATATATTAGCGTTTAAATACCTTACTGCGTAATTATACGTGATACATTATATTTATTTAGGTAGGTTATGTACATATTTTATGGGTTTTATGTGAACAATTTATATGTTAGATTAGAATAATGATAATCTAAATAACACGTAGATAGGCAATTTGCGGAACTAACATTATTATTTATAAATATTATAATGTCATTTCCGTAAATAAAAAACAACCTTCCTGCTTCTAATATCGTGTTTTTATAAATTCAATTTGATTATTTGTTGCAGGTGGAGCGTGGGGAGTTGAACCTAACATTTCCTATAATGTTGAATCCTGTGACGTGGGAGGCGCACGCTTTCCCAGTGTTTTTCGGCGGTTCCAAAGTGGTGGACGATATGATAGTATCTGTTCCTGCGGTGCAGCTAGTCTGGTTCGTGAGGACCGACAACAAAGTCCAGCAACAACGGTGAGAATTTAAATTGAATAAGAACTTTTCGGTCCTAGTTACCCAGGTATACCTAACCTACGTATGTAATAATGATAATGTACATGTTTGTATGTACTTTTTATTCATCTAACTAAACCAGAACTCTTTCGCATGTCACGTCCTATATTTGGAAGTTAATATTCTAAGAAATAGGTCATTGCTCAAAATCATTCGTAACAAACTACGTCGACTAAATCTCAGCCCACAATTGTAATAATCGTTAAATTAATAACTGGCATCCGCAAAATTACAATACTATTAGATAAATTGATAATAGGCCTGAACTCTTTGCCCCTCTGCATACCTACGTGCACAGGAAGCCATGATTATGCGTATATTACGTTTCGGGAGGAAACTAACAACTGAAACGACACTGATCCTCATTTAATTGCCTTTGCTCGCCTCATATTAGTGTTTTACGACTTGTTCAGAATTTCAATACCGGTGCGCTTTGTGTAAACAACCGGCACTATAACTTAGATAATGGACTTCGATCTTGACACGGTTTCGGAAATCGCTTCGAATACTAAGCGCGCTGTAATATTGGACAAGAATACGAATAGAAAGGTTGCTATCACAACAAATTGTGTGTCAACATTATGAAATGAGCTTCCTACAAACAATGCGGCGCGAGTGAGCAAATACTGCGATCTAATTGCACATGTTGCATCGCTTCGGCATCAATTTCGCACGGTACCTTGATTGGTATAATTGTCAAAAGGAATTCATTTTGTCACTCAAATATGTAGTATCTTTGAGAAGCTTGCAAGCCGTGCTTGTTTAGCGTTATCTTTTAAGCTAAATGCGGTCATTATTACACACACTAAATTCCGCTTAGAGTTTCGCTTTTACACAAACGTTTCGTAACATAAACAAAGTAGGATCTCAAATATTTTATATAATAATTAACCCATTGTTCTCATAAACATGAGGGACTTGTAAGTAAAAATAAAATCGTTTGCCGATGGCCCGGCCTGTAAAATTAGGATGCACCTATCTATTGATCAACTTGCTGAAAATTACATTGGATTTCCAGAGGTGCTGCTTGGGAGGACGCATTCCTCGACGCAGTGGGAGTGGCGGAAGACACTGGGCGCTTCAAACACATATCCGTCGCGCGGTTCGGTTCGCGGACCCTGGACCACGAGCTAGAGAAGAACACCAGAACCGTCATACCATTCTTCAGTTCCACCTTCATCCTCATGGGGATATTCTCCATTGTGACATGCATGATGGCCGACTGGGTCCGGTCCAAGCCGTGGCTAGGCCTGCTCGGGAACATATCGGCTGTCATGGCTACGGCAGCTGCCTTCGGATGCGCTATCTACTTGGGCATTTCGTTCATCGGCATCAATTTGGCTGCCCCCTTCCTTATGATTGGTAAGTCATGGTTCCTATTAGAATCCGTTTGTTCGCTGCGTCTACCTCATACCTACCTATTTCGAAGATGAAAACACCGAGTGGGGTCCAGTACGCAATTTTGTAACGTTGCATCGACAACTCGGTGAGGGTAAAAAACTTTTAGAAGGCTTTGAATTTCATCAGAGCGAATTACTCCAGCGAACAAAATTATTGTCACGAAATGTTTGCAATTACATACACGCTACTTTCAATAGGATTAATTATAAAATGCTGACGGTTAAAAATCCAGTTTAAAAGTAAATTTACACATTAAATAGGTACACAATGAAATAAGATTGTTTACAACAAAAATTTTTTTTAAATACTATCAATAAGCAATACCAAGCACTTACCGTTCTTTCCGTTGAAATTTGTTGAAAATCGTTCACTTATCACTAATTTACTTATTACCGGCTCAACAAAATAAATAAGCGGCGGGCGCCTTACCCTATCTGTCACTTGCTCTCATTCAGAGTTCACTTCACTGACGCATTTCTTATTTTTTACTATGACAGTAATTATGGCATTGGAAGGGAAGTTAATTACACACCACACTAATTACACGTAAAAAGTAAAATAAATCGAACATGATATCGAACGCGGGAGAGACGGCGTAATGTTCTCGGTCCTCAAATCCTGATGATAATTCAACGCACATTTACAGCCTAATAGTAGGTAAATAATGGTTATAGCACCATTATTTAACAAACTTCAACTGGTAGGTATATAAATAATTATCAGTTTGAAGTTTACGTTAAGTTTTAAAAAAAACTAATCTGTATTAACACTACTCAATCGGAAGTTAATGCCTATTTTTTATTTTATTTTAATGTTTACTTCTAAGAATAGCAAGTAATAGTTAATTATGTTAAATTTAAACTTGTGTGCGTGTTGGAATCATTTCTGTAAGCCATAATCCGAAAGTAACTCTGTCTGTCTGTCTAGTCTGTCTGTTACGCTTTCACTCATAGAGTACTGGACCGATTTAAATGAAATTTGGTACAGATATAGTCCAGAGCCAAGGAGAGATGGCGCTCTTACTTCCACGAGCTGTTAAATAAACAGCATAGAGAAGTGCAGCCACCGGACCTCCCTCCGAATCTTGGACTCGTGCCACCGGTAACGCCTGAAGAAGTAGAGAATGCTCTTCGCCGCATGAAGAATCGGAAAGCTGTCGGAGCCGATGGAGTCCCCATCGAAGCCTGGAAGGCAATGGGTGGTCGTGGTGTGGGCATCCTAACTGACCTTTATAACCGCATACTCAGCACCGGCAGGATTCCTCGCCAATGGAGACTGAGTGTTATCACCCCGGTCTTCAAGGGCAAGGGATCAGTGCAAGAGTGCGGTAGTTATCGCGGTATAAAGGTCATGTCCCACACCATGAAACTATTCGAGCGGATAGTAGACTCTCGAATCCGTCAGGAGTGCACTGTCTCTGGATGTCAATATGGTTTCCGCCCCGGTCACGGGACTATGGACCCCTTTGCCCTAAGAATCATCATGGAGAAATACAGGACGAAGAACACGCCTCTCCACTTCCTATTTCTGGACATGGAGAAGGCCTTCGACTGTGTTCCGCGTGCGATGATTTGGTGGGCCCTGAGGTCCAAGGGAGTGCCAGAAACGTATGTTGATATCATTAGAGACATGTACTGTGATTCCGATTCTGTAGTTAGGACCGCTGTTGGCGACACTTTGCCCTTCCGTATAACCGTCGGAGTACACCAAGGCTCAGTCCTGAGTCCGTTCCTCTTCAGCCTGATATTAGACGTATTGTCAGACAGCATCAGAGACCACCATGAGCAGCCACCATGGCTACTTATGTATGCTGACGATATCGCGCTGGTGGACTCGGACAGGGGACGGCTGGTGAGACGTGTTAACACATGGAAGGAATCGGCTTGAGAACGGGGGTCTGAAACTCAACGTGGCGAAGACAGAGTACTTGGCCTGCAACACTACAGATCCCATGTCCGTCCGCATAGGCGAAGACACGGTCGAGCGCACGGACCGGTTCAAGTATCTGGGATCTGTACTCCACGCGAACGGCGACATCGACTCCGACGTCAAGGCACGCATTTCTGCTGCTTGGGATAAATGGCGGGAGGTGAGCGGCGTCACTTGCGACCCTAAAATGCCGGTTAAACTGAAGGGACAGGTCTATAAATCCATCATTAGGCCTGTTCTCTTATATGGTAGTGAAGCATGGCCATTACTTGAGCGGCACAAGCAGGAACTGCGGGTCACGGAGATGAAGATGCTGAGCTGGATGTCGGGAGTTACGCGAGCTGATCGCGTAAAGAACTCCCGTATTCGCGGCAGCCTTCATGTCCGAGACATCGCTGATAAACTGCAAGAGTGCCGCCTACGTTGGTACGGTCATGTTTTACGGAAACCGGCAAACTACGTAGGGAACAAGTGTCTAGCCATGTCGCTACCGCCGGGTCCCGGCAGAAGGGGAAGGCCCAAGAAGGCCTGGCTTGACGTCGTAGTGGATGACATGCGTGCCAACAAACTCTCCGTAAAGGATGCCGAAGACCGTGCGAAGTGGAGAGCTAGGAGTAGGAAAGCGGACCCCGGGCTCCGCAAGGATGCAACCGGGAAATCGCGAAGATGATGATGATGATAGTCCAGAGCCAAGGAAAGGTTAAAGGCTACTTTTTAACCGACTGCGCTATAAGGAAGTAATGTTTTACCCGTTAAACGTCTCTACGCGGACGAAGTCGCGGGTGGAAAGCTAGTAAATAAATAAATAAATTAATTCACAAAAATTTCAAAAACTTTAAATAATAACTTTTTAAAACTTTTCTTTGCTTTGGAATAACTACCTTTACCTAACCTACTTACCTACGTATTTTTCCCCTCAGGCATCGGCATAGACGACACATTCGTGATGCTGGCGGCGTGGCGTCGGGCGTCGCACAAACTCGACGTTCCGGAGCGGATGGCGGTCATGCTGTCGGAGGCGGCTGTGTCCATCACCATCACGTCTGTGACCGACATGCTGTCGTTCTTCATCGGCATCTTCTCGCCGTTCCCTTCAGTGCAGATCTTTTGCATGTATTCAGGTAAAATACTGTTTTAAGTTGCTTGACCCAACAGTCTGACTTAGAATATGATCCTTTTAACAATACATTGTCTCCTAGTAAGGTCCACTAGTTTATTAGAGCATAATGTAGTGTAAATACTTAACTCATAAGAACTAAACCTGCTGCTTTTGATGGTACCTACCTACCTATGTAATTATTTAGCAAGGTACAAATATCCACATACGAGTACCTACTACTTACTTATTTACAAATACCTATCAATATACGAGTACTTCTTACCTAATACCTATAGTTACTTTTTTTTTTTACTGACCAGCTTGATTAAAAGGAGTTTACCTACTTCTAGGTACGCCACGGTTATTAGGTATTGCACTACACAAATTGATTTGAAAGTTAATTTTAATTTCGTTTATAATTACTGTTTTCAGGACTAGCAGTATGCTTCACATTCGTATGGCATTTAACATTCTTCTCTGGTTGCGTAGCCATCTCAGGATACCGTGAAAAACAGAATCGTCACACCATCACTATGATGAAAGTGTTACCGGAATCTAGAGCCAGAAAAGGTATGTACCTATTACCCGAGTAAACAATTACCATTGAGTTGTCGTGTACTGGTAATGTACATAATTAAAATTTTCATTTTATTTCCGTGTTATATGGAAATATGATAACAATTGATATTATGTACCGTACGTACGAAATTGTGGTACTTAATCAATTTATAAGTATTAGTGCGTAGGCTACCTTTTATACGATTCCGTACAAAGATCCATCGAAATTATTTTTACAAGCGTGAAAATAAGTATTAAAAATAAATCCAACACGTTTCACAGAGAAAAAGTCGTGGCTGTACCGTGTATTCTGCACCGGCGGAGTAGACGCCGCGGACCCCGACAACCCTCTCGACAACAAGGAGCACTGCATCATGGCGTTCTTCCGCACCACCATGGCGGACCTGCTGAACAACCCCGCGGTCAAGACCGTGGTCATCATCGTGTTCCTCGCGTACCTGGCCGGCGCCGGCTACGGGGTCACCAACCTCAACGAGG
Organism: Maruca vitrata; assembly: GCA_039566165.1. Classification (NCBI taxonomy): domain Eukaryota; kingdom Metazoa; phylum Arthropoda; class Insecta; order Lepidoptera; family Crambidae; genus Maruca; species Maruca vitrata. Next base: position 5,761,684 of record CM076918.1, on the reverse strand, counting down.
GGTTAGAGAGAAGGAAACTGTCCAAAGAGGATTCGTACTCTGTGGAGTTCTTCGACCGCGAAGATCTTTACTACAGAGAGTTCCCTTACCGCATTCAGGTAATTTTTTTCTCTCGCGTTTACTCATAACAATGCATTAGACTTCTTGATGATTGGCTAAATTATATTCTTCTAAGTTTTAACGCATCCATTGTAGTTAAGTAGACATTGTTTTTTTTCTTAAGACTAAACACATTTCGATTACCTACTTTATTGTATATTTTTTTATTTTAGGTGGTCATAACTGGCGATTACAACTATTCGGATCCATTGATACAAGATGAAGTGGAAACTCTGACTCAGAAATTGGAGAACACGTCGTACATATCAAATTCGTTGTACACCGAATCTTGGCTACGGACATTTATTACATACGTCTCGCGAAACAACGATTACTTGAATCTGACAATCGATAACGAACCTGATTTTATTCAAAATCTCAAAGAAGTAAGTATGAGTTTTATCGACCAGTAGTTGTTTAATATATTTAAATGCTAATGCAATGCCACTGCCATCTAAAATATAGGTACTATCTCGATGTTTTTTCTCTTTTTTACAGTTATGGCTCTTCCCTGCCAATCCTTTCTCCTTGGACGTAAAGCTCAATGAAGCAGGAAATCAAATAGTCGCTTCAAGGTTCCTGATTCAAGCCATCAACATCAGCGGCACCAACCACGAGAAGGAGATGGTCAAAGTGCTCAGAGACATCGTTGCAGAGTCACCATTGAACGCCTCAGTCTTCCACCCTTATTTCGTATTCTTTGATCAGGTAAACACGTGTGAATATGGATGGATAGCTATATGTATCCACCTTAATAATTCAACGTTATATTCATGATTTTCCATTTTCTTTTTCAGTTCGAGCTCGTCAGACCAACATCCATCCAGAATCTCTGCTACGGAGCTCTTATGATGATGATCACATCATTCATCTTCATTCCCAATATCTTATGCTCATTGTGGGTTGCCTTTAGCATTATCTCCATAGAGATAGGGGTAGTCGGATACATGGCATTATGGGATATCAATCTTGATTCCATATCTATGATTAACCTCATCATGTGCATCGGCTTCTCAGTTGATTTCACTGCTCACATCTGTTATGCCTACATGGCGTCGAAAGCCAAATCGCCCAACGATAGGGTTAGCGAATGCCTGTATTCACTGGGACTGCCCATAGTTCAAGGTTCATTCAGCACTATCCTCGGAGTCGTAGCCCTGCTCTTAGCCGACAGTTACATATTTTCTGTGTTCTTCAAAATGGTATTCATGGTCATATTCTTCGGAGCAATGCACGGACTGTTTCTCTTGCCCGTCTTATTATCTTTATTCGGACCCGGATCATGTACTAGACAACAAGAGGACATCAAAATGTCTAAAATAGAGAAAATCTATCCGCATCCCTACTGCCTTCCCCATCCTCAATTGATGCTAAATGACCAGATATTCAACGGCAAGACTTTGAATCCGAACGGAGTTTATAAAATTTACGGCGACGACAAGGACTTAGGCATCGGCACATCGGGCGAAGATACGAGCGAGAGCAGCTCGAACCAGTCACAGCGGCGCCAGCTGGACGACGAGAGCGGCCGCAAGAAGTATGAGGAGGGCTGGAAGAGGTCGAGCTACTGCCAAAGCCCCAGCCAGTTCCAACCGTCCGGCGAATTGGACTTGTACGGGCACGAAATGGACCGCAACTGGCAACGACAGCGCTACGAGGACAACCGACGCGTATTCGATAACTATAGGAAGGCTCCCATGATGCCGAGGGCGAGGGACGACGAGTGGGCATCGGCGCGCAAGACGAGCGACTCCGGGCCGCGGCGCGAGGGCACGTACCGCGTGATGCGCGCGCACTCGCACCACAACCTGCACCGACCGCGAGCGCCCAGGCGATCCAACTCACACCACAACCTCGAACACTTAGATTACGTTGCAGAAATGCGTTTTCCTTGACAAATACTATAGCTTCTGCGAAATTTCAATTTAAATAAAGTGCTCAATTTGTGAACCAAAGTATTTATACTTCGTAAATTGAATATAAATGTTACTTGTAAGATTATATAAGCTATAGTCAGGGAATGAATCGTACATTCTGAACTTTTTAGTCTTTCAATCGATAGAATTGACAGCCTTTTATTTTCTATTAGAAAAATTTTGAAGATTTGTTTACAAAAATACTTAACTTCTTTTATTACAATAACCGAAGAATACAATAAACGTGGTGAATTAAAGTATATCCATACTTTAGGATCTAGTTTATAAGTTTAGTCATCATGAGTATAAGCAAGCTATATTTATTGAGGTCACGCGGACCAACCTTCAATGGTATTAAGTTATATAGATACGTAGTTAGACATCATGCCAACTTTTAACACTTCATGTTTATAAAAATCAGTGTAAAACAAAGTTATTTTTAAAATAATTTATTTTAATACCACTAGTTCCTACAACTATGTAAAATACTTAAAAACTAAAAACATTAATTCAGTCAGTGTTCCACTCGCTCACTTTGGCTGTTTTTATGTTCAGACAGATTCGTGGTCTTTGCTAATGCTTTAGTTTCATAATTTAAAAAATAGTGTGATATTAAACAATCCGGGGTAGATAGGGTTTATTTTAGTGGAATGTGTATATATAAGTGTGTAATACAAATAGGCAAATAAGATCCCATTGTTTGTATAAGAGAAGCTTTAACATAACCTGTTTAGAGAAATTTCTGTAAATATTAGTTGTGATATGTCTTGCTGCCATGTATAACTATCCCATCTCGCTACCCAAAATTCAACAATTCTATGGGCAAAAACAGCAACTAATATACGTTTTAATACAGAACTGCAGATCACATTCATATAAATATTATAATTGCCATTGTGTGGTAATAGTGATTTTTCGGAGCTAAGTTTGTATGAATGAATATTTTCGTGACCAGTTTGGTCACACATCATGACTGAATACTGTAAATAATTTGTTTTATATAATAAAAATAGTTTTGATAATCTTTGTTTTTATTGAACCTCACACGAATACAGATGCTTTTCACTGTTTGTACAAATTTGTTTTCATTAGTACTTAGTCTGTCATGTACGCAATATAATCATATTATTATAATTCTCAAATATAAAGCACATCTAATGTGAATTGAACGTTCTAAATAGCAACATATATAAATATATCTAAATTCGTCCTATTAAGTAAAAGTGAACACAACACAACACTCACTGATTAACATGTGTCATTTCTATAAGAAATTTGTACCTATTTAACATTGAAAATAGTTGGTACGTATGAGAATAACGCAAGTACAATAACATAAAACATAATTATTTCTTCTGACGATACATAATATTTAGTCTTGTCATCTACATATATGTGAGCATTGATCATAATATTTTAACCAGATCACAAAAGATGACACCATAACATTTGACTCCATCAAAAGCTCAAATGCCAATTGCATCGAACAAAAACATGAATAATCAATTAGATATGTTTGATACAAAAGCCAATATAATTTTTACGATCAACAGATCGCTCAGGATTGGCGCAAGATAATATTTTCATTGTGAAATTATATTCATTTACTAACTATAACTTGAACTTCTAATAACATTTCGCATGTTATGCGTAGGTAAACTAAATAAAAATTTGCTAGTTATGAAATAGAACTGTATACATAATAGAGAGTATTTATAATAACTTGAAGAAGCGAATGGCATGTTCTTGTCACGAGAAGCGAATTGCTTATATTCAGTCTTATACATAGATTATCATAACAGTAACATTATCAATGTTTTGATTAACAATTAATAAATAGTAGTACTGGATTTCCCAAAATTCAGGTCTCATTTCGATCAGCTACAGAAATTTTCAGCTTTCGCTTCAATCTGTCGAAGTTTTTGCGACAATATTCGCCCTGAATCCAGAGAAATTCGAGGGAGGATTATATTCTTTAGTCATACTTTGAATTTTGATTCCAAACTTTAATATTTTCGTTTTAGATCTCCTTGTCTGAAACCTAAATATAGACTTTGTATCCTATGACTGTTTAGTGTGAATTTTGGATAACAACTGACTACAAAACAAAATCAGATCTTGACTATCAAACCTGTCACATAGATAATCCTGTAAATACAATAGATCCATCCCACCGTTCGAAGCGCTAGATCCATTTCTATTTTGTAATATTCGAGTTATTAGAGCTTTGGAGTTGGCACTTGTTACATTCTTCATAAAAATATCGGTGACTGATGTCGCTGGCAAATTCTCGGCAATTCGCTGCTTCGAGGTATCATCCAGTAGCTCGCAAAGATTGTCAACAAAATCTGGTCTCTGAAAAATATATACATAATATAATAGTTAATAATATGCACTCTTTCAAGATCATTCCGGTTTTTAAATATTCAGGAATATAACATACCTCAACTAAACATGATGATATAACATTTTTAGTTGTGTGAGAACCACTTTCGTCTGTTTGAACACAAGAATTATTTGTATCCTTTTCATCAGTTTGCATACTACTTGATGTCGACGGCGTGATATTAGTCTGACTTTCAACACAATTTGTTTCTACTGCTGTCTGCACTTCATTATCCATTTTAGAAGCAACATTCTCATTTGGCAACATTTCGTCATCTACAATTTCTATTACATCCTTTGGTTCACTTTCTTCAACAACTCTTTTAGCAGAGTAATCACTTAAAACTTTCCTTGCAACTTTTATCTTCGGAGCTTTGATGCATAGCCTGTTTACCTCAAGTTCTGTCATTTTGGCCAAGTCACCAATTGTTGTTATTTTTCCCTCAATTTCCTTCAGGAACATCGCCTTCATAGTCGGTGACGACAACTCGGCTGCGATGCTGTCAATGGGATCCATACAATTGACTAGATCGGGACAAATCGGATCGACATTATCCAAATCACAATTTCTTACAACTTCAACAGCAGGTGTCTCATCTAAAGACATGGATTGCGTTATATCTGAGCTATTTTGTTCCGGCTCAACAAAACTTTCAACCGTCTTAGAAAGCACAGTGACAAGTTTAAATACATTGTCCAGTCGCTTCGGCGACTTGTTGAGTGTGGCTTGCGATCGCAAGTTTTGTCTCTCTAGACGTTTTTGAGCGGAGTTTTGCGGAGATCTGATCCCCAACGGCTCTATGTATTTCTGAACGGCGACAGTCGTAGACACCGGAGGGTCGTGGAAACTCACCCGTTTTCTCTGAAAAAGATAAAAATCAGATAAGAAGATTTTTTATAATCAAATGATGATAATAATTCCATGGAAACTGTCCAATTATTATACTCACTTTGCTAGCCGGTGAAGCGCTGGCCTCGTCGGTTATTTCGGCCAACTTTCTCTTCAGAATCGGACCCGCGGGGCTGCAATCCGACGTCGGCAAAGATTTTTTGAACCGGAGGAAGTTCTCGCCCTCCTCGTTTTCCTCCGAGTTCTCACTGCCGTCGCCGCCGACGGAGCTGTACAAAATTCTCAAATTCCGCCTCGCCGGAGTGTTCGAGGGACTCCTCCTGGGGTCCTCGGGCTCGGAGCGCTCGTTGTTGATGATGGTGTGCAGGCGGTCGGGCACGCACAGCCCCAGCATGTGCGCGGCGCGGCCGGCGGGGCGCACGGAGGGCGGGGGCCGGTTCTTCTTCAGCGACAGCGACGAACTCGGACTCGTGTTGCTGACGGCGCTCTCCTCCCTGGGCGGGGACAGATCGCGCTTGTCGGGCGACACTTTGTCCTCGGTAAATATTTCGGGGGAGTCGCACTTCTCGAAGGGCTCCCCGTTGCTCAGGACCGGCGACGACAGCTTAATAGTTACGTAGTCTCTGCTCGTCTCTGGCGACGGTGTCCCGTCCTCTCTCACGGGGCTCATCGTTTTTATCGGCGATATCTCCAGAGTGTTATCTAGAAAATCTTTTTTCCTCTGCTCCTCGTCCTTGTAAGGCGAGGAGGCCGTGTTGTCCTCGTTCCGTACTCTCGACACGTCGACGGGCTCGGTCGCGGTCGTCGTGATCTCGTCCTCGGTATCGGCTATTACGGTACTCGCATCGATCTCGTTATCCTTAGCGATACTTGTCGCCTTCGGTGTGCTCTTTAAACGTATCTCATTAAAACTAGAAGAATTGGTGGGTTGAGTGTCGGCCTCGGCTATTTCCTGTGTTTCTGAACTGGGATTAGGTTGCGTATCGGCTTCGGCTATTTCCTGAGTTTCCGAACCGATCACGATAGGCTCCTCCTCCTCGTTTATTACTATAACATCACTAGAGTTTTGATTTTCCTCAATTGCTTTGTCATCTATGGGCTGTGTATCCATGTTTTCGGTTAAATCTATTTCCGTCTGGTCCATTTCGGCGGTTTTATTTCGAGGAAATTCCGTATCGTCCTTGCTGTCTAAATCAATTGTTCTATCAATAGAGATGTCATTGTCATTATGAGTTGTATCAGATACAGGATCGACTGATGGAACTAATGGGATCTTTTTTACAAGTACTGACAAAGGTTTCGTTTTAGGATTACTAGACTTTGCTGATATGGTAGTAAAAGTAGAATCCTGAGAACTTTCAATTACATCTTCAGAGTTCGGAAAGTCTTCCGAGCATTTATCTTGACTATCGCCTATGGTGACTGATGAACTCCCGGACGTGTCAGACTGAGCCTCCTTTTCTTTCTTTTTCGAACTGTTCGTAGGCGTCTTAACTGGGGTTTTGTCATTTTTTATTTTACCAATTTTTTCTGAAAGGTTTTTACGCCTGGAACTATTCAAAACATTACTTATATTCTTCCTCGTTATTCTTTTCTCCGTCTGTATTTTCAAAAATGGATGTCCTTCAACTGTGTCAATAGCCAATTCTTTCTCAATTCTGGATTTTCTATCACTGTTTCGCTTTCCTGATCTAGACTCAATCATTTCCTGTTTTCTAGTATGCTTTGGTGTCCTAACAGCATCGCTATTGATCTTGTCAGATGTTTTTTCTTGTTTCGGTTGATTTTTGGTAGAGGTTTTTTCAGGTTCGTTTGTATCATTAGGAAGTACATCTACGATATGGCTTATGCTTTGGGAATTATCAGTTGATGATTTTTGAGGAGTCTTGTCTTCACTTCTTTTCTCATCGGACGTAAGGACGACTGATTCAGCAATTATATCTGTGGCATTTTCTACTTGGTTTTGAATTGAACCAGGTGGTAAGTTTGGTATTAAAGTTGTAGACGTGCATGTATCGGACCCAACTGTTTTCTTTTTAATTTCATTGCCGTTTAACGGTTCTTTCAAGGTTTCTGTTGGTTTTTCTTTAGTGCTTTCCGTTATTTTGACGAGTTCAGTTATGTTTTCAACATTCTCATAATTCGAAGCATCAGTCTTTACAAGTTTTTCGTTACGAGCTAGTTTAGGCTTATCTTTTGCAATATCAGGATCTGCACTGGGTTCTTTGCTAACAGGGTTATTTGTATCATTTGATTTTGTTGTTGATCTTTCGTCTAGTTCCCTGTTTTCAGAAGATTCTTGTGATTCTTGCGAATCTGACTGTGAATCACTCGTATTAGATAATCGTTTTCTTTTTAACGCATATAACTGAGCATCTTCAAACTTTTTGGGTTTTCTCTTCATTCTAGCAGGTCTATCAGCACTCAAATTAGGTGGAGCCGAATTAACCAAATTAGTATTGTCAATACTTTTAGATGTAGGAGTTTTAGGTGCGTTATCTAAATGCATGAAACTCCCTGACAATTCTTTTGTGTCTTTTGACACACTAGATTTTTCTATTAAGTTTCTTACATTACGAAACACCCTATCTTTCAAAGCCATACGAGGTGATTTAGGATCTTTAATGTTTGTTTGTTTTAATTTATTGGTTGGTTCATTGATTGATTTTGCATCTGTGCTATTATCACTCTTTTTCTTTTCAGAAAAAATATTTTCAATAATTTTAGGAACCACATCTGAACTTGGCATATTTTTAAGAATTTCAGAAACATTCTCAGAGCTGGCGGATTTACTGTTTGTTGCAGATTTACTATTTGTAGAGGATGTATCTTGAGATTCTGTTTTCCAAGTGGAGAGTTTAAATTCATCTTGAGATTGAGATAAATCCTGGTAAAGGGCGGGAATATCTTCTCTTTTTCTCTTTAATTTTTCTTTTTGGTTTTCAGTTAGTTTCCTAGGATTAAACTTCCAATTAGACTTTATGACTTCAAACTCTTCACCATCTTCCACAACAGTTTTGACAACAGTCGTTTCTTTCTTTGTAAGTTTTTTAGCTTTTGAAATTTCGGGCGCCGCGAATTTGACGTCTTTTGATTCGACAAATGATTCCAAACTGGTTATAGCCGTATTTACGTTAATGAGTACTGCAGGGTCGCGACCTTTTGAATTTGAAGAATAAATCCTAAGTATATTTAAAACATAATCTTTAATTGACTGGTGTTTGGGCAGATGAGTAGCGCAGTTCACCAGTTCATTAATTACAACGTTTGTTAATGGCGATTTTTGATTATTTTGAATAAAAATCTCCACATTTTTCAAAAGCTTCTCATATGATTGTTTTGTGACTGTATCCTGTAAGATGAAAAACATTGATTAATTTCACCCTTTAATTTTGTGCCTTTTATAATTCTATTTTATTCCGAATATCTATTATATTATGTACTTGCCTTTTCATCCACTTCTACTAATATAGGAGTCATAAATTTCAGTATATTTGTAATAACAGTTAATGTGTTTTTCAATAATGCTGTGTAACTGTCATTTATGATTTTATTAAAAACTGAAACCACTGTTTCCGTCAGGATCAATAAATTATCTTTAACACATTTATGATCATTTATGTTGTTTGTCACCATCATCAAGAGTTCAACATTTTTTGTACATCCAATAACTGAAACAACATAGTTAGTCAATAGCTGTCCCTTTCACTTCTGCAACTATGAACAAATGAGAAGGAATGACATCATATTACTAAAGTTGTCATCATGCATCTATCTAAGTAGCAAGCTTACCCAAGTATCCACATTGAAAGAGTTTTGTATGAAAAAAAGATGTTAATTCACATTTAAACTTGAAAATGCGAATTTTGTAAAAAAACCTTTTATCTATTTGATGGAGACTAAACTATTGCATCACATCAAATATTAAAACAAGGTTTGAAATCAAATTAACAAAAATTAGACTGAAAAACATGTAAACAAACATTACAAATATTTAAATTTAACTACAAAGATGCAATAATTTAATCTGCCCTCAATACTGTCTCATTGATTTTACAATGGAATTGGATGTTTCCCATTACCACCAAGATTTCAATGAGCGGGCTTGTTGGGCTGAGTCGAAGCTTAACTACTTTTGATAGAAATTGATATGTATGCCTTTTCTAATCATTTGTCATTCAATTAAAATGTTATGCCTCAAAGTGTACCGTTTTTAAACTAACCTGAATCCTTTCCTATTTCATAGTTCAGAATGGTCAAGCACAGTTGTAGTTTCAAATGCAAATTTGACTGATGGATGTCTTTGCCTATGGCACTTCTAAGTTTGTCTTTGACATTGGCATTTACGATCGGGTACATGTAATTCAGCAATCGAACCCACACTTCAGTACAGTACCGAACCTGCAAATTAAACACAGTTGAGATAAATAAATAAAACAATATATTAATATGAGAAAATTCTTTCAAAATAGCTACATAGATTAAACCTAGAATACTCACATCTGGGAATAAGTTTGTTGGTTTTAATGGCCACATTAGCAAATCCACAAATTCTGCAGTTTCCTTATTTTCAGTTTCATGCAATGTTTCTGCTAGAGCAGTTAGAAGGACAGGAATGTTTTGCTGCGCAGGGCAGTTTAATAGCCATGTCATGGACACTTCTTCATTTACTATGTATTTCGATAACAATTTTAGTTTCATCACTATAATTTGAGTATCATTGCTGAAAAAAAGGAGTTGAGTTAAATTATTATTAGGTTATTGTATGAACACTATTATCTATACTAATATCATAGAGGAAAGATTTGATTGTTTGCATTGATTTATTATTATTTGAAAAGTTTATTGTGTTTGCTTAAATCTTCTTCTATTAAACAGGAAGTAGTGATGAAAGGAGAAAGTTTATTAATATAACACATACTTAACATGAAGCGAGGGTGGGTTGCTCAAGTTATTTATGAATTGGAGTTATTATTATGAGCTATCCATAATAGTTCAAATGCAGAAAATAAACCAGATAGCTATTATTACTCACCTTTGATAAAATTTATTTAGTGCTGGGCCCAGGAGAAGCAGCAGTATTTTGTATAAAGGTTTTTTTTCCTGCCTCGGTTTCAACAATACATAAACCTTCTCTTCTTCAAATAAAGAAACTAGTAATACGAACACTATTGCCGTAATATTGCTATTGGTTTCGGAAACCTGGCACAAAGAAAATACATATTTTAAATACTTATATAACGCATGTAATATGATGGAAAGCAAGGAACATAAATTAATCTAAAAAAAGTTGTGCCTTTATTTATAAAACATAAATGGAGCATAATATTCACCTGCACCATGTTTTCTAATGTTGTCAATAACTCATCAAATAAATCTGTTTTCCTTTCATTATCTGGCACTTCAGCCAGAGTTACAACAAATGATTTCCATAAACATTCAATTTGTTCTGTTTTCAAACCAACATTTTCATTTAGAATGGTAATGGCCATTTTTAATGAATACAAAAAGTCATTCCAGTGTTCAAGTAATGTTTTTTGTGTTATAATTCTATTATCTAGTCTAGGTACATTGACACAACCAGTGCAACACCGGTGACCGGCAAGCTCAACCAATGTCTCAACAGTCTTTCTCTTTGTGTTAGCTGACAACAACCCAGGTATCAAACTAGATTTAGGAGACATCGCCACATATCTACCAAAACAAAAATGTAGAAATGATATGACAACTTTGTCAACAAATTTGTCCAATTTTGTCTGGTAGCTTTGTATCAAATGCCACCATGTGTTAAGCTTAGCTATAGCAGCCTCTTCAACTTTCGCATTATTAGACTTCAGGGGTATTATGAGTAACCTGAGCCTTTTGGAAACACATCCATCATTGTCTTCTGTTTTGAAGTTGTCGATCAGCACATCCCAGCACAGGAAGGCGCGACATCTGTTAGCCACATCCATCTTGAACGCCTGCTCCACCACCGGGAGCATAGAGTTAATAGGACTTGCTTGGGTGTATATTGTCTTGGTGATTTGATTTTTGAGAAGCTTTATGAATACAATCCACAGTCTATGCCATTTATTGTTGTTGTTACTTAACATCTGTCTCATCATTGCAGGATAACTGAAAAATACATTATATAAATTTTAACAGTGTCTCACAAAATAATATTTACTAAACTATTAGGTAATAAAGGTTAAGAAAAATCAAGAAGATAAAATTTTGAACTTACTAGGATGGATTGTGAATACTTTTCAGCATCTGAAGCCATTCAGGATCATCAGAATAATCAAGAGGAACAAGTTCTTCTGTCAAACATTCCAACATCTCTAAGGGTCGCAAACCATAAATTTCATTTCCTGATAAACCCACATTGCTCACACTCTGAACAGCTGTAGGTATAACTTTAGAAAACCACATTGACAAATTTTCTTTAACAAAGATTTCTTTCTTTTCCGGTGGTAATATTTTCAATAATCTCATTATCAATCCACAAGGCTATAAATAAAACCAAACAAATTACTAAGTAACAAATGCAAAAACAATATTTGAGACTTTCACATTGATCTATATAAACCAATATTTAAAAAAAAAACATTTCTCTCAATTATTACTAAGAATAGCATGCTTACCAATCCTCTGACTTCCACTGGTATTTGAAGATGGCAATATAAATCTATAATTTCTAATACTTCTGATGTGTGCAATGTAGCCATCTGTATAAGTGTCTCATTTGGATATAACAGTAAAATCTCAAAGCACAATTTCTGCATATTTTCAATTCGAGTCATCATCACTGATGTCTTAATAATGTTTATCACAGCCAAAAGTGAAGCCAATAACTTGGGCAGTGTACTTATGACTCCAGCCTGTAAAGTAATATTAATTTAACAGACTTCAAAAAGGAGGAGGTTATAAACTCATCTGAAAACTTACTCTATTTAATAGGTTAGGATACAAAATCAAACAATCTTTGATTTTGTAAGTAATTTCACATTTCTTGGATAATAATTTAAATTATGTATAACTATTTGAGAAGTCAAAATATTTATTTTTAAATTTTAACCCTTAATAAGACACGGGGAAAATAGTTCCCACCAGATTTTGAACCTTATGTAGTTGTAATACCGGCAAAAACCAATGAAAAATTTCTATATGCTGTATTTGATCAAGGGTTAATTAAAAAACAATAGAAACTCAAAGTTGTGTGGGCAAGTCAATTTTAAAATAGCAATAATAATTTAAATTTAACATGTTTTTAAGTACATAATAACTAACAACATTTGTTGTAAAACCATTTCCATAAATTTTTTTGGTATACCTGCCAAACAAATTACTTGCAAACATGTTGCATTCAAATAAAAAAGTTTCACAACATTCTTTCATAACATGGAGCATCAAAATACTAATAAAACTGTCATATCTCGTGACTTTTTAACATATCAAATTAATTCTTTGAACAGAGTGTGTATAGTGTGTGGCCGACCAAGTTATATCAAAATATTAATAATAATCATCATCCCCATTAGGTAAGCTTACCTTTATTCTCTTCAAAATTGCTTGAATGATTTTCAGTACTTGGATTATGGATTTCTTATCATTTTCCAAGTCTTGCACACATGCTGCCAAGAGCCTGTCAATCACCGTAGTACTAACGTCAACATCACCTTCCAGTGTGGTTATAAATGCTCTGTAATACTGGCTTCTTGTTAATGGATTCAGCATAGGATCTTCTAAGAGGTCCACAGTCCTCTGAACATCCATAGAGGATAGCATTTTGATGTCGTCCTGCATTTCTATAATTTAAAAACATTTTGATTTTACAGATTGTACAGAATAAAAATAATTTGGGATTGAGGAGCCGAGGGGTGTCCTTGAGTTAACCAATAATGAAAAAACTACATTATAGACCAAGTACACCAATTTGGTAATATATGTAAGCAAACAGAGGTTAAATTAAAAAAGACCACTCACAAACCTGGCATCAAATTCTATGAAAAGAATTCTACCTGTGATATCACATTCTAAACTTTAATAAACTGTTTCATATTCATGCCTATAATTATAATAATTACATTCCCTTCTAGCTGTTTTATCATGAAGGCAAAACTGTAAAAACCTAGATAGATTTAGATCATAGGTTGTGTACAATTATTAGTAAAAGTCGTGAAGTAACTTGCAAAATATAAGTATTCATATTGAACAAATATAAAAAAATAACAGTATACACTTTAAATGCAAAGAATTACATGCTGAAAACGAAAAAAAGACACGCCAAGATACCGACCGCGTCAGGTCCTTTGTCGTCGTCTGCGAGTTCAATCAAAGCATTACTAACACTTAAAAGATAAAGGAGCAGTATACAAACCTGTTGATTTCTAAATCTAGGGAATTCTAAAATCTAACTTTCATTATTTTAACAGCATTCACAGTTTTAACTAACGACAACCACGACCGATAAACCGATTCAACATTTTTTGACATTTGACGCATTTCTGGCGCGAATGTTGTCTTTTTTTATATCAAAATACAAAGGAGTTTTTCAAGACTGCCATAAATGTCAAAACTTTAGATAAATATTTTTACTGTATGTACATTATTTTTTATTTTAAACATAGATTCACAAAATAAACTAAAATTTATTTATATGTAAAAGAAATAAGTAGTGTTCATTGAAATGAAACTTTCTATTGTGTTCACTGTGCTTTATATTATGATAAGCGCGAAATTTTAAAAATCATTCCTTACAAACATGAACAAGAGCACGACTTTTTGTTTGCTGTACCTACTACTTATGTGGCAATTTCTGAATTATGTTCAAATTAAAGAATCAACTAAAATCTTAAAATACTGTAACTAACTCAAATAATAAACATTATATTTACGTACATAATAAACCTAAATTATTATATCAATAGCAGTAATTTTAATTTAGTATTAGGTATATATCTTAATATGATTAAGATAATGATGAGTTTGTACTTAATATGTATAGCATATTCTTATAGTATGCAAATAATATAATACCTATGTAATAATGTATACCAAGTTAATTGAGTATCTCATATTAATGATTGTACCTACATACGATATGTGGCATGGCATAATATTTATCAAATTTAAATTCCATCAGTCGACAATCAGCCAAAAAATAATACAACAGCTATTCATAAATGTTACTAAGTGAGTAGGCTACCTACCCGTATAAAGTAAGAGTAAGGCGGCAAAAAATTGCTTTCAAAGCTTGCGTGCGAATTGCACGTCGACGAACATTTCTCATTGGTACACAGAGAAATGTTGTTGCATCTTCTCGAGTCGTTGCGCACACACTGCTTATTTCAAGTCAGGTGCCGGGGCGTGCGGCCGCGCATCGCCATTAGCCCATACGTCTCCGTCGATTGCGTCGAATGTCCACGCGATCCGTGCCGAGCATAACAATCGCTGTTTCGTACGAGGCACATAAAACACAACTCCTTATGTGGATAGGACGTACTGACTTGCGGTGATGGTTATGTGTTCAAACCCAACAGGTGCTTCAGTGTGCAAAATATCCCAGCGGAGTGCGCACTCTGCTAAGTGAAACAGTGATGCCGGGAAACGCGGGTAGCCCTTACTGGGCCGCTGTGGACTTTGACAGCGAGGGCGACGACGACCAGACGCCGCCTCCGAACCACAGGGTTTATCTAGATCCCTGGGACTCCGAAGCTTACGGCATGATGCAAGCAGAAGCGACGGAATCGAGCCAAGGAGACAATATGAATTCCTTTGCTGGGGAGCCTGTTAGCGCCAGTTTTTATTACGTTCCAACAAAAACTTACGATTCATCTGAAGAGGCTCCCGTGCCGCCGCCACGGAGGATGACACCGCCCGAGGATACTCCTGATTATGGCGTGTATGGAAGGAAAGTTTCCAGATCAGTCATCACCGACATACAGCCTGACATGGCTATTTACGGGGACAGAGTTATGCGTAAGTATACATTTATTACCGGTATCTAGATTAGCCAAATGTGTCGGATGTATGTACATTATTTAGTATATTATATCCTAATAAATCATACTAAACCAATACCTAAGAAGCAATTTTAATTGAAAAAACGACATATTAAGAAAATACTACATTATATTGCTTCAGGCAGGTAAGATAAATCACATTTAACTACCTACTGTACCTTCACTCACGTGGCTAGAAAATGTAAAAATAAACATAACAAGCAAGCAACATTATTACTTCAATTATTGAGGCTTTTCTTTAATTGGACAGGCAAAATGGAAAATTAAATGACCTAACCAAGGCCATTCACGTACCAATTCCAGAAATTAAGTTCCAGGTATTAATGAAAAAATTATGCACATACTTATACCGGCAGGAACATTAAAATAACTCCCATCAATGTGAAATAACTCCCATCTACAAGTGAGTGACTGACTGAGGATTCGTCGAATAGATACAGGATCATACAGTAGGTATGTTCCACAAGGAATAGGAATCAGTTTAACTTGTGTACACAGTCGTTTCAAATTATCAATTAACTAGCGACCCGCCCTCGCTTCGCTTCGGGGATATCTCTATCTCTATGTAATATATTTTAACCCCGTAAGAGAAATCTATTTTTTTTTATCTAAAAAAAGCCTATGACACTCAGGGATAGTGTAGCTTTCCAACAGTGAAAGATTTTTTCAAATCGGTGCAGTAGTTTCGGAGCCTATTAGAAACAAACAAACAAAAAATCAACCCTTTCTTCTTTATAATATTATTATATTACATATTACATTGACTCCCCCGTACCCCAGTGACGCTTACATGGAGCCTACATCGCATGCTGGCTACAGGCTAGCTGAGCGCGGTGGCGGCAACCACGCGACTTTTTTCTAATACTTGCATTTTTAAACTCGTGATATCTTCCGAATTAAATGTCCGAATTGAATAATTCAAAAAGTTATAAAAAGGTATTGAAGCCGTCTTGAATATAAAGTAACTTATTTTTTTAAGGATTAATACCAAGGTACAAATAAAGAGCCCTTTCAAGCGGCGGCATATAAATAAAATTTTTAGAATAAAAAACCGCTTGCTGTGACAAAACTATAATATTTAGATATATGCTGTCGCGACACTTTTTGTAGATGATGATGAGTTCTGCTAAGTCTTAGTAAATGGTTTTGTTCTATCTTCAATAGTTTTCGCAGCGCAGGCGATGTAAGGAATTTTTCAGGTCTATTTTTTACACCTTGGGTTACATTATTGGAGTTTTAGTAAGGATCCCTAATTTTTTTAACAATATAATATAGCCTATGTAACTTCTGAATAATGCAGCTTTCTAATGTTGAAAACATTATTGCAATCGGTCCAGTAGTTTTTGAGTTTATTCATTACAAACATACAAAAATACAAAAATACAAATCTTTCCTCTTTATAATATTAGTATAGATAAAAGCTTATAATAAATTAGTTCCATAATTTAAGTTGGACATAAAAAAAATACCATATAAGTACTTATTTAAATATGTAAGTTAAGTATAAACATAGGTAAGTACCTAATTATTAAGACCTCTAGTAAGTCTAGCTCTGTAAATGTTATGTTGATAGTGTAGTAGGTATATTATATATCCCCTATGTAGTTCTGTCAGATCTGCTTAATTAATACCTAATTGCGTTATGTTAAAAAATAATTGATGATCGTTCTACTTGTCCCTAACTTGTTTATTAAACAAATACCGATGTAATAATAATTACATATCTATGTATTCAGTTTTCAATTGTATTCAATGGCCATTTATAAACAGTTCATTAGTGATAAACTGGATATGTTTTGTTCTGATTATTAAATTAATTAAGTAAGTAGGTGGTAGGTATAATTACTAAACTTGTTTTCCACTTGTTATGCAATAAGAAATAAATCAACTCGCGGCACAGAATGTAGCTAAGTATAGGTACTTAATTGTTTGCAATTTAAACGCAAAACTACCAGGTACTTGTCTCCCAAAATTTAATTAAGTTAGATATGTTTATAAATAATTTTCATTTTTAATCAAATTATTATTGTTCGAATTCCTAACCATAATGTTATTATCTAAAAAAACGCACTATACTTATTAGTTTGTGCGGTTTTTTTGTTATGTAGGTAAGATGAGGTATTTGACCAGTTTGATTAATGTAAACTGTGAGGAAATCAGATTGCATATTATATTCTTATTCAGTTAGTCCATTACTCCATTTAGATCTTCCTGTCCTACATTTTTAATGCACAATTTTGTAGGTATCTACCTATCTTATACAACTTACTTATCTGTACAACAGATAGATAACTAATATCCTTTAGGTACCTATTTAATTATACACCAACAAATACTATACAAATGCCTAGGTAGAAGTTTGTTATAAAAAAAATTGCATTAGGTATTGCACTTTGCGATAAGTAGTTCTTATTTACTAAAATAGGTTTTACAAACGAAAGTTCATCGGGTAACGAGTAGGTTGGTAGTACGTACCGTACGTACTTACTTAGGTATTTTCCGGATTAACCATAAAACCAAAAACTATTTGAATCGATATTATGTTTAGAATAACAATACACGCGAGTTTAATCCGTAAAATTACTTTCATTTCAAATTGCTCGAAGTGATATCGTTTAAAGAACACGCCACTGTACGTTCCAGGGAGCAGACGAAGGTCCATGTATATAGAAGAGCCGATCTACGCGCCCCACCCGGTGTTGTACGAGCCAGTGTACGGACACATACCGCCTCCGCCGGGGTACTACCCACCGGCGCCGAGGTCCCGCATGTCGCTGCCCCATCACCCTGAATACGTCATGGCCAGTCTCGGTTACGGGAAACAGAGAAGACATTCAAGGTATTCAAAGGTTTTTTTACATAAGTACCTATTGTACCAATTATAACGTGCAGAAGATTTAGTTTATCTAATAACTTTACCGGCCTCGCGGCATATTTGTTTTTTGTGTGCATCCGATGTATAATAACCAAAAACAATATCTACAAACGAAAAAAAATAAGTAGGTAGGTAGGTAATTGTAGGTATATTTCATAAATAGACACCTATTATAAAAATGTGTTCATGCAAGCAACTTAAGAATTTACTTGATTATTAACTAAAAATCCTTACCTCAGATTAACCTTGTAGAAATATACCAAGGCCAATATATACATGAAGGCAAACAATCATAATTTAAACTAAATTACGATATTTTAGGTAGGTAATTTGTACATAGTAACTACGAGTGCACAAATACCAGTAACAGATAGATTGAATTCACCGATCACTGTTTTCTTCACCGATCGCCGATAAAGGCGCCATAAGTTACATGTATCTAATTGATAAGACTGCCTTATCTGTTAAAAAACCACTACCCATTTAGAGCCTAATGGGTAGTGGTTTTATAGACCACACCAACTTTTTTGGAAATTGTCTTCATAATTTTGACATGAATTAAATTAAAATTTTATATTAGCAGACATAAGTGTAGAATCTTACCTACCCAACGAATTATGGCACAGGCATAAGAATAGGTACCTTAGCTAAATCCTAAGGTCATCGACCTTGACAACTGCGGAGAATCGAGTGTTAAAAACCACTAAAATATGACTTGGTGCAAATACTCGTAACGATCGTATAGAACGAGTAAACCATCGTTCCGCGGCGTAGCCACAGCCCCAACGACAACACGCAGGCATTACCGCACTAATGAGACGAATAATAATGGATATCATGTGCGGAAAACATTGTGGATGCGATTTCTCTGTCATTCCGTAATCATAAGCAAGCATAGGTAATCTTCTTTTAAATCTTACTTCACTCAACATCGTATTATGTACTTCTATCTATTAGACTTTACGAGATTCTGTTCAAGGAGCTATATTGTTTTTAATCACTAACGTGTGTGTTTATAGGTAAGGCTCTCTAAGGCTAATTATCTTTGTTTAATATAACGTAAGCAAATCGGTTCTTGGAAATAAATGACAAATTATTTCCTAATAATAAGAAACTATTGACAAAATATTGTATTATTAAAAGTATCAAAGACAGGCGACTTTACTATAATAATAGGGTAAGCAGTGCACATGGGTGTTTTTTGGCCCAGGGTGACATTGCACACACATAGGTAGAATCGCGCGTGCATCAAGGTAAATATAAGCATTATGTAGGTGCTAGATTATTTAACTCGTATCCACTATCTACCCACTCGTCAAACATGCCTTACCAGTGACTGTTCGTACTCACTCAATAGAGAAACCATAAGTAATGGCTCTACTATAAAGATGTAATAATACAGTCGAGAGCGTTGTTATATCATTTGAAATTTTATTACCTACAAGAAGTTTGTATCTTTAATTCTTCCATCATGATAATGTTATTATAACACTTTATGGTGTAAGAGTAATTTTCAGGTTACGCAAAAAAACCCTAACGGAGGGAAATTTAATAGCATACCGGTTGTGCTTTATGGTTGTTTGTTATCTTAGGACGAGACAAAAAAGTTACCTACTTTGAAAATCTTGACAGTTGCTTATAATGACTCCTTAAGTTTAGCTGGTGGTCGTAATAAGTACGGGAAGAGTGCAATTTTAAAATGGCATGTTAATTCTGAACTACCTACTTATTATAGCAAGCAATAAAAACATTATCACGCACACGGCACAAAGCAAGGTGTAGATTACCTATTGTAAACGACAGTCGGAACTTAACGATACTACCGCAATGATTCCTTGAGACAACGCCTAACTTTCCACCCACGAAGAAACTGTCTGTTATGTTAAAACAAAACTTCTGCGTGATAATCTCGAATGTTCGTCAGACTCCACGTACTTATTCTTGCTATTAAAAGTAATCTTCGCCTTAAGTGAGGAACGTTATTTGTATTATAATAACCACCTCCGTGTGAACGTGCACCAGTTTTTTGTTTCCTATAAATGAAAGTTCCACCTGTGAGAATCCAGCCTCTATAGAGAAACTCGCTAACATTGACCTCGGGAGTTGACCGTTGCGTCAACGCAGACATCGCATACCTAATCACTGGAGGCTATTTGTCTGGTAATGCCTGATGATAATTGATGTCACCTGAGCGTCGTTACAAAACCTTTAATGAGGAGAGTTTAGAAGATACCTACTCGTATACGTAAGAGCTTAGAATGGTACATCGAAAGACTCTTCATCGATAGATAATTTCACCGAAATCACCCTTAGTCGACCGTTGGTTTACGAAAAAATCCTTCATCGATTGTTGTTTTATCGAAGTAATTCTTAGCCGATCGATCGTTCTACGAACAAATCATTTGCCGATATAACGTTTCGCCGATGTAACGTTTCACCGATAGAATGTTTCGCTGAATCAACGCATAGCCAATGTAGTGCAGTCATTGAAGCATTTTAGGTCCGATTTTTTTTACAGTGAACCGATTGGCATGAAATTTTGGATTTAGGTCCATATTACCCTTAATATCAAAAGTGAAAATGATTTGGACCCCGCAACCACCCTGGCGGTGGCTGCTGACCCTTCTCGGCGGTGGATGGTTTTTTTTTAAATCCTCAGTTTCTGAATTAGTTTAAATTATTAAAATAGTAAATTAAATTCAATAATTTATTAATAACTACGGTAATTATATTATTTTGTTTTTTTTCTCAAACATGGGGTGTGTCTACTCCTTTCACTCCCATATCATCTCTCACGAAATCCAGCCATCGTCTTCTTCGGCCTTCCTCTACCATTACGTCCATTGACCTTCATAATCATCACTCTTCTAGTCACATGACTTTCTTCCCTCCTCATAACTTGGGCGTACCAAGCTATCCTTGCACTTCTTACCATTTCTAAAATTGGTGCAACTTTCAGATTACCCCTTATATACGAGTATTCATTCGTAATTCTATCCAACCTTGTTACTCCACATATCCATCTTAACATACGCATCTCATTTGCATGCACCTTCTTGTCTTCAATCTTTTTCATTGCCCAGCACTCAGATCCATACATCGCGACAGTTCGTAAATAAAACAATCGATTCTAAGGGAATAGGTCCACTTTCAAGACGGTACTGCAAGCTTTTTTACTTTAGAAAACTGTAACTGTCCGGGATATGTACCATGGGAAATATCGGGAGCTCAATCCCGGACAGTTACAGTTTTCTAATGTGTGTAACCATGACGGTTTAAAATTATAGCTTTTTTACTTGTTGATTGGCTGGGTGGAACAGTTGTGAGTGACCCAGGTTCACTAACTACGGTTCCGAGAGTCGTGGGTTCGATTCCTACTCGGGACAAATATGTGTGTGACGAACATCGGTGTTTGTTCCGTGTCTGGGTGTGTTATTAAATATATTTAAGTATATTTGTGTATCCACTGTCGTTTCTGATTTCCGTAACACAATTGCTTACGCTACTTACCACGGGATCAGATCGATGTATCTGATGTTGTGAAATATTTATTTATTTATAATACAATAAAATGTATGCATTATTGAAATAGGAACACATCCTTGATGTGGGATAATATTGAGTACGTATGGCATTCTGATAATATTAAAAATAATGTCAAGTTTTATAATATTGAAAACTGGAACTGTTCTTTCGACAAAACTGTCCATTGGCTATGCGTTGATTCAGCGAAACATTCTATCGGTGAAACGTTACATCGGCGAAACGTTATATCGGCAAATGATTTGTTCGTAGAACGATCGATCGGCTAAGAATTACTTCGATAAAACAACAATCGATGAAGGATTTTTTCGTAAAACCAACGGTCGACTAAGGGTGATTTCGGTGAAATTATCTATCGATGAAGAGTCTTTCGATGTACCATTCTAAGCTCGTTATTGAAGTATATTATCTGAACAGACTACTTTGAAAACATAAAACCAATTATGCAAAAGTTTACCAAACTGAAATCTTTCGCAAGGTGCAATTGAGAAATTAAGCAAAATGTATTATTATAGCTGTAATCCAAGAAATCGTAAACCAAACGTGTGAGATATTATTACGCACTAGCTACCAGAAATAAATTATTTAGATTGCATGGTAAATTGTGCATGAAGTAATAAACTCTCCGATTTATACCTACTCTAGGGTTAAAGTTTAAAAGCGCAGAATTTAATGTAAGTATTCTTATCATTCATAGCATACTATTTAATGTTGACTTGTAAAATTTATGTAAAACATGGTTAGAACAGTTTACATTATTTACAAAGTTGAATGTTATAAAACGGAGAAAGCTTGTGATTACGGCATAGAATGAAGGATGCAGTTTAGTGAAATGCATTCGATAAGGTGTGCCTTCATAATAATGTTCATTGAACGAGAAACGCACTTACTAATTCGTTAAGTACCTACCCTGAAGTGTAAGTAAGTATTTAAACTTAAACCTATTTGTTAAATATTGGCTGTACCTACATAATTTTCCTCTATGGTTATGCGTACAATAAGTACAATTATTTCGGTAACACTCCACTTTCTAGGCAAGAATTACGTGAACGCGTCTTTGTGTAGTAAGTTTAGCAGATTACTAGAAAGTCAGTGAAGCTACACATGCCAGAGCAAGTTTAAAAACCGTCATAAATCTAACATTCGCGAATTAGTGCGAAGCGAAGTGTATAGGAAATCGGTCGATTATCTAATCCAAGACAATCCGTTATGATCATCTGTTGACACGGATGGGAGCTTGCACAATGATGTAGATTTTATGCATGACGACGCGGTATCATCAAGAAATTAAAACACTTATCACAGTTTTTGGAACAATGATCCGCAAGTCACTCGATGTAATGCGTGTAATGATAAAGTAGGACAGACAATAAAATGCAATATGATTTCAAGCAAGATGTCTGCAAGATTAAAATGAGTTATGAAGTTCTTCGTTTATGTAACTTTAAAGTAGTGTGTACTTAATAGAACAATTAATTTGGGGCATTAAGTTTTAGCCCCGAACACGGCACCAAACGTAATCGTTTCGTGCTACAAGAGTGATACGCCCATACATCTTCATGACGAACTTGTTTGAAGATGTCTGTAAGTACTCATAATGCCCGTATTACTTTTCTAGGAACTTATTTACCTATATACTTACAGTACACCTTACTAATAAAAAAATTATACTCAAACGATAATCAAAGTACCAATACCTAACCAGTAGGGCTACCATGAGTTTAAAACTTACGCACTCGATATCTCCTACGTAAATATGTCTATGAAAAACTTGTACCTACAGCGCCGCTGTTGGTTACGCGAAGTACTAAAATCGGCCGTATGAAAAAAACAACTCTATAGGTTTTTAACGTACGTAAGTTTTCGATAGCCAACTCATGGTAGGCCCTCAGCACAGTTTCTCGTAAAGTTTGTAAGTATTTAGACGACAAGGTAAAAAGGATCTAAATTATAAACTCCCATGCTAATGAATTCATGTTATTAAAAGCTTTTGTAAACCTATGCGCTGCATATGAAGTACTTAGCTATTAATATCGGTATTAAGATATTTATTCAGAGCAGGTCAATCTTACCCAGGGGGCACTATGGGCAGATAAATAAGTACCTATATCCCGCCAGATCCCCAAATAAAAACCAGTATTTATTATTATTTATTTCCATTTACTTCTTTATCTTCTAACAAAACAGTGTTCTGTCAAAACCATAGAGGCCCTAGCATGCCCGCAGGGCCTCCAATAGGTTAAAGACGGCCCTGATGCGGAGAAGTGACTACTATATTAATCCATGGTGTTCTCCTTCCAAAGGTTGACAGACGCGTACGAGCATTTCGCGTACGAGAGCCTGTCTCCGGAATACGAGGACTGGGCGCGGCCGCTGCCCAAGGCCGCCCCGGACAACTTCCACCTGTCCCGGTACGGCCACCTTCAGATCGACTACTCTTGCAGTTGGAACTCTCTCGACAGACTTATTCGCAACCAATAATACTCATCATTAGCCTTGGATTGTAGTGACAAAATTAAGTAATTCAAAATGTAAAGGTGAAATTTTAATCTTACGGTATACAATTTTTTTTATTGGTATAATATTATTAAATTAATACTCTCCTATGCACTAGTATTCAGATTTAGAATCATAAAAAAATGTTAAATAATTTGTTTTGTACTTTTTTAAATTTTATATTTTATAAAATGTTATGGGAAAGGATACTAAATAAAATTTCACCTTACAATAAATTACATCTTAAAGTAGGTAATAAATAGTAGTAGTGGATGGATTCAGGTAAATTTTCTGTCAAACATAAGGTTTATACAAACAAAGTTATTTTTTAAATATTGACATATTTCAAAAATAACTTTCATCAGGCTCACATAATAAATTAGTCAAGATAATTATTATTTTAATTTGTTGCTTGTGAGAAAGTTGGTTCCGTGATAAAAAGACTTCAACGCGTTCTCGTGGCTACAATCAGTTGATGTTTTGATATTATTTTAAAATTAGAAGGTACGCTTTCTCACATAGATTATGAATCCATTCAAAACTTAAATAAGGTTTATTATAAAAACTTACTTGTTCATTCTATAAATGTTTAAATTTATTTTATTTTAGCATATAGAAGCATTCTGTCCAAATAATAAATAATGATTCGTAGGCCTACCTATTTAGATATTATTGTAAATAGAATAATAGAGTCTGAAATGTATTCTTAAGATAATGTAGATTTCATTAAAATGAAAATTACTTAGGTACCTACACACAATACATTTGCTGTGGGTCATTTTGAATAATTAGTTACTAAACTCATATACAAGATGTATGTCTATGTAAAATGTACATAATAAAATAAGAGTTAAACTTTCACCGTTGTTAAACTTTTTCAATAATAAATACAGACCAAAGATACAAAGTTGAAGTTATTTTACCCAGCGAGAAAAGAGAAAGAGCATTATTGTTTTAAGTTTTCCCTTTTTGTGATCATAATAAAGTAACTTAAGATATATACATTGAAGTAAACTTTTTTTTTGTCGCGGTGAAATGATTAATGCACAGTCACCGAGAAAGGTGGTTCTCTCCCGGTGGTGTGTCAGACTCCCCGGCGACTGGCGAAAAGATGGTAAATACCTGCTTGCTCCTGGGCGAAGTGCGATGCCCTGGGGTTCTACCGACTAAAACACCGCGGTATACCTCATCGCCTTGACGGAGTCGTGGTTCTCTGGCTATATATACCTAAGTAAACTTCTACATAGTTGCTTACTAAACTTATTGTGCTCTAGAATAGAGAATGGCAATATGATTATTAGTCACGTTAAAAATAAAAAAAAATTCAAATAAATCTCATTTATCGTACATTGACGATTATGTCACGAGTTAACTAAATTTTTAAGTACGTTATGAATAAGTTCATTGGCTTGCTAAATCTAAGCGATATAGCACTTTCTTACTTGGTAGAACGATTTATCGTTTTAAAGTGGTTGCGATTTCTATTTATTATCTTATAGTGTGGTTAGCTTTCGACATTCCGTATTATCGAGAGCTGTTATGCTTTTAAACTATTATACTTTCGCTACTTAGTACGAAAAGGTGCTGCTAAAGATCCTAACCACATTTATTATAACCAAGAAGCGTACCTACCTATAACGTTATTAAATTAATATATAGATATGCTATTGTAACAGAAACGTGAACGTAAGTCGTGTCGTGACAGTAAAAATAGATAATATCAAAGAAAGTGAAACAATTCCATAGGTTCTGCAGTAATCTTGTTCTTAAATATAATGTAGATAGGTGCCGTGAAACAATGTCAACCAAAATCACACATTTTATTGTTTAGGTAATATCTGGTGAATTCATAGAATCATGCACTTTTCTAGCAAACTCCGCCAAAAAATATATTATAAAATTTATATATGTTTAATAAGCTACATACATACTGTACGTACATAGGTATCTACAAATGTTCACGGACCTAAGAGTAATGACAACGTGTGGTCAGATAGATAAGATTCATCTTTAATCTAAATATCTCGGAAGTTAAACTAATCTTCAGATACATTTAGGAATATTACTTAGTATCAAGTTATTTGTCGAGGAAACGAAGTTTCTCTGCGCGTCGATTACCGCTTTTTATGCTTATATGACTGCAGTTAGTGTGGGCTGGTGAGTTGCGGAAGAGAACTCGCGTACTTAGCACAAAGCATCTGCCTGACCCTGCTTCTAGTCGTTAGTTTGCAGTTTTGCAGCACTTATAACCAGTGCAATAGCTTCTGCATGTTTGCGTAATAGAACACATTTTATAGTATCGTAAAGTTACAGTTTGAGCTATCATAACAATAAATAGGCAACGCCAACCGCCGGAACAGCCATAAACTCTATCAATTAAGCTAGCTAATGGAATCAACGATTATGGATATTGGTTTTCTATTGCTTGTTAAAAAGGTAGTGGTATACTGTTTACTGTTTTAGAAACATATCCAATTTTGAAGTAATATCGCAATCACTCGTCCATCATACGGAAAGGTCAAGAAGGGGATTCAATATCTACGGTACCTACTTATGATTTATGATTACCTTCGTACGAGTATCATGACCACCTGCTACTTAATGTGCTATCTAGATACACTTTTAATGCTATAAATTTGAATAAATGCGCGTTTCTCTTAATCTTCTGAAATGAAGTTGTTCTTGAGATTTGGCTTGGATTACTTAGGTATTCGTACAAATTCGTGCACTTAATTATACCCACCAAATTATTAACCAAATTAATTTAATCTATTCACGCTTCAAGGGGTGTACTTGCACGTTCATACGTTATAATCTGGGTCATATGTAACTTATGAATAGTAATGTTATATGATTTTTCATAACCGCATTCTTATTCAGTAACATCATACGATAAAAGATAGACACAAAGCAAGCAACATACTTAGTTGGTCAGATAAACCGGCGATTGAAAGATAAGCGGTTAATTACATTTTCGTCAGAAAAAATGATTGTTATGTGCTCTATTGCTGGGTATCTATTTTGATATAGGTTGAACGAACAAGGTAGGTACTTAAGGATTATCTTTTACGCCACATATAATTAAAATAAAATGGTAAGTAGGTTAAAAAAAACGTCAATAAAGATAAAATTCAAAATTCTATATTAACGCCATGCTATTTGTTTAAATGCTATCAAGTAGTTCAACGTTTCGGTGACTTTACTTCTTACCATGAAAATTATTAAAAATCCTGAAAGTTTTTATCGTTATACAGTTTACGTTTCTTCGTTATATTGAATTGGCCTTTCTTTTCAGGTGCCTTTTGTGCATTAGGTGTGTTATTGCCGTAATACATGACTTGCAGCGATGAAGGTTTCGGCGTCTTATTTTGGCTGTTCGCTGGGGCATACTTTATTTTGCCTTCATAAGTGGCTTCTAAATCTGCACCACATGGTTCAGGATAAGGATCTCTATTCACAGAATACGGTCTCTCCACTTGGTTCTCGTATTGGGATGCATATGAACTCTGCGCTAAGTACTGTTTGAATTGGTTCTGCTTGAGTTTCTCCTCAAGCTCCTCTAAACGCTGCAAAACCATTTTAAAGTAAAGTAGTGAAAGTGGAATGTTTAATTGGACAGCAATTAAAGCCTACGCTGAGATCTCATTATGCTCTCATGTATTGTGTTTAGTCATTTATTTCTTGTAAACTATAGGTTGGGAATACATAATTGTAACATTGATAATTCAAGCTTTTTAGGTGAGTAGGTAATTGTGAGAAATTCTCAGTTCTTTGGTTGATTGAGTGCTCAGATCTATTATTATCCAATGAGTTGTGTCTTCGCCAATAACAGGTGCATATAAAATTTTCTTCTTTTCATGATTAGTTATACATTCACGCAGATGCTTTTTATCCGAATCAGTCATGCGAATACAATCAAATTTTGCAATAATCGTAAAGTGTCTTGTCTTAGATAATGCATTACGACATGTTATTAAAAACATTTACTATCTAAATGTGAACAAACCGTGACATGTTTCATTAAATTAACTGCGGTTATTAATATCATATTGGAGACAAAAGTATTCGATATACTTAACACTTAGATTAAAAAAGATTTAAACTTAAAACAAAGAAATAATCTTTCAAGACATCTGTTGCAACTAGGGCTGCCAAGTAAATGTCCTATGTGTTCAGTCGGCTATGTAATTATTCTGACCTATCTATCACCGGCTAATTACATAGTTTTTGTGGTTAGGTACAAAATAACACTTGTCTAGGTACTTATTAGTTTACGGTACAGTGACCCGACGGCGCGGATAGATGTAAGTATTATGTCCTTCGCCCTCCAGTAAACGCAATAAAATTCTTTGAAACAGTTTGAACGTAATGTTGTAACCAAATCCACTAATTAATGTCAAATAGCTACTGTGATGTTCGTTTCTCGTACTATATTTTAAACCGTAATTATAACTCTATAATTGAGGTAAATTAATGCCAATACTTTGTTGTTATTTACCTTCACTGATATTGAGGTCTACCTAAAATCTAGCTAAATATAAATTTGTCTTGGCTAAAACTGCGTTAAAGAGACGCGGACTGACATATTATAAACGTCATGACTACTGCTCGATTTTGATTAAGTTCGTGTACAAGGCTGTTTTGTCCCTCATAAATAATGGCACTGAATTATTAGACACAACAAGATTAAATCTAAAGCAAATCTAACAGCATCTAAAAAGGCCCACAACGTGAGGACGACAGGCTCAATAGGGGATATTGTGCCCGCTGACCTCATATGGACTTCATGGCCGCTTACCATCAGATGGAGGGAGGTAAACCTGGACGTATTTTATACTATACTGTCCTGTGGGGCTACCATGAGTTTAAAACTTACGCGCTCGACATCGCCTACGTAAATCATCATCATCATCATCTCAGCGTTCTCCCGGTTGCATCCTTGCGGAGCCCGGGGTCCGCTTTCCTGCTCCTAACTCTCCACCTCGCACGATCTTCAGCATCCTTCGCGGAGAGTTTGTTGGCACGCATGTCATCCACTACGACGTCAAGCCAGGCCTTCTTGGGCCGTCCCCTTCTGCCGGGACCCGGCGGTAGCGACATTGCGAGACACTTGTTCCCTACGTAGTTTGCCGGCTTCCGTAAAACATGTCCGTACCAACGTAGGCGGCACTCTTGCAATTTATCAGCGATGTCTCGGCGGGGTCATCGCCTACGTAAATATGTCTATGAAAAACTTGTACAGCGCCGGCTGGTGGTTACGCGAAGAACTAAAATCGGCCGTATGAAAAAAACAACTCGATGGGTTTTTAACGTAAGTAAGTTTTCGATAGCCAACTCATGGTAGGCCCTCTGGACGCACTATGGCAGCGGCGACGGCGGTGCGGGCGGCTCATGCAAACTGGAGGCTTTCTCCCGCAAGCTGTTTGTGTGAGAGCAATCCGCTACCCCGCAAGTCCGATGATGATGACGGACGAGCCTCTACTTCATCTACTAAAGCCATCATCGTCTCTTAGGAAAAAAATCAGCGAGCCGGTTGTCCAACGCGGTCGCCGCAGTCACAGCCACCACTTGCATCCTGTTTGCAGCCTTAAAATGAAAAAAATAAGTACATACCCGTCTGTAGGCGTCGATGTTGCAGTCGGTGCGCGCCGCCTGCCGCGCCAGCTGCTCCTGCAGCTGTGCCGCGTGCGCCGCGCCGCGCTGGAGCTTCTCTTCATACTCCAGCACTACTACGTTCATCTGAACACATTTACAGATAGAGCATCAACAACGATAGAGCCAACTAGGCTGTCTCGTTGATCTATTGTTAGCGATGTGATGTGTAAGGCCCGAGAAGTTCGAGCATAGGTTAGGCAAAATTTGCGCGAGTTTTTCTGATAAGGTATTGCTCAGCCCGGAGTCAGGAAGTTGGCGGAGCCCGCCCATGCCTCTAAAAGCATAACGTTTATTAGAGTGCACTTATATTTTCGTACCCACTAGTGCACTATAAATGCTCTACACAGGTGGATATGCATTCAAATCGATTGAAATCGGTTGGACACCTTGTCTCAGATAATTAATCTTCTTTCCCAGAAATTCTAATTTAAGAATAGGAAGGTACGGTAAGTCTATTCTTAAATTAGAATTTCAGAAGTCTACGGTCTACCTGTAAATGTTTTTATTAGCTAGTATACAGTTTAAACCTTATCTCTATGTTCCGTCTCCATGTCCTTTATCTTGGTCCTGAGCTCTTCTATCACGCATGAGAATTGTGCCATTTGCGTATCTGACTCATTTTGTGCCTGTTGAACTGAATTAAGATGTCATTAGATTGCTAGTTGCCAAACTGATGATTACCCCGTTTCGTTGATGGGGTTTTATTAGCATCAGGTTGTAGGCAGATGATGAAGACACGAGTCCCAAGTACCGTTCCGTACCGTATCTTACAAATTTGTCTTTTCACTTTGACACGCAGAAAAATCACGAATAACAAACATCCGGCGTGCGGTTAAAAAAAAGATTAAGTATGTTTTTATAAATATATCAGTGCCTAACGCCCACAATAGGGCCTCCCAGCCTGTCAACAAACAACAACAAACTTCCGCCTAATTTCCATAACACTTTTTTCTCATTAATTTCAAACAATAGGTAAGGTCTACATTATACGAGCCTCTATACAAAACCAATTAAGAAAAAGAAAAGCTTATTAAATCTGTGTGCACATTTCATGCAATCGTTCCAAGCCGGTAAGCACTGCAGAGATGCCAATTAGCTGTCTCTCAGAAAGTATTAATACCAGCTCTACGATTGTTCTAGGTTTATAAGCAATTAGGACGTATTATAAGTATATAATGGAATAAATACCTACACCTATATGTATACTTACAGATCGCTATGCCACTTGCGGAATATGATCTTTGTAAGTATCTTTCTCACGTAGCCTATCGATGAGAGCATCGTGCTGAATAATTCATTGTGTATGATATATCTAGTGTTTAAAATTAAAATGACACATAAAAACATCTTTCTAGAACGTTCTACATGAGTAATTATTTTTAACGTGTTTAATAAACCCAATCAAACCTATACATTAAATATCTACCTAATATACTTAGGTAGATATTTAATGTACTTAAGTAATCTGATTGTCCCTGATGTATTAAGCGTGTTAAAATTTCTAAGCAATAAAATATCCAGTAATGAATTATGCAATAACTTAAGTAGGTAATTTACGAGGCATTTATATTGTAAAAGAAATCTTCAAATTACTAACCATTCTTTTCACAGGTGATTTTCAAATCTTCTAATTGCTTTTCATAAGAATTTTTGTATTCGAGTAATGTATCGTTCTGTTGCAGGGACATTAATTCTTTTTCCTAGACAAAAAAAATTTTTGATATGAAATTATCTTAATTATTTTGATGATAGCTCAATTTATTCATGGATCTATTATAATATTGTAGATATTACAGTGATCCATTCTGTGCTGGTAGAAATAAATTAAACAATTCGAAATAAGACGCTCTGCAAAATAAACTTTTACAACTTACTTTTTGTATTGCAGTGATTGTCGCGTCTTTAGCGCTTATCTCATCTTTTAGCCTTTTGACATCTCTTTTCAGATATACTAATTGTGTAACTGTTTCTTGCAAATTACCAATCATTTCCCGGGACGTTTGTAAATGATACCTGTGCGACTTTTCTAAGTCTCGGGCTTCCCTCAATTCTTGTTCTAACCTCCCATTTTTCTCGCGCAGTAGCTTGAGTTCTTCTTTTTCATTAAGCACCTCCTTTTAATAACATAAAACATTAATAAACAAATGTTTGGAACAGATACATTTTGGAGGGTTAAATTTTTTAAGAATATTTCTACGATACAATTTTGCACTTAGATAAGCTTTCAAGCATTGCTTGCAAACGATCCTTATAATAAACATTCACTTCATTTTGGATCGTTTCCATTTTTATTGAAATTTGTTAAATACAAAGTTTCAAAATTCATTTGAAGAGCAAAATAAAAATATCCAGTTATTTAAAAAAGTGGCGCGAAAAGTACCACGGACAATAAAGATTTTTCGGTTATTCATCCATAGACAAAGTTAAGGCTATGATACACGAATGTAATTTTTCGTAAAATGTTTTCGAAATTGCATGTTATTATACGTCGTTAAAATAACGTGATTAAGAATAGCAGGCACAGCAGCTGTCAACATAGATAGAATACATATGCTGTCACTCACTTCATTATAACCTAAAAACATCTTCCGTTCTGTAAGCCCATCTTTTTATAAATGAATAAGTGAACAATATAATATTCCATTTTGTGCCTGAAACAATATACACTGTGCATGACGCCAGATATATTGATTATTTGAAAGTGTTTAGTTAGGTTCTGTATTTATTAACCATGACTACTGCTTACGGAATACACTTGGGTAACAATTCAGCCTGCCTTGCCGCATTCACCAACGGTGCTGCTGTGGTGATAGCGAATGATGCAGGAGACAGAGTGACCCCCGCAGTCGTCGCACTCAACGGCTCCGAATGGGAAATAGGCCTGACTGCGAAAACCGGAAACGCGTTGTCGAAAACCACAATTAAACACAATAAACGCCTTATGAACTGCGATTATAATGATGAAGATCTGTCTTACGTTGAAACGACTTCGTCTTGCCGCATACAGAATGAAGATAAGCTTACCTACGAGTTTGAAACAAGTGAAACCACACAGTATTCAAACCCTGACAACATTGCAACAAAAATGTATGCTAAACTGTTCACTATAGCAAGCCATTCGATGAGGAATGAGGAAGATTTGAAACTGGTACTGGCTGCACCATTGCACTGGTCCAACACGAGTCGGGACCGCCTTGTGAAATCGGCTGAGTTAGCTGGCTTTGATGTCCTACAAGTTATAAGTGAACCTGCAGCAGCATTGCTAGCTTACAATGTGGAAGAAACTGAAGAAGATATTAATGTTCTTGTCTACAGACTTGGTGGGTCCTCCTGTGATGTTTCAATCATGAAAGTTTCAAGTGGTTTTATAAGTGTTGAAAAGAATATTTTCCGGTCAGATTTGGGGGGCCATAGCCTGACCAAAGACTTAGCTAACTATATAGCACAGGAAGTCAGACAAAAATGGAAGCTTGACCCCCAAGAAAGCAAGAAAGCAATGGCAAAATTGATGAACCACTCGGATAACTGCAAACATATTTTATCCACCTTGAATTCAGCTCATGTCTTCATTGAATCATTGATGGATGGAGTAGATTGGAGTCAAAATGTATCCCGTGCAAGATTCGAAAATATAATATCGTCGAAAATATCAGCGTTTACTGAACCAGTACAGAGAATTCTTGAAAACTTTGATGGGAAAATCAGTAAAATTGTTTTATGTGGCGGTAGTATGAAAATACCAAAATTGCAGTCGGCAATTACAAGCCTACTACCAGAAGCTGAAGTTTTATCTGGCATCAATCC
Source organism: Maruca vitrata (assembly GCA_039566165.1). Lineage (NCBI taxonomy): Eukaryota > Metazoa > Arthropoda > Insecta > Lepidoptera > Crambidae > Maruca > Maruca vitrata. The sequence goes on along the minus strand of CM076918.1, from coordinate 5,728,054 downwards.
TGATGAAGTGATTGCAATGGGTTGCGCTCGAGAAGCGGGCATGTTGTTTGATTTACCGGAGATTACCTTGCATGATGTTAACGCTGAAGTTGAATTCTTAGGAAAGGATATTTATTTGAAGTACTTAGATCAGACAGTTCAGCTTTTCAAGGAAGGCACACCTCCTTTCGCTCAGAATTCTTGTAATGTAGAAGCAGCAGGTGATTTGAAGGACATCAGTTTCAGTTTACATGAAAATCCTGATGGTGATGAATTTGCTAAAGAGACATTCAATGTAGAAAACCTGGCAAAACCATTTACATTGAAGGCCACTTTGCAACAGTCAAAGATATTGCTGCAAGTTGAATAAATAATATTTTTATATCCAGAACAGTATTTTATTTTTTAGCTTCATTAGCCACCACCCAAAGCACCAGGGTTGCCAAATGGCAAAAAACGGAACCCTTATAGATTTGTCATGTCTGTCTATCCATCCATGTGTCACAGCATTTTTTTCTGAAACTAAAGAACTATGCTGTTGAAACTTGGTAGGTAGATGTATTCCGCGAACCACATTAAGATTTTGACTGGCTCGGTGGAACAGTGGTTAGTGACATAAGGTTCATAACCTACGGTTCCAAGAGTCGTGGGTTCGATTCCCACTCAGGACAAATATTTGTGAGCCGAACATCGGTGCTTGTTCCGTGTCTGGGTGTATTATTAAATATATTTAAGTTTATTTGTGTATCCACTGTTGATCCTGATTTCCGTAACACAAGTGCTTAAGCTACTTACCACGGGATCAGATCAATGTATGTGACGTTGTGTAATATTTATTTATTTTATTTTGATGCAATAAAAAAATAATAATAAATATTGGGGGCTCCCCATACATAGAACTAAAACTCGAAATATTTTTTTCATCAAACACAATATACGTGTGGGGTATCTATGGATAGGTCTTCAAAAATAATATAGCGATTTCTGAAATATTTTTTTCTTGACCGAATAGTTTGCGTGACAGACGCTTCCAAAGTGGAAAAAAGTTGGTCCCCCCTCCATACCCTCTAACTTCTAAAATAAGAAAATGAATACATAATCTAAAAGGAATAAATTTGTCACTAAAGAGATGAAAAAATACTACAGTTCAGTCAATAGATATGATATGTCCTTTCTATTGACTGAACTGTAGAATAGGAATAAATTTAGATTCCTTAGTCATTGCTCTAACACAAGTATGATAATAAGTTTAATTTACCTAATATGTGTTAAATAACTATTAATCATTTAGTTTTCGTCAATTATGTTACCTACTTATTTGTGTTATACTTCCTGGCCACGCCACAAAAGCAATTTCAATGAAATTTGGCAGTATATTATTGTCCATTAAATGTCTATTTTAGTCCATTGTTTTAAAAAAAATGTAAAGATAATGAGAAATTGAGCAGAATTAGTGGCGTGGCTGGGAAGTATACTTTGTCGCCACGCCACCTCGCAAATCGTAATAAAAGAGCATATACCTATACTCATTTATTATCAAATAAATGTCTAGTAATTGTCTGTTCTCCTATATAATACTAAAATTAAGCCTAAAACTAACTGAAGTAATTAAACATTTTTATTCAATAATTCCTGTCTCAGTGCCTGCGTTTTTAGAAAATAACCTTTGCTCAAAAGTAAATATCAGGAGCTTGCGAGGAATTATTGATTTTAATTACTAAATAGGTATGTACGTTAGTTTTAGGCTTATTTTTAGTATTAGGAGAACTGACAATTACTAAGACATTTGTTTGATATGAATTAAGATAGGGATATCCTCTTTTTGGCGACAAGGCATACTTCCCAGCCACGCCACCAATTTTGCTCAATTTCTCTTTATCTTCAGGAAGACATTTTTTTTGAAACAATGGACTAAAATAGACATTTAATGGAAAATTGTACTGCCAAATTTCATTGAAATTGCTTTTGTGGCGTGGCCAGGAAGTATAACACACTTTTTTAATGTATTGCATTGATTATAATTATGATTCGTATTTAAACACAAGTTAGTACTAAATTGTGAAAGTGTTAAAATAATTAATATCTGGTATTGCTAACAATTCTGTTTCTTCTGACCAACGCCACCTTAAATGAATATTTTTTTTTTTTTTAAATGATAAGACAATTATTGTAGTTATATTTTTATTTACAAATTATAAAATAATACCTAGCCGGGCCGACGCGACGGGGTCCCATTATTAACTAGGCGAGTGCACATGCAAGATATACGAAAGACATAAATAAAAAAGAAATATATTATTAGGGTTTGTGGTACGCCTTGAAACATCCCTCGATGCAAAGGTTTACGTCGCATTCTTCGCATTTCCAGATCGTCCTCGTCTTTTTGGGGCACACGAAGCAACAGGTGTGTTTCGACCCTGTCCGAATCGGAAAGTGGTTACTGTCCACCGTCGGTCTGGCTTGCGTCTTAATTCTAACGTTACGTTTTGCTACTGTCGTCGTCACCTGTCCTGTCGTGTTTGATCGAACATTCAAACGTCGTTGTTCAGTCGTTAAATCTATTTTTCTGTGTCTCTTTAATAAGTCTTCTGCCAGTACAACACGGAACTGACGATGTGATATTTTGTGTTTGCGCTGAAAACTGGAAAATATCACAAAACAGTTGTAAATTGCGGCATTGTACAATCGCCGAAAGAGTTTCTTGTACCATATTCTATTTCTAACTCTTTCTAACGGTTGAGCTGAGAGAAATTGATCTTTACGATCAACTCCTCCCATACTCTTATTATAGTCGAGAACTATGTTCGGCTTGTATGTCTGTCTGTTGTATTTGTCTTGAATGCCGATTTGTAGATTATGGTATGTAGAGATCATACTAACTAAGTTAGCGTCTCGCCATACCAGAATCGACAAATCGGCACAGTAAGTTGCCACTACTTCACCTTGTCGTAATTCAGTCTTCGTCAAGTACTTTACTGACTCGGGCACATATTCTCGGTTAAGTCTTAATGTTCCATAACAATCAGTCTTTTGCTTTTTTAAGCTCCGAAGTAACAAAGGACTGTTATAGAAATTGTCCATTATTACAGTGTGGCCACGGTGAAGTAGGGGCTCGATCAAGTCGTAAACAATCATTGCAGTAGCGTTCGTGGGGCGGTCTCTCATTTCGGTAGTCGTAAGGCTGTCAGAGGATATATCGTTAGTCATAGGTCTTTGATTTGTCTCATCATCGTAAGAACTGTCAATGGAGTCTTTTGCTGTATTATCAGTCTGTTCAGTCGATTTGTCTCTCCCAGAATATACAAAGAACTTCCAGAGATAGCCGGTAGAAGACTCGCACAATTCGTAGGTTTTGATCCCGACTTGTGCAGCCTTTGACGAAATCTTCTGAGAAAAGCTCAGTCTCCCGTACCACTTAAGAAGAGATTCGTCGATAGCTATGTCTTGCGAAGGCATGTATAGACGGGAAAACTTGTCATTAAAGTAGTCGATCGCAGGTCGTATTTTACCAAGTCTAGTCCTGTCTTGTAAATTGTTATTGTCAACGAAATGTAAAAAGCCTTTTAGCAATAAAAATCGGTTGTATGACATAATTTTAGCAAAGTATGGCATTGTGCCAAAACCATTAAATTTGAAATAGGATTCTTCATCCGGTAACGGATAAAGTCCTTGTAGAATAATTATTGCTAAAAAGGTTAACATTTCGTCCCTGTTTGTAGGAGTCCAACGGTTAAATCGTGAATGTACAGGTAACTTTTTCTGCTTTCGAAGTAAACCCAACTTTTGTTCAGCGTTCCGGTTAGTCTCCGTACAAAGAAGGTCGATAAAGTCGATGTCAAACATTTTGTCGAAGATGTCGATTACCCGAATCTGTGCAGTCATGTCGAAAGTCGGTCCACTTGTGCCAGTAAATGTCTCTCGTTGTCCCTGAAAATCACATCTATTCTTACTCCAAGAGAATGTGCAACAGTCATCGGGCACAATACTACGTAATGCAGCATCATTCGCAGCATCCTCCCTCTGTAACACTTCCGCTTGAAATGCTGTTAAGTCTGTGTCACAAGCAGGTTCTGACGCTGCGTCACGTTCTAGACTAGGTTGGTTCACAAAGGGGACAATGTGTATGGGGTCAATGTCTAAGTCGTCAATGTCTAAGTCGTCATCACTGTGAAACTCAGTCAACCACTGACTCACATTGCTGGAGTTTTTATCAGGACTACCTGGAACCAAACAATACAACATAGATTTATATTCTGTAAATTAGCATTATGTTGATCATAAAAGTAAGAAGTATTTTTATATCAACTATTTATTATTACCATTTGTCAATGGATCTGTGCATGACGAGGAAGGGACAGCGACCTCCGCACCAATTTCTGGAGAAATAAAAACAGAATAAAAATTCAAATTTCTTAATGCAGATGTTTAATCCGACTTGGAAGAGCTTATTGCTGGACTGTTCCTTTATTGGCCTCTCCATAACATTAGCCAGAGTTATGGCTGCCTTGTGTGGTGGCATAGAACAAACATCATTAGAATTAGTGACAAACTACAGAAACTTCAGAGGCTTGCGTGCGTGTCCGCCTCAGGCTGCATGCGAACCACCCGAACTGCGGCACTAAAAGTCCTCCTGGGACTGCCCCCGCTGCATCTGTTCATAAAACAAGATGCAGCGTGTGATGCGGTCAGGTAAGACTCTCTGGACCTGTGGAAGAACAGGGGAGCACATACCACCATCCTAGAGCAGGTAATGACTCAGCTTCCTATACTTGCCAGCCCGATGGACATTATCCACCGAAGACTAGTAGTACAGGATCCGTGGTGTATTTTTTCACTTGATTACTATCAAGCTAATTTTCCGTGAGTAGCTTCATTTTGATAAGACGCCCAAAAAATTCCTGTGCGAAAATTTTTGATTGTGGTAGCTAACAGAGGTAGCAATGATTAAATATTTAGGACCGTAGGACCGGGACAAAGTACCACGGAATTTGTAGGACAATATGACCGTTACATTATATAAATATTAACTAAGTAAAATAATAAAAATCAGCTGGTTAGTAATCATTTTTGGTGATCTCGTTATCGATACAAGTTGGAGGGGGAGGAGATCACCAAAAATGATTACTAACCAGCTGATTTTTATTATTTTACTTAGTTAATATTTATATAATGTAACGGTCATATTGTCCTACAAATTCCGTGGTACTTTGTCCCGGTCCTACGGTCCTAAATATTTAATCATTGATACCTCTGTTAGCTACCACAATCAAAAATTTTCGCACAGGAATTTTTTGGGCGTCTTATCAAAATGAAGTGTCCGTCTGAACCACTGGACCAAACGAGATATTTGGATGAGACCATGTGCACTATTTAATACCTTTTTGCTACTATTTGATACCAATCATGAAATATTTGGTACCTGTATATTAATATAATTATTATATAAATTAAATGGCCAGTCATTCTGACGTCAGGTTGACTGACCACTTTTGAGTTTTCATAGTTTTAGCGTTATATTTATCACTTTGTCAATGTAGTTATTTAGTACCTATTTGCTACCTTAACATATATTTTTAACACAATTTTGGGAAGCTTCCCTAAAAAGTTATCAATAAAATCATTCAAACGCCTGCACATAATTTACAAATTTTTATGTCAGAATAATTGCTAGTAACTTTTTTGTAGGCGCTCTGTAGCTTATGAACGAGTTGTCGTTGAATAGCTATAGTGCTTCAGATATTTTGTATTTATATAATTTCAAGTAATTTAGAATGTGCCTGCGTACTCACATATTAGTCTTGTCTGCCCTACCACTTACTAATAAAATTATTTTTATTAATTGCGATTATAGGAATTGACAGTTTGTGTTCATGTTCTTAGTAACATCATTATTCATTAAAGCAATATGATCATTAAATATGATGAAGAAAAAAAATCGTATTTAAAATTATTCTTGGTAGAAACAATATGAATAAAGAAATTATGATCATTAACTGTTATGAGCTCCGATGTTAGGAAAAAAAATTATGAACAAAAAAAGTATGACAAACAAAATTAGGAGTAACAAAATTATGAAGAGTGATTATTATGAACACAAATCGGTATGAAGACAAAGATTATGATTTAAAATTTTATGAGAGTCAATATGGACCCCATATTATTACTTAAAATACATTTTGATACTTGTCGCCTCACGAATCCTTAAATTGGGGTAGGAATAAAACGAGGTGGTTGAGTAAAAATAAAAAATATTTATTTCCCGCTAACCCGTCGGAGGCACACAAATTTGTATGGACGTGGGTACGGCCGTCTGCTTTTGCTCCTAATTACATCGGCACTCCCCTGTAGGTCCCGTGGTAGTAGCCCGGGACGGAGATGGAGATCGCCACCAGATGATTGCTCGACCGCAGATATTGAAGAACCGCCAGCGCGTTCATCTTGTTCGGTCTTCTCAAACCGTAAATATAAGAGTAATTCCTGGAATCATCATTCCTCCAGTTAGGCCAAGATCAAATTCTTCCGTTCCGAAGCGGGTACCACCGAGGACAACAAAGAAAGTAACTATGTTATAAACGTAGCAGTTTTTGTCTCGGTGGTAAACTGATCAGAACGGAGTTTACAAAGTACCTACTTATGATATACTATTTTTTACATTCATAACGGGGAAAATAAACAAAATTACACAGAATTAATTGACTAAGTTAATGAATGGGTTAAAGGTTATAAGATAAAGAATAATGAAAAGATTGTGAGAGTTTTATGTGCTATTTATAACTTACCCTAGATAGGGATTTCGGAAATCAACACACAATTTACAATAGAGCTAACTCTCTCAATGTGAAAAATAAAAGCTTAGGCTCCTTTCTTCTAATGATACTAACGCGTTACGAGGAGACGTGCCGGTCATCAGTCTAGAAGCGACCGCGACCTTTTTTTAAATTGACGCGCGCAGCGAGCCTCAAACCAAAAAAGCGCACGTCACCGATCACTTTCCCGCGCTAAGGGTATTTGCTGCGTTCAGAAATAAATTTTCGTTCCCAATCATTGTTAAAACTATGTACAAAATTAATTTCTTTATTGTGTACATTTTATTATTATTTTAGTTTATTGTAAATATTAATTGTAGATATATTTTTTAATATTTGTTTCAATTATTATTATTATTATTTTTATTTTTAAATTGTTTTCTTTATCGAAATTTAAGTGACAACTAGGACATAGGCATAGTTAAAAAAAAAGTGTGACGTTTTGTTACGTACTAAAATTTGAATATTCGGGAGAATGAAAAAATGTGTAAAATTTTCTTTTTTGTTTCGAATACCCACGATTTACACTACAACTAATGATAAATTATTGGGTTCGAGTTCACTTTTGTTGTTTGTGGCGTTATAAATATTGTTAAAACGAGTTTTATTCATTTTTTAAATCGTGAAAGTGAGTTTTTAATATGAAACGAGGTAGGCAATTAACAGTATCCTTAGAAGATCAAAAAAATGCTATTTCTAAGTTTGAAAAACATTTTGCTAGTAAGAGTGATCTTCCGTCACCGTGTGATCCAGTGTTCAAAATTCTTAGCGAGGTTTTGCAAAACAAAATGACAGATAAAGCTATATATTTATCAATTGTAAAAAATTACGATTTCTTTTTCGACAGTCGCAATTTAGTCTGTAATAAGCCCCAATCAGTAAAGAATAGAGCGATTACTACAACCCAGGTTCCTGGATGCAAAACATTCGATTTTTATATAGATTTTTATCAGTGGCAAAAAATTCAGCCTATTGTACAGTGTGTAAAAAGAAATAAAGACAAATTATCGAACTTTAGAACAAAAACTCTTTTGCCAAAACATCAGTGGGCTAATATCCTACGAGAAGAAATTTGGAAGACAATTCGAAGTCAGTGTAGCTGGAATTTCCAAAATTATTCTATTAAGGATAACGATTGCATTGTTTGCGTTGGAGCTTGCAAAGAGTGTCGAGCAGAAATTAAAGTAATTATCAACTGGCCAACTGATAAAATTGCTAAATGCATTTGTACGATACGTAATTATAACAATGACTTTCCACATAATTTAACAAAAAAGATTAAACTTTCTCCTGTTCAACGACGTGAGCTTGCAAATGAGTTAAGATACGAGTCAGCTATTGTAGTCAAAAATAAAATTAATAATTCAGTGATGAATGTAGAAGATAGGGAACCGATCCATCTACCCACTGTCGGTTGCCTACGGCAAATAAAATATGAAAATAGAAAAAGTTCTTACTATGATTCTAATGAAATGATGGCTCTGTGGATTATGTCTACGCTAAACAGCTATAAAAAAATAATAAGACTAGTATCGCTTTTACCTCTAAACGTATATTATTGGTCACCCGAGCAAGATAAATATTACAAAGATTATAGTAAAAATGAGAGGACAGTCTTAAGCATTGACGCCACCGGTAGTATTTTTAAGCCAGTTGGAGTTGGAGATATAAATTTATCAAAACAGATTTTCTTCTATTCATGCGTAATGGCGTCATGCTACAATAATAGCAGTGTTCCTATTGCCCAGCTAATATCTGACAGTCATACATTAGATACAATACACAAATGGCTGGATACATGGACTAAAGACAAAAAAACACCAAACGAAGTAGTTATTGATGACTCAGCTGCTTTGATTGGTGCTGCGGTAAAAGCATTTACAAATTGTAATACTACAAAGGAATATGTTAATGATTCTTTTATGAAATTAGAAAAACAAGAACCTAACCCAGAAAAATGTTTTATTCGCATTGATACAAGTCATTTTATAAAGATTTTGTTTAATTTACCTTGTTTCAAACATATTGATCAAAGGGTAAAATTTTTTTACGTAAAATGTCTAATAGAAGTAAAAGAATGTGACGATTATAACACATTGAAACTTATTGTCAAAGATATTATCACTTTGGCCTTACATAAATATGATGGTGTTGACAGTGACGATAATAAAACGAGATGTGAAGAAGCAAAACATAGGCTGAAGAAATTAAGATCTTTTTCACAAACTACAGATTCCGAAATTATGATCCATTATAGTAAAGAAATCGACAACTTCGAATCATTGAAGAACTCGTCTTTTCAAGATCTGGAAGAGTCATATGAAAGCGTTCGGGAAGTAGGAACTAATGTTAAAAGTCCTAGATGGTATTATGATGCTATAGAATCTGAAAAAATGATAATTACTTTAACAGAAGGAGACTTAAATAATGGTCATGATAACTTGTTCTATTTCCCAGACTTTTTGAACACTTTAACGAGACTTGTAGGTCAACTTCCGTTGTGGTCTAATATTATGAAAAATATATATGATTCAAGCATATCAAATCCTACATCGTCAAACGTGGAGAGTTATTTTAAAAATGTGAAAAGGCATTTATGTAAAATCATCAGTAAAAGTGACAGATACCGTGTTGATGAGTTTTTTATGAAGCACTTAGAATTCTTATCGGGTGAATTAAAAGGTGCTATAGGTAACTTAAAAGAAGGTAAAACAAAAAATGCAACTAAAAAAAGGGAACGAAAAAAAACACTGCAGATGACTGTAAAAGAGGAGAAGAATATTGAACATGCGGTAGAATCCATTTTTACGGAACATCCAAGCTTAATAGAAAACTGGCGAGGACTAGCAACAAAAAGAGAAAAAAGAAGAAAGATTTCTGACAAGGAGACACCGAAGGTTTTTCTATTAAAAAACGGATTCAGAGCTAAATTTACCGGAGGACAAAATGTGATCGTTAAGAATACCTGCGCTTTTGATTCTGTCTCACAAGCGATTGCTGTTGCAGTTATAGATGGATTTTGTATAGGCCGAATTGTAAATACTAGTAATGAAGTTTACTGTAAATTTATCAAAATGCTTATTAGCAACTCTTCTTTTCAAAATATTTACCAGAGTCGAACTGAAATTCTAAAGCAGTTCTTTAATACAGAAAACACATCTGACGACAGAATCATTATTAGTTGTGAATGTAATGTGACGCATATTTTTGAAAAGATTCTAATCGATGTAATATATAGTGCGGATAGAATCGAATCATGCACAAATGAAGAGTGCCCTGTAAATAATGTTAAGCGAAAATGTGCCTTTTTGCCTTTGGACTTAAATATAAAATCATTATCATTATCTGCCAATTCCAGGATAAATCCTGAAAATAACATGTCTGTTTGTCGTCACACGGGATGCTCAGGTATCAAAACATATGAATATGACCTAAAGGACTTGATTACATTTGAACTTAATTCTGAAGAAGAAATATATTTAAGCGATATAGAAACTTTGATTACTTTGAAAAATATTGAATATAATTTGGCATCAGTTATAGAGTTCGTTCCCTCTGAATCTTCTTCGATCGACGCAATTGGTCATTATAAATCTCACTGTCTTAGAGGTACTTCATTTCAGTGTTACGATGACATGTCAAATCGGGTAACTAAGAGTCATAAAAAAATGTTGGTCCATTGCATCATTTACGGAAGAAAATATATCTAGGTAATATTTAAATCGAAGAGCATTTCACATATTCTGCATTATAGATATTCATATTTCGAAAATTTTTGTTCACAGCGAATACCCGTAGCGCGGGAAAGTGATCCGTGACGTGCGCTTTTTTGGAGGCTCGCTGCGCGCGTCAATAAAAAAAGGTCGCGGTCGCTTCTAGACTGATGACCGGCACGTCTCCTCGTAACGCGTTAGTCGCATTAAAAGAAAGGAGCCTAAGCTTATATTCTATCACATTGAGAGAGTTAGCTCTATTGTAAATTGTGTGTGTTGAGTTCCGAAATCCCGATCTAGGGTAAGTTATAAATAGCACATAAAACTTTCATAATCTTTTCATTATTCTTTATCTTATAACCTTTAACCCATTCATTAACTAAGTCAATTAATTCTGTGTAATTTTGTTTATTTTCCCCGTTATGAATGTAAAAAATAGTATATCATAAGTAGGTACTTTGTAAACCGAGACAAAAACTGCTACGTTTATAACATAGTTACTTTCTTTGTTGTCCTCGGTGGTACCCGCTTCGGAACGGAAGAATTTGATCTTGGCCTAACTGGAGGAATGATGATTCCAGGAATTACTCTTATATTTACGGTTTGAGAAGACCGAACAAGATGAACGCGCTGGCGGTTCTTCAATATCTGCGGTCGAGCAATCATCTGGTGGCAATCTCCATCTCCGTCCCGGGCTACTACCACTGGACCTACAGGGGAGTGCCGATGTAATTAGGAGCAAAAGCAGACGGCCGTACCCACGTCCATACAAATTTGTGTGCCTCCGACGGGTTAGCGGGAAATAAATATTTTTTAATTTTACTCAATCACCTCGTTTTATTCCTACCCCAACTTAAGGATTCGTGAGGCGACAAGTATCAAAATGTATTGTAAGTAATAATATGGGGTCCATATTGACTCTCATAAAATTTTAAATCATAATCTTTGTCTTCATACCGATTTGTGTTCATAATAATCACTCTTCATAATTTTGTTACTCCTAATTTTGTTTGTCATACTTTTTTTGTTCATAATTTTTTTTCCTAACATCAGAGCTCATAACAGTTAATGATCATAATTTCTTTATTCATATTGTTTCTACCAAGAATAATTTTAAATACGATTTTTTTTTCTTCATAATATTTGATGATCATATTGCTTTAATGAATAATGATGTTACTAAGAACATGAACACAAACTGTCAATTCCTATAATCGCAATTAATAAAAATAACTTTATTAGTAAGTGGTAGGTGGGTAAAACTTAATACATATAATGATTACTTAGTGTAGAATCCAATCCATACAACATCAGTTAATCAAGTAAATGGGTCGATCAACTTTTAAGTGTACATCAGTAAAAATTTTTCATTTTTAAATTTTATTCGTCAATTAAGTATGTTTTACACATTTGCACTAGATTATTATTTATATTTTAAGAATTCACATAGAGCAGTGCAATTTATTAAAATAAAATAGTAAATTTGACTCCGAAAGCCACATGACTCTAGCTAAAGTAGTCTCTTGGACAACTGAACTAAATAGGCTTCTGAACGTTAAAAATTCAGTCAAATTGCAAATCGTCACTTTATTCTCATTAAATATAGGACATATTTTAATTTATTATCCACAAATAAATGACATGGCTTTTAATTAATAAGTTATTCCCAATAATATTGTCCCCTGGGCAACGATGACCTTCAAATGTAACAAACTTTTCATTTAACTAATAAAATAATAATTTATAGAGTAATATTTAACAGTCTATGAATTCACTGTTTATATTTTCATTCATATTTGAAAATTTTGTAAAGCTCTCTGTTTTTTTTAAAGTATTTATGACAATAATGTATCTCTCAGAGTCAGGGACAAAGTGTTTGTCCAGTGGACATATACGGTTGTCCATAGGACATACTCGGGAGTTCGAAGGAAATACTAGGATAGAAATCGCCTGTATTTGTTTTTTTATGTAAAACAAAACTACAATGTGAATGTGTCTTCAATGACGTGACTGATAAATGGAAGATAAAGTATTTTTTTATGCCAATTCTATTAAATTTGTCCTAAGGACAACCAAAATGTCCCATGGACAACGGTTTTGGTTGCCCAAGTGACCGGTTGTCCGAGTGACATTTATCTGTATTTGAGCACCCTGGTAATAAATAATGATATTTTGATTTAGGTCCTACGCGCAGTAAAAATATAGACTAAATAGAATATTTTCCACTTTAATTTACTGAGATATGTCAAATACTTAAGTTTTTATGCCGGTTGTCCGGTAGACACACAATAAAGCCACCCACTTCTTCAAGACACACTCGGCCGACTGGCGACGCGGAAAAGATGAATTCGAAATGGCGGTTGGGTGAGTGCTGTCAATGAATTAATCGACTTGTTGTCAAGGCACTGATCACACCACCTGTGTTTTGTTTTCGAGACTTTTTTGCCGTTGTCCGGTGAACATAAGGATATTTAAATATATGAGGGACAAAAATGAACATGCCTAAAAATTGATAAAATTTTTAATTAGACAAAAATCTATATGCTAGAGACATTATAGACACTGCAATAAATAATTATGTAGGTACAAGCGCAATAAATCGCCCCATATATTTTTTTTGTATAAAGTAATGTTTCATTTTACTAACCTACTGGGGGACACACAATAAATCACTATATCAGATGGTTTTTCAGTCGGACAACCATAAAAAATCAAGCATAATAGTGATTTTTTTAAAAATTATTTACTGGTTTATTTGCTCAATAACATACGAAATGCTACATATGTCAAAAACCAATGAATTTTATTTAGAACTGCGATTATTGGTCAGGGACACAACATAATACTGACATGACAAATAAAAGTTGATCGACCCAAATAATCATTATGCATCCATGCATTAGTATCTCCTCGTCTTCGGCGCTGCGGGAAGTGCAACCCTTGCGTAACGAGGCTCAGGCGCCCGGGCGAGCTGGAGCGGCTGAGGCTGATCGCCGAGGCGCCGAAAGCGCCGATGGCGATCCAAAAAGCCGAAGCTGCGGAAGCGAGCGAGGGCTGCCCTCCCTGCGCGCCTCCGGCTTTGGAATTACACTCTAGGGGTAGGGCAGACAAGACTACGTGGAGTCGGTTTTGCAGCGATTCGTTTCTGTCACGTTAGTTTTGTAGCAAAATATTGCCTATTTTAGACCATTTCAAAACAACCATTTAATTTATTTATACCAAGTACTTAAGGCGTACTCTCATTTTTACCTTAACCTTTTTATAATTCATAAGAGTAAGATTGGTGAAATTATGAATTTCAATGATTATGATTTGCAAAATGTAGGAATAATTTTTTTTATGACGAATGATGATTATGATTTAAAATTTTATGAGAATCATTTTCGGACTTCCAATGTTATGACTTAAAAAATTATGTGAAAAAATGCGTTCCCAATAATATGTGAGTACGCAGGCACATTCTAAATTACTTGAAATTATATAAATACAAAATATCTGAAGCACTATAGCTATTCAACGACAACTCGTTCATAAGCTACAGAGCGCCTACAAAAAAGTTACTAGCAATTATTCTGACATAAAAATTTGTAAATTATGTGCAGGCGTTTGAATGATTTTATTGATAACTTTTTAGGGAAGCTTCCCAAAATTGTGTTAAAAATATATGTTAAGGTAGCAAATAGGTACTAAATAACTACATTGACAAAGTGATAAATATAACGCTAAAACTATGAAAACTCAAAAGTGGTCAGTCAACCTGACGTCAGAATGACTGGCCATTTAATTTATATAATAATTATATTAATATACAGGTACCAAATATTTCATGATTGGTATCAAATAGTAGCAAAAAGGTATTAAATAGTGCACATGGTCTCATCCAAATATCTCGTTTGGTCCAGTGGTTCAGACGGACACAAAATGAAGCTACTCACGGAAAATTAGCTTGATAGTAATCAAGTGAAAAAATACACCACGGATCCTGTACTATAGTCTTCGACAAGAAATACAAGATTCAACTGCATGAGAATCCTAGTGACAACAAGATGATTCACAGAGAAGTTCGGATCTTCACGGATGGCTCCAAGACCATAAGAGGAACTGGTGCAGGAGTCTTCTCTGAGGACCTCAACATCCATATCTCGGCACCCTTGGGCCAGCTCAACACTGTCTTACAAGCGGAATGTGTAGGTATCCTAATGGCCGCCACAGCTATTACGGCCAGACAGGTGAAAGAACACAACGTTCGCATACTATCAGACAGCAAGGCAGTCCTGCTAGCTCTAGCTAGTCACTCAATCAACTCCTCATACTTGAATGTCACGAGCGCCTAATGCAAGTCGGAGCCTACAACAAGGTAACACTGCAGTGGATCAAAGGACACAGCGTGGACGCAAGGTGGTAACCTGTCGCCAAGCCAGGGAGTTCACTCCGCAGGTAAACAAGAAACTTGCAAGAGCCCTAGTAAACCTGGCTAAACCTCAGCTCAGAATTGCTATAGTGACCCTAACTGGTCATGGTCCTTATAATAAACATCACTATGCTCTCGGACTTACAGACAGCGCGCTCTGCAGGCGATGCTTGGAGGAAGAAGAAACAGCCGCTCATGTCATTCTCGAATGTCAGGGGGTGGCCATCTACCGGGCCAAACACCTTGGATCTCCAAGATCGCTCAGCGAGGCCGCCCGCAGCGTGAAGTAGCTGCTGGCCATTCCTCAACGAGCTGGGATGGTTCAAGTGATTCCCACCCCACGCAAAATAGGCGCCGTTGAGTTGCAGATATCAGCCCGTTGCACCATTACCATTACCAACATTAGCCAGATTTAGTTGTGTCGATGGTCGACTATGGGAACTATACAGCGAATTAGGGACAGTGTCAACTTATGACTAGTTATGACGTACCAATTCCCTCTCCTAAATATTCTTGCGAAGCTTCTTGAACTGCAACAATGTAAACTCTGTCTTCTGAATATTCTTGTGAAGCTTCATCAACTGCAACAATATAAGGAACATTAGAATTATTTTATGTAACTATTAAGTATAATTAGTGTGTGAGTATGTTTGTGTGCCGGGGAGTTGTGCAACTTATGTAACTTACCAAATTCAATTTTAATGTCCGTAGGCTCAAATTCTGTAACAAACAAGATAAGATGTAGGTACATTACATTAAACAGCAAATAAAAGTGACATTATCAAATAAGACTTACCAAGACGAGACATTCCAGCAGGACAGGCCTCAGCACCATCAGATTCTTCAGATTCTATAACAAGGTTTACAATTATACCGAGAAGGGCCGGTCAAGACTTCAAACTCTGCATTAAACAGCTAAGGTAAAACAAAGACACAACCATCTTACCAGAAGAATGAAGAACAACGGTAGTTGAAGCTACAGGTTCTGTTGGGTTGAATTCTGTAACAAACAAAGTGGTATACATTTATAGAATAGTTTAAACTGTAAAATACTATAAATAAATAAATAAAGGCGTCCGACCGATTTCAGCCATGGCGGCCAATCTCAATTGAGATCAGCCAAGTGCTCAGGACATATTATAGTGCAAACAAATTTTGCCCGACCCCGGATTCGAACCGGAGACCTCTCGGTCCTAACGCAGCACTTGCTACCAATAGACCAACGAGGCGGTTGTAAAATACTAATCAATTCCTAAAATAATCATCTTACCGACACATGGTTGGACCGGAGTTTCGACCAGGATACATGTCTGACGTTCTGGTGATTCCTTCCTGCAATGCAAATAGCTAATAACTCGCCATGCTCACTCTTTATACAAACAGAATTTGAATTTATTTATTAATGTTTTTTAACATACAGACAAAGTATTAGATTTTAATTTACTAATAATATAATAATAATATATTTAAAGATATTTTAGAATTTTGACAAAATGAATGAACACTATGTATTTACTTTGAATGTCGTTTTCGTGGTGGCGCATCTGGCATGAGCATTCGCTCTAGAGGAGCCTCACGCTTGTAGTGCATTTTTTGCATGTCCTAAAACAAATAAAAATAACACATGTCACTGCAAAAATTGAGCAAAATTGCATAATTTATGACCTTTAAGTTCTGAATGAACATTTGTATTGAAAGAATAAACACATATAGTACGAAATACACCTAATGTTACCTCAAATAAATTTATTACGTGTTTAAATTATGTTTAACTCGTATTACGATGGCGAGTTATTTTCAAAGTTGACGACGTTGACCAGTGTTGCCAACTCGCATTTTGAAAATAACGTAGAACAGTATTCAAAAATACGTAGATTTTGTAACTTTTTCGAGAAAAATACTTTTAAGACGTAATTGTAGTCATATTTGTACCGAATTAACTTGATAAAAGTGAGTTTACAATTACGTAGATCTACATATTTCAAACATTTCCGAGGTTAAAAACATGTAGATCTACGTAAAAATACGTAGAGTTGGCAACACTGACGTTGACGTAAATTAAAGCTTGACATTGAGTGTGAATCTGGGTGTGAGTGTGTGTGCATGTGTGTGTGTGAAAGTCAAAATTGGTAAAACCCATTAAATGAAGATTTGGCCGTATGATTTTAAAATCAAGGCCGTTAAACCGCTATTTAACAACAAAATTTGACATTTCAAAACTCTACTATTCTACTTTTTGTTTATGGACGGTCAAGAGAGATGGACTTACAAGTCTAAGGCGCTTTACACACAAAGGAACTTAGTTTCGAGAACTGACAACTTAGTTGAGGTAACCATCAACTTTATTAGAAATTGCCACTTGCTGCAACTAGAGAATCTGCAATTGATGCAACTGGCAACCTTGTTGAGGCAAGTATAAATTTTTGTAATTCTTTTAAAAGGTTCCAGTTGCAGCAACTGGCAACCTTTTTGAGGCAACTGTCTGTAATTGTTCTAAAAGTTTCCAGTTGCAGCAACCACAAATTGGCCTTTACGATTGTCGCAATTTTCTGTCACCTTTTTAGGTGAGTCCACTCAATATTATGATGGACACCGAAGAGGCAGCACTCGTTTACATTATATTCGCCGACGGCGTCAACTACAACAAATTATTCGCAGCAATCGTCGGTTTTGGATTCATCCCTTCTTGAAAGATAGGACTAGATTTATTAACATAAATGAGCTTCAGAAACATAATGACAAGTTTAATCAATATTTTAGAATGTCTGTTTACATATTTAATAAGTTACCAAATACCATAACCACCGATCACAAAGCTCGTCAGTTGCTAGTTGCTGATTTTAGAAATGTTTGTTAGCTGCGATTGTCAATTGAGAAAACCAGCAACTTAATCAAAGTTGCTAATTGCGAGTTGCTGCAATCAGAAACTCACTCCTAACTAGAATTGCTGTTAAACACAATTCCATATGAACAGGGAGTTGTCAGTTGTCGGTTGCCGCAACAAGCAACATGAAGTTTATCGTCTGCTAAGCACCTTACGGTTTGGACAATGAACAGAGATATGGTTTTATGAAAATTGTTACAGTAAAATAATGGTCTAAAGTTGTCACAAATTTAAACCCTTAAGGTTATTAGATACCTACTCAGATATTATGTTCTCACCTTTGAAAATATTGATGGAACAGCATCAGCTTTCAGCTTTTTCCTAGTATAACCAGGAATGAAGTCGTCACGTTTAAAATGCGCACTGCACACAAAAGATGATTTTGTGATTTTTCCAGGCACTACATTTTTCCACTTCATTTTCGTGTTTTCATTCTTAGGAAATCTACAACACAGGAAACATATTTTAATAACAACAAACATCATAAATAATAATAATAATAAATAAATATCTGGGACATTTCCACACACGGTCATCTGACCCCAAACTAAGCAGAGCTTGTACTATGGGCGTCAGAGACTGATATACATACATATATATTTTTTAAATACCTACATACTTAAATACATAATCACACCCAGACACGGAACCAAAACCGATGTTCATCACACAAATATTTGTCCCGAGTTGGAATCGAACCCACGACTCTCGGAACCGCCAGCCAGGGTCACTAACCACTGTTCCACCGAGTCAGTCAAAGTCATCGATGCAAAGTCACAGAACACAATAGCAACAGAGAGAAATTCGTAATATAAAAAAATTACGCGTTTTGCCCCTTTTGTTGTAAACTGATGGAGTGACCGGTTAAACTCCAATACGGAATGTCAAAGCGTACGCATCTACCTACCCACTACTACGATCTTACTACGAGATTACAAAATAGCCTAGGTGCACTAAATCCATTGTCAAACATAGATACATATAAATTCAAATCATTTATTGCTTAGATACATAAAATTGTTGTTTTTACTTATAAACATAGATACATAAAATTGTTGTTTTTACTTACCTGTGGAAAGAAAAACAGCTACCGGGATAAGACTCATTCTTGCACCCTGCCACACAACATGAATTCACCATTTTTCATAAAAAACAAACAGGTTTAATATGAGAAATTAACACAATTGTACATTGAAGTACGATAAATCAACCAAACATAACATAAACATACCTATAAGCAGTGTTGCCAACAGCTATCAAAGGCTTGTAGCTAGGAATTTAACAGAAAGTTGCCAGATTGAGTATTTTTTCTCCTTAAAAAGTAGCTAGAAGTAGCTGAATTCCTAAGTACATACAATCATGGCGTCCGCTGTTCGGCGTGTTCGCGCGATACGCGCGAAAATGAAATTATGATAAAATAAATTAATTTATATTCGTACATAACGCGTATGATAAATTTATTTTTATTTTTAAAAGGGTTTTTTAGGATTATACAATTTATATAAGATACAGTTCAAAAATGCAAGTAATACTTATTAAATTTGAGAAGAAGATGTAGAAGGTTCAGCTGCACGTGATTTGGAATATTTTTCTATAGTACCCATTTTGTCAACAGACAATAGTTGCTAGAAAAAGTAGCTAAAAAGTTTAGCTACAAGTATAAAAAAAATGTAGCTGCCTGACATCAAAAAGTTGCTATATCTAGCTATAAAGTAGCTAAGTTGGCAACACTGCCTATAAGATATAGACTTCTTTTTTAATCCAATTTATCACATCAGGGAAAGGCAAAGGGATCTTAGCCCGTACAGCCATTTGTACCAAATAAACAATTATTCTATTCTAATAATATTACATGGCATATTGCAAATCGCCAGTATCACAGCAATGCTCAGTCTTAGAATAAAATTAGTTACCATTTTTGCAGAAAATTTAAAGATATCAACTATTTTCTTCCAGGCTATGAGGCTGTTTGTTGCTCTCTGTACTTATCTCATGATGAACCGTGATATATAGTAGCTAACCGTCCATAATCAAATTTATATGTCGCTAAGATAGACAACATTATGAAAACAAAAAAAATCATATTTTATGGCATTAATCAGACCATATTTATAAACGTGTAACTGAAGAAAAAAATACGGAAAAATATTTCAATATTTTTTCTTTAGTTCTTCTAATGGCTTTATATTTTTGTATGCTTTTTAGTCAGCCAAGATGATCCCTGTGCCACATCGATTTTGACAATTGTAGAGATGTCCTACAATGAAATACTTTTGATTATTTCTGGTAATCGATAATATTTTGTATGGAATGAAATCGATTTTATTAAACTACCAAAACTTAAAGCATTATTTGTCTTTATGTATTATATTTAACATTTATTTTGTTTTTTGTTCCGTAAAGTGAAATAATATGAATAGAGTAAATTTTTTATTCTGTATTTGAAAAATCACTGTCGGAGGAATAGCTTGAATGAGTCGCCATTCCCGACATTTTTATAAGTTGGTCTTTCTAGTCCTTTAAGGTACTTTTTGTCTTTTCGACGACTTTCGTCCAATTTTCACGAATCACACGAAGCGATTGTCAAGTGATCGCAAAATTGCACCCGATTATGTAAGTCCCAGCTCTATGCTCCTACTACGTTCCGTTCTACGTACAAACTGCGTAGGTATTTAAAAAAATCTATCACATTAAATTAAACTGAACGATACTGTTTTTCTTTTAAATGTTTAAAATGATTTATTTTCATATTTTTCCTAATGATGCCGCAACAAAATGAAAGAGTGTGCAATTAAATAATTTCCGTTTGTCAAACGCAAAATGCATAATTCAGAACACAATGAAGTGTCACACCAGGGATCATTTTAGCTGACAAGGACTCATCATCATCATCATTCTCCTGCCCTTATGGGGTCGGCGCAACATGTATATTTCTTCCACTCGGGCTTGTCATTCGTCATCTCTGCGTCTACTCCTTTCACTCCCATATCATCTCTTCTTCGGCCTTCCTGTACTAGGACTCCCTCCTGAGGGCCTACCATGAGTTGGCTATCGTAAACTTACGTACGTTAAAAACCTATCGAGTTGTTTTTTTCATATGGCCGATTGTAGTTCTTCGCGTAACCACCAGCCGGCGCTGTACATGTTTTTCATAGACATATTTACGTAGTCGTTATCGAGCGCGTAAGTTTTAAACTCATGGTAGCCACACTGAAAAGGACTATTTAAATGAAAGTAAACGTTAAAATAACACTGTTGACATTGGCTTTGACATTTAAAAGAACGTGTAAATAAATCTTTCAAATTGTTTAGTAAACATGTAAATAGAGTTAGTTTAAAATTATTTAAATTTTTGTGTGACTAAAAGAAGATGAAAAAAATGAATATTAATATAATAAGTATTTTAGTTTTCTCGCTTTCTCTGGTATCGTATGTTTTAGGTTCTTTTGCTGACAGAGATATTCGTAATCATCTTGGAACTCGCACACCTTACAGATTTAAAATGAACAAGAATGATTCCAGAGTCAAGTACCCAAGTACGTTTAACAACTTTTAATTTTGAAATTCTTGTGAAAAATGGTGTTTAGTCAGTTAAGTTTAGGTCATATAACATGTTTATTAATCAAATAGTAATAGGTAACTGATAGATTTTTCGATATAATACAAATTTTACGGATTAAACTCGCGTGTAAACAACACTTATTCACTTAGAATCACAATTTATTCTAATGGTCACGGGCAAGACAAGAAGAGAAGGCTTGACCAAGAGTGCTGTAAAGAGCTCGAAACTTCGGGTCTCTAAATAATATGTTTAGAATAACAATACACATGAGATTTGTTTTATTTCAAATGTGTAGACAATACTATAAAATATCGACTGGCTCGCTAGAATAGTGGCTAGTGACCCACATTCTTCCACATTTCACCCTACTACCTGAGGTTGCAAAAGTCATGGGTTCAATTCCCACCCAGGACATATATTTGTGTGATGAACATCGGTGCTTATTCTGTGTTTGGGTGTGTTAATAAATATATTTAAGTTTATTTCTGTATCCACTGTTGATTCTGATATCTGTAACACAAGTGCTTAAGCTACTTACCACAGAATCAGTTCAATGTATGTGATGTTGTGTTATATTTGTTAAACAATATTTGTGAGTATTTTTATCACTTAGGCTGTAAAGATTCAAAGATATGGATGATCATCCGACATGGAACTAGGCTGCCCAGCTCAAAAGATATTATTGGGATGAACAGTACTCTCAAGGACTTGAAATATGAAATACTTTTGAAGCACAAATTGGGGCAAGGTAGGTACTTAATTAACATTAGTAATAACTCCATCATACATGCAATTAAAAATCTCAAATTATATAATTAATAAAAGTCTCCTCTGACATGAAGGAACACTTGGCCTAGGCCCATGAACCAAACATCAAAATACCAGAATTTTAAATTTCAAGGACATTATTATGTATAATTTTAAACTGTCATGGTTACACATTAGAAAACTGAACTGGATATTTACCATGTTGTTTTGTTGCAAGGGCCATGATCATGAGTGAACAGTGCTGAAATATTGGGAGCTCATTAAAACAAAACAACATGGTAAATCTCCTGGACAGTTTCAGTTTTCAAGAACATTATTTGCACCAATATAAAATTTTTATTTATTTCATAATCACAGAAAAGGCAATTTGTAATATCTATGACTTATTTGACATCATGTAATTATTAAGAACCTATTTATTTGATTCCTAGGGTCATTTAGTGAAGAACAACAAAAACAACTTGAACAGTGGTCTACCAACATTGACATTGAAGAGGAAAAGTATTTGACACGAGAGGGCCATGATGAGATGATAATGCTTGCAGAGAGAATGCAAAAACGATTCCCCAATGCCATTAAGAATAAGTACAACAATAAAACATTCCTGGTGAGTATTAAATCATAATACCTGGATTATATGCAACATAAAATGTTCAAAATGTGTGTACATGTAAATGCGAGTAAGCATAATAGTTTTACACTAGGGGTGAGAGCCATCCACTCTTCCGCAAGTCCAGTATTTTTATATGTAAATGTTTCTTTGACTTCCTCGTTGACTATTGGTAGCAAGTTCTTCGTTAAGAACGAGAGTCGAGAGGTCCCCGGTTTGGGCAAAATTTGTGTTAGTTTTTCTGTTAAGAAATTACTCAGCCCGGAGTCAGGAAGGTGCCTCGGAAAACACGTTAAGCCGATAGTCCTGCGCCTGATCTCTCCTCGTTCATGTTGGATTGTCGTCTCACCGAACTATGAGGGTAAGGGAACAGAGAGTGCACTTGTGTTTGCTCATACATTTGTGCACTATAATATGCCCTGTGCAGTTGACTGATCTCCATTGTGATCGGCTGTGGGGGTCGAAATCGGTGGGACGCCTTATTTATATGTATCTTTTGTGTTACAGTTTCGATATACAGCTACCCAAAGAGCCCAGCAAAGTGCAAAGTACTTCACAATAGGACTCTTTGATAAAAAAGATTCCCAAAGCGTCTTATTTTCGCCAGCAAATAAGATTGATCCTGTTTTGAGAGTAAGTGAATTATAGAATTCTTTCACCATTTAACTTCCAAATATGTTATGTAGGATTTTAGACTTTCATGTTCCATACACTAAATATAAGTCTTTATGGGTCAACATGCAATACTAGGCTGCTCTGAAGTAGCAAATTACAACCATAAAGACTAATATTTATTCCAACTCTCTCTCTCTTCAGTCGTTCACTCTTGACAGAGTGGTCGTGGTTGTATGTTGAGACGTATCTAATGTGGATAATGCAGCTCTCGCAATGCGCCTCCACTTTCCACGGTCTTCAGCGTTACGGGAACATTGGACTATGGTAGTTTGTGTCGCAGCTTTTATAAGGTCTGTCCAGCGTGTAGGTGATCGACCACGCGACCGCTTGCCTTCCACTCGTCCCTGGACAACGAGACGTTCCATGGAGTTTTGGTTTCGTGTAACGTGCCCGAAGTATTTGAGGATTCGTATTTGCACAGTCGACGATAATCTCTCCTTAACTTTAAGTTCTTCCAAGATCGAAACATTGGTCCGAAATGCAGTCCAGGGAACTCGCAGTAGTCGCCGCCAGCACCACATTTCAAGTGCGTCAATTTTGCGTCGATCTTTTAGGCGCACCGTCCATGTTTCTGCGCCATAAAGAAAAATTGGAAAGACCAAGCTTCTCATCAGGCGAACTTTGGTGGCTTTAGTGATGTTGCGGTTCGACCAGACTCTGTTCAGCTTGTCAACGGCAGATCTTGTGATAGCACATCTCCTACGGATCTGTGGAGCCGAGGTACACGTAGCTTTGGACAACCTCACAGTTGCCAATCATGGAGACATCAGGTTGATTTAGTTCCGTTCGGTCCACGATCATCATTTTGGTCTTATCTCTGTTGATCGCGAGTCCGAAGGAGAGGCTTGTTCTCTCTAGGCGTGCCAACAACTGTTCCATATCTTCTTTTGTTTGAGCGAGAAGAGTTGTGTCATCAGCGTATCTCAAGTTCGATGTTTTCCGTCCTCCCACTGAAATCCCCTTGTCCCATTGCTCTAGAACAATTCTCATAATACACTCTGTATAAATATTGAACAGCAGTGGAGAGAGAATGCACCCCTGCCGAACACCAGCGTGTGTCTGGAAACTTTTTGAGTCGACATCGTCAATTCGAACAGTCGCAGTTCCGTCCTCGTAGAGTCGGCGTATGAGGCGGATCAAGTGGTTAGGTACTCCCATATGAAATAGAACGCCCCAGAGCTGGTCCCACTTCACGGTGTCGAAAGCCTTTCGGAAGTCAACAAAGCAAATATAGAGTGGGATGTTGAACTCTCTAGACTTTTCGATAATTTGTCGAAGAATTAAAATCTGCTCCCTTGTTCCTCGACCCTTGACAAATCCTGCCTGCTCCTGGGCTATTTCCTGATTCAGAAAAGCTTGCAGTCTGGTGTTGATTATATGGAGAAGTACTTTGCTGGCGTGAGAAATCAAAGCTATAAGTCTGTAGTTGCTACATTTTTTTGTTGATCCCTTCTTGTGTAGTGGTGCGAACACGGAGTGTGCCCAGTCCTTTGGCCATTTTTCTGTCTCCCAGACACGATTGCAGATTACATGCAGCATTTCTACTCCATATTCGCCCATTGCCTTGAAGATTTCTATCGGAATGTCATCACATCCTACAGCTTTGTTTTTCTTTAGGTGATAAATTGCGGCTCGAATTTCACCCTTCAGCACACAAGGTTCTTTATCATTATGGGTACTCTCCAAGAAACCACTAATGTTACCCGATGATGTGCTGCTGCCGGTAAAAAGGTGCTCGCAATATTCTCTCCACACACCCACGATATCGTTGATTTCCGTTACAGTCGCTCCGCTTGAGTCCTCGACGGCCCAGGTTTTGGGTTTGAATTGACGAGTAATGCAACGAATCTTTTTAAATAAATCTTTAGTTTCGTGGCGCTCTGCGTTTTTTTCCAACTCTAGACAGATGTTTTTGAGATGGTTGTTACGATCCCTGCGAGAAGAAGATTGAATTTGAGCACTCATCGAATTCAGATCCTGAACAGATGCACCCTTGGCTTTCATCTCACGCCGGTGTTCTACGAGGGACCAGGTGTCATCTGACATCCAGTGTTGATGTTTTCCTTTAGGTTGCATAGGCTGCGATAAGCGTATGGTGACTTTTATTTGCTCTTTTGCTGACTGCCAGAGTGAGTCAGGGTCATCATTTAGTGGTTTTGACCTCCATGTGTCAATATCGGTTGACAATTTGTTCATAAATGCCGTTTGGTCCACTATTTTGATGTTCTTATTAACTTTACGAGGTATGGAGTTTCGTAATTTCAGCTTGAGATTGCAAACAAGGAATTGATGGTCTGATTGACAGTCGGCTCCGGGCAATGTATGTGCGTTCATAATTGAACTTCGCCATCTAGATCTAACAAGTATGTAGTCAATCTGATTCCTGTGTTTACCATCAGGGGACGTCCAGGTGTATAACCGTCTACGGTGTTGCTGGAATACGGTATTCATGATAGTAAGGTTGTTGTCAGCAGCGAATTGGAGTAGTCTCTCCCCTCGAGCATTCCTTTGGCCGAGACCATAGCTACCCACAATATGCCGCAGACCATCATCCATACGCGTATCCCCCACTTTAGCGTTGAAATCGCCAAATATGACCAATAGTTCTTTCTTTGATATTTTTGCAATTGAAGATTCGATGTCATTGTAAAAACTTTCTACATCTTTGTCTTCCGCGGCGCTGGTGGGTGCATACACTTGTACAATGTTCAATGGGGTGGGTGATGCATCGAGCTTCATTGTTATAATTCTATTGCTGACGGGGTTGTAACCTAGCACCGCTTTAGTCAAATGTTTAGGAATTGCAATGGCAACTCCGGCATAGCTGTTAGTATCGTCTCCTGAATAATAGATGGTGTGTTTATTCAAATCTCGGTGGCCACTACTTCTCCAATGAGTCTCGCCTAAGCCGGTAATGATGGAATCGCATCGCTGGAGCTCCGTATCCAAGATGTGTAATTTACCTTCATCAAGAAGCCCACGCACGTTCCAAGTGCCTATACGGATGTTCTTACGCAATTGGATTTTCCTTCCAGCCGCATATTTTCCGGGGGATGCCTGGTTGCCTACATTCCCTCGGCCGGTAGCCAATTTCACACTTTGAGTCCCGGAAAACTCAGAGCGCCGGTTGCTACGCGGATCATCAGGCGAACGTAATTTGTTATTTTTGGACATTTTCATCATCATCATTCAACTCTCATGGGAATAGATAATGTAGTAGTATCCCGTTGCTTTCTACATCGCGGTACTACGGACTCAGTGTCCATAGAATTCTGTTAGTGAACCGGTTCAGACTAAACTTCCTTACGCTTCACCACAGTACTGATGGCTACCGCTGCCCTCCATCAGGATTCAGACACAAAGCCTCTGTGGCTCGCCCCTTCCGCTGCATTGACCGAATTGACATCCTTTGTCTCCGCCCAATTCACCGTTGAGGTCTTCACCCGTAACCCTGGGCAAGGGCTCTGCGATATACCCCGCAGGACTGGGTCCCTGCTGAACTTCGCCACCTACACACTCCGGCCTACTGGAGTGTAAGGTGCCCACCCCCGCGACCTGGACGCGCCAGACAGGAATCGCCCAAGTGAAGAGTAAAGAAGGTGACTCTACTCTCCCTATTCCAACTATCTTGCCTTAATTATTACAGGCTGATAAAAGTTTTTTAAAACAGGTTACTATACTGGTACACTGGTATACTGGTATTATGTGTAATTATTTAATATATTTTTTATTGTATTCCCTAAACTTTAAATCTGATTCTAGAATCGTCAAATCCCAATTTAATACTGTGTATCAGCCCTGATTGGTTGCTGAAAAACAATTCCTATATTAATGTATAATTAATAATTGTTCTTGTCAGCACCAATGGTATTTACGATTCTAAAACTAGACTAACTATTATCTATGTGTGTTTTATATTTTTTCTCTATACCTTTCTTAGCTTCGTCTACACTGAGTTGCAATTTTTCAGTTTTACAAACACTGTGACAGGTGGCAAAAGCAAGTTAAGAAAAATCCTGATACATATGTGGAGCAAAGGTTGTATGGGATTAGTGGAGAAATGAATGAGACTCTGACGACAGTTAGCAAAAAATTGGGTCTTGATAAAACATTGAGCTTAGGTTTGTAGTGATATAGCTTGCTTTGCTATTTGCGGCATTATGTACGTACATATTATTACGAGTATTTAAGTACTTATGACAAAATAGAAACTCCATAGGTACTGTCCTGTCATGTCAGCTTAGTAATCTTTTTATTTTTATGTATGTATTTATAAATGCAATTTTAGTACATAATATGTAATTTTATCACAGCCATCTTTATAATTTGTATTTACTATTTCCTTCACTATGTGATAGTTTGCATATATTTTGTCACGAAACGAATACCTCACAGCAAACAAGCTTGGATGCTTGATTAAATTGATAACTTAGTTAAGAAATTTATAATTTAATTTAATTTGATTTTTTAATGAAATATTGATAGGTGAAATGAATTAATCTTAAATTGCAGATACAGTGAATTTGATGTACAAAATATGTGGCTTCGAAACTTCCTGGAGCAAACACCATGTATCCCCTTGGTGCTTCGCATTTGACCGACGCAGTGCAGAGGTTTGTACTTATTGGGATAATAAAATAATCTATATCTATAATATAAAAATGAATCGCAAAATGTGTTGGTAAGCGCATAACTCAACAACGCCTGATCCAATTAGGCCAATTCTTTTTTTAAAATGTTCGCTGAAGTCCATGGATGGTTCTTACGGCGAAAAAAAATCGAGTAATTGCCGGGAAAGCCCTTTTCTTTTTCACATTTTTTTGACAGGACGAAGTCTGTCGGTCAGCTAGTTAATTATAAATCTCCATCAATAGCCCTAGTTAAGGGTATGTTCGTGCCCTCGGTGGGGATAATGATGATGACTAATGATGATAAAACTCAAACCAACAACTTTATATATCGTGATTGAATGAAGACAATAAGCCATGCCATTAACATTATGGCTGATTGGCTCGGTGGAACAGTGGTTAGTGACCCAGGTTTACTACCTACGGTTCCAAGAGTCGTGGGTTCGATCCCCACTCGGGACAAATATTTGTGTGACGAACATCGGTGTTTGTTCCGTGTCTGGGTGTATTATTAAATATATTTAAGTATATTTGTGTATCCACTGTTGATTCTGATATGTACCTGTAACACAAGTGCTTAAGTTACTTACCACGGGATCAGATTAATGTATGTGATGTTGTAAAATATTTTTATTTATTTATTTATTTAATTTGCATAGTTTAACAGTATGTATTGGAAGTATAATACTTATGATGTTACTTAGTTGCTATCCTTTTCAGGTGCTAGAGTACTACCATGACTTGAAACACTACTGGATGGACGGCTACGGTCACGATCTGACGTACAGACAGGCTTGCATGGCGATCAAAAACATGTTTGATAATTTCAGGTATGAATCTAGAATAAAAAATATTATTTGTCTCTAAATTTCTACTACGAAAATAGACTATTAGACCATGGGTACTAACGACGACGTCAGGGGCTTGTTGTGACTTAGGCTTATGCATTTCATGTACACAACGGATACATCGGGGATCTGACCAGATCAGAGCCATGGGGCTCTTACATAACATAAAATCACGCCTTTTTCCCAGAGGGGTAGGCAGAGATCACTTCCAGCGGTCCACTGTTCACCTCTGTGGTAAACGTGACGTGACGGGTTGCGGACCACGTCGCCGCCATTCTGCCTTGTGCATTGTTTTAACAAAGTCATTTCGTTCCCACGAGTAGCAAGGGAATAAAAACTTTTACTTCCGATAGAGCCTTGCATACCGGAAGAAGGTTAGCCTTTATCTGGGGTCACCTGGTACATATGTAAAAGTAGTTAACTGCCTCGTTGGTCTATTGGTGGTAGCAAGCGCTGCGTTAGGACCGGGTGGTCCCCGGTTCGAATCCGGGGTCGGGCAAAATTTGTGTGAGTTTTTCTGTGATTAAATTACTCAGCCCGGAGTTAGGAAGTTGGCGGTTGAACGCCGGTGTCTCGGAAAGCACGTTAAGCCGGTGGTTCTGCGCTCGATCTCTCATCGGTCATGTCGGATTACCGTCTCACCGAATTATGAGAGTACCTAAGGGAATAGAGAGTGCACTTGTGTTTGCGCGCACACTTGTACACTATAATATGTCCTGCGCACTTGGCTGATCTCAATTGAGATCGCTCGCCATGGCTGAAATCGGTCGGACGCCTCATGTAAAAGTATTTCATTAAAAGAGTTTTGTGGTTCCTGCTTACAGTGTAAATTTTCAAAATCCTGACGTAGTCTAAGTGGCGAACAATTTAATTTCTACATAATTAATTTGTATTATTTGCAGTGAAAAAGGCGATCCCCGTGCGATGTTTCTGTTCGCGCACTCGGGCACTCTGCTCAAGATCCTCACGCACATGAGTCTGTACAAGCCGCCGTCCCCGCTGCGCGGCGCCACCGTCGACCGGGAGAGGGCGTGGCGCGCGAGCGAGATCGACTGCTTCGCTTCCAACTTGGCCTTTGTGTTGTTCAAGTAAGTTGTACAGTCAGCTGACTGCCTCGTTGGTCTATTGGTAGCAAGCGCTGCGTAAGGACCGAGGGGTCTGTAATGAAATTACTCACTCAGGCCGGATTTAGGAAGTTGGCGGTTGAACGCCCGTGCCTCGGAAAGCACGTTAAGCCGGTGGTCCTGCGCTCGATCTCTCATAGGTCATGTCGGATTGCCGTCTCACCGAATTATGAAGTAAGGGAATAGAGAGCGCACTTGTGCTTGTTTGCGCGCACACTTGTGCACTATAATATGTCCTGGGCACTTGGCTGATCTCAATTGAGATCGGCCGCCATGGCTGAAATCGGTCGGACGCCTTATTGTTTCTCTTTTCTGATCGCTAATCGATAGACCCGATAGACCCGATAGGCCCGTGCCCCAGCAGTGGGGACGTATATACGTCCCCACTGCTGGGGCACGGGTCTACTCTAAACTAGGGCGATAAGGCCTTTTTTTTTTTAACGCGGAGAATGCTTGATGCACCTTCACCTTGGGCAGGGGTTTACCCAAGGTGGTGTGTGGGACTCCCGGCTGCCGATGCTGAGATGGGAAACCGGCAGCTGCTCCTGGGCTAAGGTGCAATGCCCAGGGGTGTACCCACTAAACTCCGCGGTATACCTCATCGCTTTAGCGGCGTCATGGTTCCTAGCATAGCCCAACTACCACAACGCCGCCAGCGTTCCGCCCTTTAACGGGCCCCACACAAGTCCCCCGCTGAGGGGGGTGACAGGGCGACTCGGTACACGGAGTCGCTCCCGTCCCTCGACGGAGGCCTGTGCAATGCAGGCGGCGGCGTCCCCACGCCTGCCGCCTGCTGGTCTCCGCTGGAGTGCGCTGTCTGGCGCTGGTAAATGCGCCGCGCGCGCCCCGGTCTACGCCTTCTGATCGCTGGAGCTGAGGGGTCATTCTCCCTCTCACGCTCCGCCGCCTCCTTCTGCAACATGACGGACTCGCAGAAGGAAGCAGTTGCCATCCAAACTTCTCGTCTCTCTACCATCCCACTAAGTAGTTGGGAAAGAGACAGTACTTGGCCGGCCACAGATGTAAGGGCCGACCTCTCCTGGGTCCACGACGGACACTCAAAAAGCGTATGGTCCGCCGTATCCACGTCCGCTCCACATGCTCGGCAGATAGGTAAGTCCTCCCGCTGGATGCGATGCAGGTATTTACCGAAACAGCCATGGTCAGTCAAAACCTGCACCAGGCGATATGTGAAAAATCCGTGCCCCCGTTCGAACCAATGTTCTAGTATTGGCCCAAGTGCATCCAGCAGACGGCGTCCTGACGGTGCGTTTGCTATTTGCACTGACCATGCGCGAACAAGATCGTCGCGCGCCTCTTTAACAAATGCCCCACGCTCCTCAGGAGCAGGGCGAAGACCTCGATCCTTTAAGTCCGCCTGCCAACAGTAAGTTTGGGCCATGACGTGGGCCTCTAGTTCCCATGGCGGTGTTTCTGCCAGGGCAATGGCCGCTGCAAACCCTACAGTCCGGTACGCGCGCGTCACACGACAAGCAATTGCTCGCTGAGGTTTACGGAGTAGGGCGGCATTTCCTCTAAAATGAAGGGAATCCGCCCATATAGGTGCTCCATATAGGGCCATGCTACGAAGAATGCCGGCATATAGCCGCCGACATTTGGCCCTAGGCCCTCCCAGATTTGGAAGAAGCCAACCCAGCGAACTTGCCGCCTTTAGGAGGCGCGGTGACAGTCCGCTAAAATGCGGGAGAAACTGCCACCGCGCGTCCAGGACCAGCCCTAGGTATTTCATTTGGCCCTGGATCGCTACCCGGGTTCCCCCAACCGAGATGTACGAGTTGGTACGGCCTCGGTTTTATCCAACGCCAAACGCAGGCCCAAGAGGCCAATCCGCTGTACAACGTTTTTTTTTTATAAATACATTGATTTAATTTACATTGTTCTCAGGTGCAAAGACGGAGACCACGTGCTAACCCTCCATCAGGAGAGGGTGGTGCAGCTGCCGATGTGCGAACAAGAGCTGTGTCCTCTCAAACGCCTTCGCGAGTATTTCCACGAATCGATTTATAACTGCGATTATTCGAACATGTGCAGTCTCGATAAGAACGACACTAGCGCGTAATCGAATGCTTGTTGACTTTTCGTGGTGTAAATACTGAGAAGTATTTCATTGCAAGATTTGTTTAACGAAATAAGACAGGAATACCTGTGTTATTTCGTACTACATTTACAGTATTATTGGCCTACAGATTATGTCATGAAATGGAGAAAGAGGGGGCCGTAATGTCCAGTAATCTTATTCTGGACTTAGGCACAATAGCAAGAGCAAGACACTCACAATATCTACTAATGTGTAAATATAATATTAAATCTATCGATACAGGTGTACCTATGTGCTTTCTAGAATTGGCTTGACGTTCATACTAATGGCTTGATACCTTAAATAAAGAAAAAAAAATTGAAATTGTTTTCAAGACACGTATGAGTACGTAGCGCCTAGCTATAATAATAAGTATGAAAGTAATTGTTATCCGTATTTATATTTATACCTCAGCGGCTGCTTGTCAATTACTAAATAAATGTGCGTTATTTTTTTACTTGCATATCTTTACAAAGCGTTGATCAAATAAAAAACAAAGTTAAAGCAGTGTTTTATTGTTCATTCCATAAATAAGTTAGAACATACCATACTTACTTTCCTACCTATTAAATAAGCTGGTAAGTAAATACTAAAGTACCTACGCGTAATAAGGACATGGTAGTTTTCTTCGCTGCGCGCTATTCCGTCGTTCCCATGATTGCCTACGGAGAATACTTATAAAGTCAAGTTCTTACGTCCTACTTTTAATTTCTGGGTAGGCGGGGGTTGAAGCTACCAATTTCAGACTCTCGTAAAAGTTGGAGAAACGTAGTAGAATATTAAAGTCAACATTTTTTATAATACATTTTATAATGTTTTGTTTCAATAAGACGTTACATCTTACGTTTCTTTTATACCTGCCTGTAACTTAGGGTAGGTTACATATTTAATTGTCCGTCAAGTATCTACCTATTGTGCCTATAGAGTCTTTGGCATATACCAAACCTGCATAAATCTTTACATATTTTCCGTTTTAATGCCTACTAGTGACCCGCTCTCGCTTCGCTTCGGGTAAAACCCATCAAAACACATCACGCCACTGTATGTCGGGTTATGTTAGTTTTCTTCTGTGTGTAGGTACTTAAATGTCCTGTAAAGTTGTCTGATCTCTTTTGAGATCAGCCACCACAGCCGAAATCTGCCGGACACCTTGTTTACTTATTTATACATCCAGATCAAAGAGCCAAAGTACCCACCCATAAGTTTAAACCTGTTGCAAGCCGGTCCGTCCGCCGCCGACCCTCGCAACCCTTTAGTAACCTCGTTACTGCACTTTATTCAATTTTTCACCCTTTCCGATGTTAAATAAATGTTTGCGAAATCTCCGCTTTTAAGCCTTTAGAGCTCGGAAATAGTAAATTCTGTTGAGCGCTTCCTATAATCAAATGAAACGCTAAGGTTTAGTACACAAGAGTATAATATCTACTTGCTTATCAGAGCAAGCAAATGTGTAGGTAGTGTTCGCTCAACAATAGATATAAGTATCTATTGTTGAGCGAACACTACCTACATTAAGATACCTAGAGACTGTTTGAGCTCATTTTTAATTCGAAGACATAGGGTTGGGGTTATAGATGCACGTCTATAACGTAGTTAATTATACTCGTTCACTCGAATCTCCTCGTTAATATTTTGTTTTTGTCATAAATTTCCCACAGTGCTGCACTGATCAAATGTTTTAATCTAGGTAATCGAAAGCAGGGGCGGACTGACTTCCTGGGGCCCTGTGCTGGATCGAACGGGGCCTGCCTAATTAATCACTCGTGCCCATATTGCCAATCCAAACCTGTTTATGCCGGGGTGGGCATTGGAACTCGGGGCACCTTTTACTTTCGGGGCCCTGGGCTGCAGCCCAAAAGCCCATATGGACGATCTACCCCTGGTCGAAAGTACATATATCTCTACCTATCGCATGGTTAAAAACTATTAACCAACTTAGCCCGTAGAGGATAATTGAGAAAGAGGGTCACCTTTATTGAATCTGGTAACGTCCTGAAGGTTAAGTATATCATAATTCATCAAAATATTGGCTGATAGAAACCTACCCTGAAGTCTGCGGGGGCTCTTACAGGTGTTATATTCTAATTAGGGGAGTGTCACTTAATTTTGATCACGTCACCATTATGCAGAGCATTGTCGCGCGACACCCACTAACAGGATAAAGGTTAGGGATTAAACACATGAGCGCATCACGGAGAATTCGCTAAACAGAATTTACGAGCGTGTAACGATAATTCGGCCATGTATTCGGGTCATGGGGGGATACGAGTCGTTTTGTAAAATCGCTTTGTATTTGTAATGCTTTTAGTCGCTTTATGACTCGTTAAATTAACACTGAAGCAAATCGGGTCGTTACATTTAATAATTTTGGATGCGGACTCATTTCAATGAACTGTTACGGGAGAGGTAATGGGTTTAATGTTGTTTTGATCGCGGTACGTTGGTATTTTGGTGGAGGGATATTGTGTACCGACTTGTTATGGTGTTTTTCCGTGTCTGGGTGTGTTATTTATTATTAGGAAAGTGCAGAAAGAGTGCTAGTTTAGAAACAAATATAGTGTAAGTACCTATTCCGCTGTTTATTTTTATGTTCGTAATACAAGTGCTTAAACTATTTGAACTGACTATTTGATATATAATTTTAAACTGTCATGGTTACACACATTAGAAAACTGAAAATGTCCGGGATATTTAACATGTTTTTTTGTTTTAATGAGCTCCTGATATTTCGGCACTGTTGGAAGCGCTTACTAAACAACATGGTAAATATCCCGGACATTTTCAGTTTTCTAATGACTGTGTTTGATACGCCAAAAAATCTATTACTTATTATACATACTATAATCATTTTTGTATACATGTAACTGTAAACAAGTAGACAGTAACTTATCTCATGTGAAAACTATCTGGCAAACACGTCGGGCAAATTCGCAAAAACCTTTTTGTTGGCGCGGGCCGCGGCTGACTCCGCTGAGTTATGATAGTGGGCATCGGGTGTTCGCCATGCTTCGGCAACTGATAAGTGAACACCCACCGAATTTATTGCTTTCACGAATCCATTGCATCGATTTGTTCTATTAAATGCCAACTCTGCTTAACGCGATCGCGGGCCGTATACAAAACTAACCCGTCGGTAGAAGAACGCAGCGTTGGGCTTAATACTTCTATCCCATATCACAAGACAAGACACAGATTATTGTCTGTAAATCCTAATTTTAGTCAAGCAGTAAGAGAATTTTGGGATTAGTCAATGTGGCAATGTTTTTGAGCTTTCTCGCTTCCATTTTTTTCTCGTTTCCACATTTTCATTTTGCGGCGTTTAAAGTTTTAGCAGCACAATTCTAAAATAGGTTAGGGTGGTCTTATATCAATGTGTACCCTAGACCGCTAAAGTGAGTACCTAAGCCTTTTGGCCTGAGCGTAATTAAACACTTGGTTTAAGCCTGTTATAAATTTTACAAAAAGTTCTATCATTCACAGATGCGAAGCCACCACATAGAAAGCAGATTGTCTACAAAGTTAGTGTTAGTAATAGACACCAATTTGTTAATCGCTCAGCTCAGATATTTGTCCTGAAAAGTAAGTTAGTTATAACTTATAAGCCCTTCCCGGGGTATGGGTTACGTCTGGATTATTATTTATGAATAACAAACGATCTACTCGGATACAAGTTTACGTTCACTCGAGTATTTACTAATCGTGTTTCAAAGTTCCATGTGTGTGTTGTCGTGAATGTGTAAGTAAGGTGCTGCATCAATAGACTGTACACTTATGGATGACTGGCTCAGTGAAACAGTGGTTAGTGATCCAGGTTTACTAACTACGGTTCCAATAGTAATGGGTTCGATTCCCGCCCGGGACACAAATTTGTTTGAGGAACATCGGTGTTTGTTCCGTGTCTGGGTGTGGTTGTGTAATATTATAAAAAGAAATATTGTTACGGATGCTTTACGATTATTTTAATAGGCAATGAATCTTCAAAACGCTTATCGTTACGGTCGGCCAAGACTGTTTGTCACCGTAAGGTTGAGGTTTCGGGTTAGTTGCGTTATTCCCCAGATGCGATTTCACCCGAAATGGACCAGTTGCAGTTTTACCCCAAAATCGCAACTGGTCTTCAAAAAAATGTTCAGGTGAAATCGCAACTGGGGAATAACGCAACTAACCCGAGGTTTCCAATGCAAAAATGCAGTTACTAATCGCTCTCTTATAAGACATGATATAACTCTGCGTTGTGAATGTTTGCGAAAGGGTTTAGGGATGGGACATAACACTTCTCTGTATATTGCTAACAGTCCAAGAGTGATTGCACAAATTCCGAATTTGATTAAGATTTCGGGCCCCACCACAAGTGTCTACATACGCAGATTAGTTTACATTGGAAAGGCAGTGTCAAGCATTTATACCGAATGGAAGTTGATACTGTCGGTAGGTTAATCCGCTATCTTGTGTCCTTGTAGAAGTAGATCCTTTCTGAGGCTTTGTCTCTAAATTACTTCATTGTTTGCTGTTTCTACAGTACTCTAGATTCGGGTCTAATTAGAAATCTTCTTAGTGGTATTGTTTCCTTAATTTCGTCGGTTGGAGTGTAAATTTGTTGATGCCCTTTTTATCTCCTTTGGGATTTAATTCAGGCACCTAAATTCGCTTTCAAATTGATAAATACACACTCAGGTAAATAACGTCTCCACATAATCGAATTTATTTTTATTTTTGTAAGTTAAAATGTTGCCGATATCCGCTCTAGACTATCTTTTGACCAAAACTCGTTAAATCGGTTCAGCAGTTTTGGTGTGATATCGTGGTAGATAAACAGACAGTATTCATTTAGGATATATGATATTAATTTGATATATTAGTATGAAAGTAAGAATTAAGGCGTAGTCTTCACAAACTATAAATACTGTTACATTACTTTTTAAAATTTCAAAACTAATGTGCCACTTCTTTTGGTTTTGTTTGGAAAACGCAATGAGAATAAAATAAAACAATATCTGAATTGTTTTGTAATGAAACGCAAACATATTCAAACAACGGAGCGGAATGTTTCTAGTGTTGTCGAGCCTTTGAAAGCTAAATCCTTCTGCCTAGGTACCTACTTGTACACACTATAGGCGAGACTGAAGCAGAAAGTCGAATAATATAATGCAAACTAGTAATAATGATCGACTTTGATAGTAAATATTGTATCTATGAGCGGCAATTTAATTTCATTTTCATAGAAAAATCGACTCGTAACTTTACGGGATTAGAGTTGTGCGCACATAATTAAATGTAAGAGGCTCTACGTTTCTCGGGTATATCGATTGTAAAATCTGATTTACTAAATATGTAATTGGAAATGGGAAACGTAGGTTGTCATTTTTCATGTTATCAAAACTGTACATTAACTCCAAATTAGCGTCAATTTCCTAGGTCAAATATGCTCTACTCTTTAGTAGAGATACGTACGTAACATATGTAACTCGTATTATAAGAGTAGCGAGAGAGGGGTAACTCTGCCCTCTCATAAATAGGACTGCTCATACCGCACACTATGAAATTATGTTATCTGTGACCAGTGGCGTAGCGTGGACCATTATAGACGTGGGCAAAGTCGCATCAGGGAGGTCCCTTTTTTGACACTTTTACAATATCGTACGACCTATATGAACCGGCGGTCAGCGGCGGTAAAGCGTGCCGCGAGGCCCCATTAAGTGCAAGGCCGTGGGCTTAGGCCCACTTCGCCCACGCCTAGCTTCGCCACTATCTGTGACATAACCTACTGCCCGTCCCCCCGGTCTGTGTAACCCAACGCAACAAGAGACAATAATAATGGAAAACTTTTCGAATAGCTCCCCTGTTTAACGGGCGTGCTCAAACTTCACGTCATTGAGTTTAATGACGACTCGGAATTTCATTAGAGAATAGCGACTAATGTACGTTTCGTTGCTTGTAGCTGCGCTTTTAATTCCGTGTCGGGTAAAATTTCCGGTGACCTCAATGAGACAGATTCGTTTAATAAATAAAAGCGTCATATTTAATGTTTTTTAGGTGATCGGTAAAGTGCTGTTGTCCGGTGCATCATTATAGTACGAGATCCGGCTGCATGGATGTGCAGGTATCGAGATATTATAAAATATTGAATTATAGGTAGGCAATAGCGGCCAAATTTTGAAAGGCAAACCTGCGGTATTATATTCTATTAACAATTATAATTAATAAAAAAATTGTTTCATCAAATAAACAAATACCTTTTTATTTGTTGTTTTTAATGCTATTAAAGTTCAATGTAATATCGCGTCGCTCTAAGCAACCGACGCGATATCGGGAGGTCCGGTGGTTCAAGTCCCCGTTCATGAGGGGTCATGAATGCGAATTTTTTCAAATTTTAAATTTATCAGATAACTGCAGATCCATGCAGCCGGATCTCAGGCTATAATGCTTCAACAATGTTTGTTTTTGTTTGGTTTCTCTAATTTGGAAACATAATTTATTCTACGATAATGGTTTGGATTGTCTTGTCATCATCACCGGACTTGCGAGGGAGTGGATGGCTTTATTAGTAGTAGAGTAGGAATTAAGTACAAGCCCGTGCCTCGGATAGGACGTTAATCCGGTGGTCCTGCGCCTGATCTGTCTAATGTGAGAGAACAGAGGCTGCCCATGCTCACACACTTGTGCAGTATTGTATGTCTTGCGCAATTAGCTGATCTTAGTGAGTTTGGCTTAATTTTTTTATACAACATTTTCTTATATCGACCTATTTTTACTTATCTCAATACATAATATTATTACAGAAAACTGTTTACTTTCGGTTTACCACGCTTAAGCGTGTAAGTATATATTCCCAAAATAAATGCACAGTCAATGAAGGAGGTAGGTATTACTAGACTGTACTAATACGATGACTCACAAAATTACTGTATACTAATACTCGTTCTATCGAATAGACTTGGGGTTACCGCGTTTTTTTTATTTAATTTACAATTGTATGACTAACGTTGGAATATGTAGGTAAAATACAGATGTTTATATTTAAAATACATTATTGAGTGGCAAGATAAAAATTGGTCGAGTTAAGTTTTGGAATTTATGTAAATCTACTTAATATATAACTTGAAACTAGCTTACACACATTAGAAAACTAGAAAACTGTATGTCCGGAAAATATCGGGAACTAAGAAAACATGGTAAATATCCCGGACATATTCAGTTTTCTAAATCTACTTGGGTAAATAGTAAGATTTTTTTTTATCTTAAAATAACCCGCCCTAGTTAAAGGTACGCTTGATGATGATCATGCAGATGATAAATTACATAAAAGTTTAACTTAAGAAGTTACAAAAACGTACAAAACTACAACCCGACGAGGTGTTATCTGGAAAACATTCCAGTTTACGAATTCGCTTTTTCGCTAATTCGTTTATAATAGCGGCGCGCGCGCTGGTTAGTTTCGGAGAGCAGTAAAAACGCTCTCTGGGAATCTTCACGTCGAAGTTAATGCGGGAAGAGATTCATGGCATCATTGTTCGAGAGTCGATTCCTAGTCTGCGTACCGCCACAGTATAGGGAAGATTGTAGGACTTAGAATATATATAGGTATCAATAGAAGGTATTTGGTGATAATGATCAACGGTATAAGTCTGCTTTATGTCTATGTCCTGCTGCGACCAGATATATATCTGCCGCGGCGGCACTTTGAATTTGAAGGAACCGTTGTCGTTTAAAAACCGTAGAGACTGATTTGTTATAGGAAAAGCGCCACCTATTTGTAAGCTTCTCTCAAAGTCTTTTTTTCTCTCTTTAAGTGAACCTAACACTAGTGTTTATTGAGCCGTTCTGCATCGACACGTAAACATATTTTCATTCCATTTCACTACATAGAGCGCTTTTTGGATTCAGCGCGTGGACGCAAAGTCCATAAACGATGTTGAGCACTAGTCGCCGGGAATACTCTTGGCTAAGGATGGTGTTACTTTAGTTCGCGGCCGCCTCACTGCCCCTCCCCACCTTGCCCAGGTACTGGCGAGGGTTTACGCGTTTTTAACGGCCAGTGTAAACAGCCGCGGATTCATTATGCAGCAGCGATGATTCCCTCTTGCAGTCTGTTCGCGGCTGTCCCGGAGGGCACACCACGTCTTTCACCTCACAAAGACGTTCGAACAACTTGCGTGATATGTGGTTACTGTGTTTATGAAACTGCTGCCGACTCATAAGGGACTTAAGATTATGCTAGACTTTCAACTAGTTCAAAGTTGCCTAAGCTGTTGTAGGTTAATGTGTGGTAACTTAGACGAAACTTCAGCATAACTTCGGGTAGGTACTTATTGGGAAGTTTGTGAACTGAATACCGATGAAATACATACTTTAATATGTCTATCACGTTTAACTTTCTGCTATTCTTATCAAAATAAGTAACTTCAGTTTATATTCAACTCAAGAAATTGTATAAAACGTTTTGCTACTACTAAATTGATAATGCTAACTAATAACATCTTGGGAACGAATACAAGCAATCGCGTTAGGACTATACCTAAAATCCACGCGATAACAACACAATTGTAAAACGAGATTTATCCACAACCTTAATGCCAAAGGAACAAAGTCGTTATCACATTAACCGTCAATGATACGCGAGTGAATTGGAATTGGTTAGTTTGTAATCAGAATTACTCGTAATGTACCTAATGTTTATTTCGTCCGTCTATGCAGTCTCGGTGTTAGTGCTATTCGGCTTCAAAATAAGATTTGTTGACTAGTAAACACCATTAGTAGGATGAATCAGGTATTTGTCACTTTACGATTTTCAAATAAACGCGCTTGGCAATGGAGAATGTCTATGATATAAGGTTAAACTTGGTATTCAATTTAGATGTCTTTGATAAATTAAATCAATCAGTCTTCGTTTAGGTACACAGAATTCGTTTTAAGCAACAAAAATTGTATGAAATAACGTACTTGTTAAATTCTTACTAACATTATAAATGCGAAAGTAACTCTGTCTGTCTGTCTGTTACGCTTTCACGCATAGAATACTGAACCGATTTAAATGACGATGGTACAGATATAGTCCTGAGCCTGAGAAAGGACATAGGCCACTTTTTACCCGACTACGCTATAAAGAAGTAATGTTTTACCGGTTGAACGTCTCTACGCGGACGGAGTCGCGGGCGGAAAGCTAGTTACTGATAAGTGAACTATACATATAGCGGCACATTATCTAACATTGTTCATAATAATACTCTATTTACTGTGCATCACTGTCTTCGCTGATTTGATTCCAACTGGTATTTTTAGGGGCAACTATAACATGAATCTCAAGTTGAATAACGGCATGCAGGGCTCCCAGCGACTATCGGAGCTGAAGAAAGCTGAATCGTCTATCAAGGTAACTTTATTAATACAGTATATTTATATACCCATATTACCTTATATCTCATACTAATATCTATACTAATAATAAATCTGAAAGGGTCGGTCATGGAGTAAGTAAGTTTGTTTTCAGAGATATTGTGTTTATACGCTCAATATATGATACTGATACTAATTTCACGATTTTTTAAATTTTTTTTCTGTATGTGTGTACGCGAACGAAGTCGCGGGCACAGCAAAAAAAACGCGTCGAAATCCGTTGTGTAGTTTTAAAGTTTACAGCAATCATAGGGACAAACGGATGCGGGAAGTGACTTAGCTTTATACTACGTCGTGATGGGTACTCTACCCATAAAGGTATAGGTACATATTTTCGGTTCTCGGTCTCGGTTTTATCTACTTTGTTTATTAAGCCACAGTGTTTTAAAACTAAGCCCTTATTCGAGGCTCAAACAAACTATTTTCTAAATTAAGTGTGTTCAAGTACAAATTTATAATAAAGGTAATTTGTTTAAACAAATAAATTTAAAGCCTTAAAAAATATTTTAATGAGTTGAGAGTA
Source organism: Maruca vitrata (assembly GCA_039566165.1). Taxonomy (NCBI): domain Eukaryota; kingdom Metazoa; phylum Arthropoda; class Insecta; order Lepidoptera; family Crambidae; genus Maruca; species Maruca vitrata. The sequence continues at coordinate 5,686,032 of CM076918.1, read as the reverse complement.
TTTCTGGTATCGATTATTCCACCACTAACTTTTAACATTGAGCAATCTGAATGTTCTCGGGTATTTAAGTACTGAGAGGTATCTAATATTAACATGTCGACTGTCACATAAATTGATGGATCTTTTGATGAGTAAATAGTCTAAGAGCTATTTAAATTACCTCATCCATCTGACGTCGGCTTGTGAAATTGATTTAGCTTAACACTCCAACGTCAACCTTATAAATGACTTATTGAGTTGTGTTTAAGAACAACACGTTAGTGTTCTACATGTCACAATAAAGACAAGATTATTTGGTGAAAACAAAAACTATTTGATTAATTGAAAATATGTAAATAAAATAAATAAAAGGCGTCCGACCGATTTCAGCCATGGCGGTCGATCTCAATTGAGATCAGCCAATTGTGCAGGACATATTATAGTGCACAAGTGTGCGCGCAAACACAAGTGCACTCTCTATTCCCTTACTCTCATAATTCGGTGAGACGGCAATCCGACATGACCGATGAGAGATCGGGCGCAGGACCATCGGCTTAACGTGCTTTCCGAGGCACGGGCGTTCAACCGCCAACTTCCTAACTTCGGGCTGAGTAATTTCATTACAGAAAAACTCACAAAAATTTTGCCCGACCCCGGATTCGAACCGGGGACCTCTCGGTCTCAACGCAGCACTTGCTACCAATAGACCAACGAGGCAGTTAGTTTTTTTTTTTTTGAAAATATGTATAGGGATAAAGAATTGAATTTGATATTTTGATTGAAACAAACCAGCTAGCTTGGCTATAATTAATTTAATTTGTGTAAATAATCATCACACGGATAAAATTATGGTTGAAATATCACACATATTGATCTAATTTCAGTGTACATAAGAGGCTTAAGCACTGTATTTTGGATATGAATTCAACAGTGATACTCACAAATTGACTTCAATAATCCCTAGGTACATAGCCACGAGTGTCGAGTATGTACCCCACTTATATGTTGAGAGAAGGTGCATTTTGTCATAATTAATAAGTTTTTGTCTTGTCTCGATGCCGCGTCGTCGCGAAAAAGCGTCGATCGCTGAGTGGTTACGGTCGTTGGTTGCCATGCAAGAGGTCGCCAATTCAAACCCCGCCACGTACCACTGTGTTTTTAAATTTTTAATTCATATGTACGATTATGCGACGCTTTATCGGTAAACGAAAAACATCTTTTGGAAACGCAAATCGCACTTGGCCAGCGTGGTTGACTAAGGCTTGATCTCCCTAATTTAGGGTAGGCCCAAGTCCCAGCAGTGGGGATGTATTCGTATGTCTTGTCTCGAAGGCTCTACCAAATGAGCTATCGATCTGTCAACTCATAATCGTAATATTCGTATAAATCACTTTCTCAAATAGTGTTTAATCTATCTAATTGCGTTGGACCCGGCAGACAACACGTCATTTTCTATTATGTCTGGGCAGTCGATTAGTTAAAATTAAAATCTTACAACATCACAAATTCAAAGAAATAGGACAAGTACAATCGCGAATAGCTCATAATAATGTACACACACTGTCTTTTGAAGTCGCATCCCACTTGTTAATAGTAATAGTGTATTCTGAGCGAGTTTCTCAGAGGCATTGTTTGACGAACAGTGGCGGCACTGTTCGTAACCCCGGAATGCCGCACAAATTACCGGCGATGATTGAATCAGGGTGCGTTGATTGACTGGATCATGAGACCGATAGGCAACTTGACTTCACAGAAGGGTTAGTTGGTAAGAGAGAAAAAGTTGTATTACTAAGTACAATAAGAATTAATGTTTAACGAAGTACTTGAGCATGGATGGCAGCATAGGCAGCATATTTTTAAAAAATAGCATGACTCTATGCGAATTTTAGAAGGATTTCGGTTTAAATCTCCGGGCTGCAGTAGAGAAGTCAATTATTTACGATTTTCTACATATTAAAAAGAGCTCATGCACTTCAAATATAAAAATTACATTACGAAATAGAAACAAAAGGGAAACAAAACACATTAAAGAATGTATTCTGTTCGTCTGACGCATATGGGAATACCTACATATAGTAATGTGCGTGCAGAATTCCATGATGCGCTCGTTCATACCCGTGAATAATACCTGCGTAAGTACTAGAATTCACAATATTTTTAGATAAATTGAAATATAAACTTCCGCCTGCTCATCTTCTACAAAGTTTATTACGTAGTTTTGATAGGCGTCGATATGTTTAACCACGAACAGCCGCATTGCCCTACCAGTTTGTTTATTTTCCTGAAAAGTATAAACAATTTGCGGTAGAGATGTGAAAGTGACTAGTGATATTCAGTTGATTTCGTATAATTGTGCCCGTTGTTTGATGATGCTATATTTTGAATGAGAGAACAAATAATGATAAACAGAATAATTTTACGAAATTCATGTACTGACCTTTCAGCTAATGTTTTCCCTACCTCCTATAATGCCGGGATCTTCAGGCGGGGCTTGAATAGCATTTAAGCCAGCCTTCAGGGAGAGGGCGGCAGGCTTAACAGAACCTTTTGTGCCTGACGACCTCATGTGTGAACCTCACTGTCGCTCACCATCAGGTGAAGTGAGGTCGTACAGAACAACTTTAAAAAAAAAAGCTTATTACTTATGTAGGATACTTTCTTTTTAATCAAATTTAAAATTATTTTTCACTCGTTGGCTTCAAATAACGTTACATTTATTATAGCACATAAGTACCTCTTCTCGGTAATCTTTAGTAAATTCATACAGAATTAATAACACTCATTATTATAAACAATATATCTGTTACTCTATGACCGAAAGCAAGTTCCATAGAGACGTCTCTGGTCCAATAAATGTGTTATTATGTTATTATGAGTTCATATTGAGCAAGAAGCGCTGTAATAAGACTTGGGAACAATATGGAGTAATCAATAACTGCCGAAAACGAGGAGGTTCTCAATTCGTCTTTACCTCTATCTATCAATGTACTTTTTTATTCGATTTTTGTCATGCGTGTTCGTCATAATATCTTCTACTAGCAAGAATATGTAGGTGGGTACAGAGTAGGTAGTAATCATAATAAATTTAGATTTTCTGATGAAAACGGATGTTGCTGTCTCACGTTTCAAGTAAATTGAGTAATTTGTGATCTTACGGCCGGAAATTGTAACGGTAACATTATTTGACTTTCAACTAAAATCAAATATTCAATTTAGTAACGTTTTAGTATTCAGACCGTTTCGTAATAGTCCAGTCAAATTAGGTAAAAATCTCGGAATTCGGAAAAACCGGAAAAGTGTAAGAAATAAAAACCATAATTTTTGTATGAGAACCCACTTAAACATTGGTTTTAAGCTTTTTCTAGTATTAGATGTTATAGAAGCTATTGAAATACATCATTCGTGAAAATTTTAACTGTCTAGCACAATCGCACGTGAGCCTGGAAGCATTTGAAAATACAACTTTTTCAACTATTTGCATCGCTGTATCTCTGAAATGGTGAATCTTAGGAATAAAGCGTACAGACAATTTTTATAGATAAATAGATGAAAAGTAATTTCCTCCTACACACTTTTATGATAAAACTTCCCGTTTCGCTCAAAAGTTCATAAAACTGATATTTGTGACATTTGACCTTGAAAATTTAATAGTTGCGTACACCCTACAATATGTAGGTTTTGAGACAACTTTTAGGACGTCAATATACAAGTATTTACAGACTTACAGCTGGGTATCTTGAATTCCGAGATTCTTACCTAATTTAAGCTTAAATGACTGGACTATAAACTTTTGTAACCTTTAAGTGCTCAATGCTTTCTTTTTGGTACAAAGTAGTGTAAAGTTCCCAATGACATTGTATTGTGCTCGTATTTCGGCTATAGGCTTAAACAATCAATATCAGCGAGGTCGACTTGCGCTGTCAATCAGCAGTCTCCGTTCGAAGACAATTAAAGTTTGTTATATTTTCTATTAAGCCCGAAGAGAAATTTGCGACGGCGCGGCGTTGCTACTCGTCTATGCAAATATGTACTTAGGAGGGGTCAAGTTTGATTAAAAAGTGGACACTTTTATGATAGCGTTTCTTTGATATATTAGGCACGGTCGGAAAGTTTCAGAGAGAACACCCGACGCGAAAGAAGGAATTTATGTGTTAAAAAGTTGGTTTCCTTTTTTCTGTCGTCAACTAAACTAAACTAAGTGTATGGGCGTACTCATTTGAGAGCTAAATCTATTACAAGTAAGAAATCCAAAAACTATTAGGTATTTAAATAAACTTGGGTTCGTAATTAAGTGCCAACGCTACGCAGTCGGATTAGATGCTTAAGTTAATTTGGGAATTCAATTTATATCATCAAACGTACGATATACACAAACAACATTTTAGTTAAGTGTAGATATTTTCTCAAATTGAATAACGCGCTCGGGTTAGCTCCAATTTAAGGCAGCTGGGTGGAGTTATACACACAACAACATATCAGTTTGTTTGAGCTCGTTGTCACTGAAGCTTAATATTTGCTTATTTGTGGAGTTTAGAGTTAGTCTCTATAACTAAGCTTCTGCTGGTGGCACGTTTCAGAACATAATTAATTAATGTATCAAATTAATGTATGTGGTGTTGTCTGCTTTATTGTATTTTCCACCATTTTTGATTGCAGCCCCAGATTTACGACTTTTTCCGGTTCCATGTTTCAAAACATGTTTCTTGTATCAAAGATTTGGCGCTCCTATGAAACTGCCGCCCGGCGAGTGCCACCCCTTAGATCCTGTTTGTTATTTATAATGGTATATTAAAAAGTCTACAGGAATAAACAAAACTCTTTGACTCGAAAAAGTCAACTTTATCATCCAGTTACCTGGGTACAGCTGAACAGCTATCAAAGGTTAGCTTAGTCATCTATCATCAAACTAAACTACATTATTGAAAGGTCATTTTCCTTTCGTGATGTTTAGATAGCACAGCAATGATTCAACAACATTGGCAAATGAAATTGCCGATTGCGAAAGCAAATAAAGCCGTCCTAGTATTGCTCCTAAACAATCACTAAAGGTTATGTGGCTCTATAGTTTCCAGTGATGTTGGCATAATGTTCCACTCTTCATTATCGGTTGTTTGGGTTGTGACCAAACTATAATTTTTAAGCAAATAAGTATACGTAGAAACATGACTTTTACATTTACGGACAAGGGTTTTTTTAAGTTGTCACAAAATAATTATTACGACATAGTATAATGTAAAGTGGCTTCCCAAATCTATCTGTATAAATGCTAAAGCTTTAAAAAAATCCAACGGATTTTGATTTTTTTTATAAATAGGTAGAGGGATTCAAGAGGAAGGTTTTTATGTATAATATACCCGAAGCAAAAGAAAGTGCGGGTTACTAGGACCCAAATAAAAAAGAAAGAGCACAAAAAATATTTGGTATAAAATCAAATTTAAAATGTTCTGTTATGTTCAGGAGGAGCGCCGGCGCACGGGCCGGTACATCGCGATCCTGGTGGGCATCTCCCTGTTCCTGCTGGCCATGTACCACGCGTGGGTGCGGCGCATCCCCATAGTGGCCAGCCTGGTGGTGCCCGCGCTCATCATGTTCATTTACGTCGCTTGGGTGCTGTACTCTGCAGCGCGGGATAAGCACCGGGTAAGTAGTCTTGCCGCGTCGAAGAAGACGATCATGATCTGAAAGTGATCGAAGCAAACGAAGTTTCACAAGAGTCTGAATCTTGTCAGCTTGTTCGGCAAATCTAATAAAGGTGTCCAACCGATTTCAGCCATGGCGGCCGATCTCAATTGAGATCAGCCAAGTGCGCAGGACATATTATAGTGCACAAGTGTGCGCGCAAACACAAGTGCACTCTCTATTCCCTTACTCTCATAATTCGGTGAGACGGCAATCCGACATGACCGATGGGAGATCGGGCACAGGACCACCGGCTTAATGTGCATTCCGAGGCCGGGCGTTCAACCGCCAACTTCCTAACTACGGGCTGAGTAATTTAATTACAGAAAACTCACACAAATTTTGCCCGACCCCGGACTCGATCCAGGGACCTCTCGGTCCTAATTCAGCACTTGCTACCAATAGACCAAAGAGGCAGTTCAATGGTAAAGCTAATAAACCATTAGCAGCTGCATCGAAAAAAAAACACCTTTGTTGGAAGCGGCTAATGTGGGTCGGTGATCTTCGCAAAATGATAGCTAATGTGGTCATCTCAGCAGCAAACGATACTTTGTGAAGAGCTAGAACAACGGTTCGGGCGGGCTTTGTTTTGTGGCCGTAAGACTTATAGCCCGACGTCCTTCACCGACCGATAACATCCTGATTTTGGGCTCGTACTGACAGAGAAATGTGGACACAGATATTTCATCCCGACTCGAATCGAATTCAGGACCAGCGTTTTGGTTCTCCAAGAAAGAACCTCCGATGGCATCAAAGTAATTTCTCTGTCATGAATAAAGTGTCGGTTGGATCACATTTCTCTTTTGGCTACACGCCACCCACGTCGATCTTGAGTGCACAATATATTAGCGCGGGTTATATTACCTTGCAATATTCTCCCTTAGGTACTTCGCAAATTTTAACGTTGACGCGTGATGAGCGAATATTAAACTCTCAACGACGTGTTCTGAAGTATATTTTCACTTAGCAAAGTCAAGCTATTATAACGGTTATCACGAATTTGGTAGTCTAAGTGAATTGTTAATTGAATTCCAAATCGTTACAAAGGATCGCGCCAAACATAAAATTGGTATTTCAGACAGTATTCGTTGTCTGATTCATACGATTGTGAGCGGAGTTAACATCAAAGTGTTCAGTTTAAGTCGGCTAGCTGTGTATTCCGCATAATTAATGCGTGTCTGAGAATAGGCCGTGGCAAAATAAGCACATGAATGAGGCAAAGTCTTCTCATTGTCGTCGCGTCGCGTTCGGCTGAGCGATTCGGGGCAAGGGCGCGTCGTCGATACGTTTATAAATGACTTTTGTTTTCATTAACAGTATTGGTGGGAATTTCCATTGAATATTTGCTCGGGAGTTTCATTTTGATCCCTGTTTTTAATTAAACTGTGTAAATGTTGCTGTTAGCTGTAAAGCCACATCCCAGATTATTTACAAAAGTGTCTATTGTGCCAGTCATGTACATCTCACGGTTGCTTACCATCAGGTGAATTACGGGCGATCTGAACGTCGATCATAAAAAGTACTGTCTTCTTTATTCCCTTTCATATTAAATGGAAGTACAGATCTATCTGTTTTCTTGTTGAATTTTTTAAATGTTAAAACACTTAATTAACTCACGTATCTTAGTAACGTGTAGTGTTGTAGCAAAATGTTGGTTCATCGGCGGCCGGAGTAGCGCGTGTAAACAGCACCCGCCTGCGATCGACGCTCTGTTTATGATCCACCGAGCCGAGGGCTAGCGTCCTTCCAGTTGACGACATTGTTAACGAAAGCACCTGGAGGCTTAGACAAAGTAACACTATTAAAACGAAAACGAACGGGATTGATATTAGATTTACCACGTGATTTATCTAATGTCTAGTGTCAATGTCCAGCGTCTAATGTCAATCCCGTACATTTTATTATTTTCGAACTTATTTATCGTTTTGATATTGTTACTTTGTCTACGGCACCTGTTATACCAAATGATGAAATCAGATCTGGCAGTTGTGGTCACCGCTCAGTCACAACTAAATTAGACGTGTGATAAGTATATAGAAAAACATTAAATTACTCCTCAGCGACTCGGAGATTCGAACCCACAAAATTCTGCGAATCGATTTCAGGCGTCCATGTTGTTTGATTTGCTTATGAAATGGAAAAGTAAAAGAGAAACTCTTATAAGATCACTTGGTTGTCCATCTGTATGTACGCCTATAGGTAACAAGTTGAAATTAATATCGAATTCTAATAATGGTGTTTATAACTTGTATTTTAAAGTTTACAATTAAAGGATATATTCGTGATAGATCATCGAGCGCTAAGTATGGAAGAGGTTGCAAAGTTGCAAGTTGTTTGATCGTTCCAATAAATCGTGAGCTACCGGTTGTCCGATAAACTTTGTCTTAGACAAGTTGGTGAGAAAGTTTAACTTACTGAGGTCTGATGTAGGTATTAACTGTAAACTTATTCGTGGTTGTGGTCCAGAAATTAATAGCTCTTTAGCAGTTTTGATGACTTTTCTTCGAGGAAACAATACCTATTTAGAATGCACGCAAGCACTTAAAAGTACAAATGCTTAACGCTTTAATCTAGAAGTACGGCTTTATACCACACACACATTTTCATACCAGAGCACAAAAGTATCTGATAAATAAATAAAATTTCAATCATTAATCAAAGTCTTAGAAGGGTTTTTTGATTTTTCTATTAATCTGATAATCTTAACATTGATTTATTAATTGATTAACATAATGCTGAAATATTTTATAACATAAACAACGTGTAACCTGGCCCCAGGCGTATGTATGGTATTGGCATTCGCTGAACATCTTAGCGGGCAAAGTCAAGATCGTAGTTAGTTAAAATAGTGTAAGTAACGATGGTTATTATTGAAAGATAACATAAACAATCCCGCCATCATACTTCGTAAACAGACACGATAATGTTGCCAGCTTTAGAAGCTCTCCGTTTTCGGGTTTCGGTGAAAACATAAATGTCTGGGGACTGGAGAATATACACGCTGTGAGTCATTCAAGATTCTCTTTTTTGTTTATTCCGCGTACCTAAGACTTTGAAGTGAATGTTCGTTCTTTGATTTAGTATACAAAGCGTACATGTTTTATTTATCGGAATTTTCCGTAATCTCGTTAGCTGTCTTCAGTAATTATTTGTGTCATAATTACTGATGAGAGCTAGAAACAGACTGAGTAATACTTAAGTAATTCCCATTAATATTTATGTACACGATATTCTTATTGACTTAATTTGTGGTGTTTTATTTCGCACTAAATTTATAAATTACACTAAGATAAAGAGCTTTTAATATCCAAATTACTTATAACACAAAATGTTTAGTTCACCCTTACGCATTTTCTCAGACAAATATTGCTTATAACACAATATTGTTAGTGAAAATGTAAAAAAAACCAGACTAATTTGAGTGCGTTCTTGACTTTGTTCATGAAGCGTAATTTGATTTTCATAAACAATAATTTTGTGCTCGTCTCGAAGATATAAACATCGATCCGCACTGCCGCCGCCTGATACGGCGTGCTGTAAACATCTGCTTCGGTACACTCATTATTAATACTTCAGATGAAATAAATAATCCCGTATATATTTATGAAGACTGGTTGCTTTTTTTCGTACACAAAGGAAAAAACGAGACTCTTTTCTGTCCGTACGTCCGCCTGTCATCAGGCTGTATCTCACAAATCGTTATAGTTAGAAAGTAGACATTATCACAAATTATCCCTCTTGGTTAGTTTTTCTATAGTGTTGTTTTAACTATCTAACTAAGTATTTGCATAACGTTTTCAAACCAGGACTGGCGGAATATTTTTTGCACAAGTTTTTTAATATTGAATTAGAAACGCTTCTTGACTTTAAAAAGTTATTAAAAATTCCTAAGTTCCAAATCAAATTATTTAGCGCAAAACTGTTTGGTATAAAGTTTAATTACATGTTAAAACTTTTGTTAAGTTGATAACTATTTTAAGTAATTCACAGCAAACAGCATATTTATAACCCTATTTCGCCTGATAATTACAGAAGTTCATAATATATTATGTTAATATCAACTTTTTAAATTAATAAATTAATTAATAATTATAAACGTGGGGCCTGCGAAATTATTATGTTAGAAATAATCATGATTTTTAATATTTTAAAATCAAACTCATACCTAAAAAGACAACATACACAAAACATACCTACAAAACTAACACTCGCCCAATGTCTGTAACGTAAAAAGGTGATCGCTGTTTTCAGGCAACCTGTTTTTACTTATGTCGTACAGTCTGTTTCAATATTAATGTTTGCCGGTCATTTGTCCGGTTTTCCCGGTAATTACCGGTACCAAATTGGCTGTTAGTGCGGGTGTGGCGAACGTGACCTGGGCGTATAGTGTAGTACTGAAACTCGCGTAAATCACCCATTGGCTCTAGGATAATCGATCCCATAGCTGAGGTCGTTAGAGTATGGATTTTGCGAGGAAACTCCTACCGTCTTAGAGCTTCGACTGAGTTTAGTTTGGAATCATCGTCGAGGCTTTGAATTGGTGAGATAATAATCTGTGGTTTTTGTATAAATATTCGTTTTTTAAGAAAATCGACGTATAATTCTACAAAAGAGAATTTTACTAAATTTATGTAAAATGTGAGCTATTTTTGTATGTTGATTTTTCACTAGAGAATAAATAATTTATACGTAAAAACCGCCAGTCACAAATGGAGACATTTCAAAACAGGATGACTCATTCATCAAAATCTGTTTGACAGACTGCGTAAATAAAATAAATCATCTGATTACGAGCTAAGTTGCTTAATCACTCGGATTTGTAATCAGATGCATCAGTGAAGATAATAAATATAACGGAACATCTCGCTGAGAAGTTTTGACCTGCACCATTTTCGTAGATATTATGATATGCATGAATTTCCGTTGCTAACCGAGCTCATAGTCCTCAGTACCAAATGGCCTATTGGCTCCACTCCGGGCTGAATCGTTTTCAACACGACCACGAAATTTCACACACGGCCGTTATTGCGCGTTTCAGGAATGTCATTTGACATCAGTTGGAAGTTCGAGAGTCGGCATATTGATTTCAGAGCCAATGGAGCCAATTCAAATTAACTACCGCGACGAGACAGTACGTTGCCACCAGTAATATATCACAATACATATGGGGATAGGAAACGCGATACATTCCTTGCTAAGCAATAAATTAAAGCATGTTTGCAATTAATTTTGTCAAGTATAAATTCCTAACTTTTGTGTTTATACAGTCATTTTAATAGTTACTCAGAATTGGCAAATCTTTGTAACTTTTGAAACAAATCAGATGTTCTTTTCGTAATAAAATGAAAAGAACTTAAAAGGCCCCTGGGAAACGGGAAAATATTTGAGCACATTTAGAAGTTTGGAGTTTAATAAACGGTTATCTTTGGACACAAAAACAAAGTGTTTTTGTTTAGGTAAAGAAAAATTCTTTATAAAAGAAATATGCACAAAACGCTATAATTCGCCAATTAATTTACATAAGTATGTAACGTGTCAAGCGTACAAACTTCAATTTCTTCTTTTGCCTTCTATTTAAATGAAACACTTTTTATATAAAGAATCCTTGATTAAGTAGAGCCAATACCTATAAGCTTTGATTGAATGATATTATGAGTTCAGTAACAATACGTAATTTAATTTATTTAGTTATCTCTACGTGTTTGCGAATTCTCGGAATACGGAAAATACTCCTAACCCTATTTCATCTATTACATAATTTCGTAGATTCATCTTTTTCTATATAGTATATTGTTATTAATGACGAGGAGAGTATCGACGGAAACGTTATATCGATTTAGGTTATTCTTTTGATCCGAAATCTCGTAGTCTCTACCCATAAGTGGTTTGTACACCCACACACTACCTTCGGAATGAAGGTACCTTTCCAGACCGAATATTTTTACATAACATATTATGAACTGTTTTTAGGTCGTGGGTTGTCTGAATAAGTATCAAGTCTGGATAGGTAATTTATTTACAAAAAGTTATAATGTCTCAATAGAAATAATAATGAAAAATATATTTTTTAATATGATAAATGTATCATGTTCAATGTTCATAAATCATATTACATCTGGTCAGAAATTTGGCTTGCTGTTTAACAACAATTGGTGCATTTATTTGATGTTGTGCAATATTTATTTACTTTCGCGTCTTCCACATCCATCAATATCTTTATGCATGCTTGTCGGTTACGGTAAATTTTAATCCAGTAATCAGATCTAAAAAATACCTTTCTACTTATACTACGGTGAGTTAAAGTTATATGTAACGTATACACAAAAAGGGTACATATACAAAAAGCGTAGAGAAGGAAAACATAACAGCGTGTGCCGCGGGAAGCATTAATCGACATACCTACCTACTTCAATGCTCAAGGGTTTTGTCCCTAGCGCGGTTTATTGGCTCCTTCGTTGACTTTCACAACTAAAAGAAAAACTGTTCTCCAGGGTAGTGTTCTAAACTTTTATTCAGCGGTTACGGCAACAAATTGTTTCTTTGTCAGTGTGTGTCAGATTTGTTTCTGTACGGAGCTATAAGTGAAATGATAATTGTGGGCACGTACGTACTCTGATATACATACGTATATAATTGTCTGTGGCTTTCTTTAGTGATTACAACAATATCGGCATGTTCTGATAACTTAGACAAGTTAGGTCCAATTCAAATTACATTATTTAATCGTATACTATAGTTGTAGGTACACAAATATACATTTATTCTCCATATTACCAAAAACAATTTACAAGTGGTTTTGAACGTTTGAACTTTAAGTAATAAATATAAGAACGACAAAGCTGAATAAAGAGTTATATATTATATATGATAAATTCTCATTATTATTTTAAAAACACTTTTGTACGGGCATGACGCTTTTGTAGATAAAAAGAGTCATCCTTTAAGGTTTCGTAAAGTGAAATGGTAGTATTTGAAAAATACGCACCCAGATTAAAATGAATTCATAACCCTCACTCAATGCCGAATCATTTTAATCTAAACTCCAAAAGACCATTATCAAACGTCGTCCCAAACTTCATGGTAAATGACTCTTTAGAACTAACTAATGGCAGATACTTTACGATTTGCTTCGTTCAAGAAATACTTCTTTGGATTCTATTTATTGAAGTTAGATTAAAAAGTTCATGCGAACTGAAAATTAATGTATATCTGAATCCTTAAACATACAATTATTTGCATAGTTCTAGTGACTTTGTTATATATTTTTGTTATAAAGTCAAAAATAAAAATGGTACGGATGAACATAACACTCCTTCTGGCGCCTTCGGTTAAAAAAACAGATAATTGTGATTTAGTTATTTATCTATCGAAACAGTCACAATCGTACACAAGTAGTGCAATAAAACTGCGTAACCAACTCCATACCGCTATCCCTAAAGTAGGTCAGTAAGGGAAAAACGCATATTTAACACACAAAATCATCTCCCATCTCCCCTACCGTTAACCTACATCTAAAATTTATTATAGAAGGGGATTGTGGAAAAAGAAAATTATTATCGTGAACGAAAAGGGAAAATCGAAATTTTGTTAAGAATAATCTCGTTGCTGCAGGCTGGTTATCGGGTTGTATTTATCGAGTTTCATGGGTTAGGTCCGCCACTACCTAAGTGCTAAATTACAAAAACATTTTAGCTACGTTCCAAGTTCTTATACCCAGAGTGTGTATAGAGTATATAAGAATTGGAAGAGAAACAATTTGGTTCATACAGCTCCAGTCTTTCCTTCTATTTGAATTTTCATGAAGGAATAGATAGATTATTGTGGGAGTACGAAATCATGCTCGACATTTATACTGGCCTCTATATTTATATATATTTATTGTTACAGATGCTTCTACTAGATGCTGAAGCAGCACTCCGAGCTGAAAACGAAGAGTTACAAGAAAATGACGCGGCTGAGAACCAAAGTCAAAACATAGAGATCGCTATAATATCAAGCAAGAATAGCTCTAGTCTTAATTCCCCAGAAGACTCCTTGCAAAAGGGCCGGGTGGAAGGGTTGTCTTACAACGAAGGTAAATTAAAGATAGAAACCGACCGTCCCACAATGCCTATTATACTAATAAATGACGAACTACCAGAGGACTTAGATGACAAGTGGATGCAGGTGGTCCAATCGTTGACGAATAGTGAGAGATTTCAATCGTTTTATTCTAGAAGAAAGTACAAAAGAAAGTTTTGCAGGAAAAAACACGTGGTCTACAAAAGATCGTACTCTATTGCGTAGTTTTATTGTGTTATTATGGGATTATTGCGTGTGTCAGAGGTGTTATGAACGGCAAAATTTCAATTTTCAAGAGGAGTGCCTTCTAAGTCAATCTTTCTATTTGATTGGCAGCGTTTACATCATGTAGTTATAGTTCACGTGAATGAAGGATTTGCCAAAAAAGTATTTAATTAAATTTATTTTAACAAAAAATATACACTAAAAGTTTGTAATTAAATAATATTTTAATACTTTCTTGTACTAGATTTAAGGTTTTGAGAGAATACAAGTGTTAAAGTAAGAAAATTTGAATGATGTATTTTACCTGTAAGATGAGATGTGTAACATTTGTGATCTTCTGTCTATTTATTAAAGTATTGAAACAGTTGTTATTAGGTTAGGTAATATTGTTATGTTTTATAATGCAAAAATAAAATACAGAAGTTTTATCACTGATTTTTTTTCCAACTGTTATTTACTTATTTACCATACACATTGTACTAATCCATATTAAAGTGTATGAAAATCAAATTTTATTTGAAAAATCATTCATATTGAGAGCATTGTTGTGTTCTGGGAACACAAACTTCTTAATAGACGATATTAATCGTGTTCATAATTATCCCTATTGGAGAACAAAGTATTTAATTTAATTCGCTCAAGTTATTTCCTCTTCCAAGAATTACCTCTACGTAGAGCTCGGGTCGAGATCTTTGCAAGGACATAACTTCTCATTAGCTTCAAGGGTATGGATTAAAGGATTAGCTAAGAGTTTACTTAGAGTACATTAACAGTTTCCGAATGATTACAACAATTGTGTAAGTAATAGTCTATTGAAGCAGGAGGGAATTACTTACCTAATTAATTCGTGGGCTTAAGTTTTATTGACTTTACCATAATTCATGAAACATACATAAAAACCATATAATACATAGCACAATAGTAGAAGTATGAGTAGAACTATTCACTAGGTAAATAATGCCTCATTTATTAGCCGACTTCAAAAAGGAGGAGGTTTTTCAATTCAACCACAAATACGCTTTTTAGGTACTTTTAAAGTGTTACCTCGGCAACTTAATATTCCTTGAAATGATACAAGTTTGCCGCTTGAAATGTTAACAAAACAGAAATAACATCAAAAATTGCCTACGACATTATATTGGTCCACAACAAGTTCGTGGAAATGTTTGAGATAAGTAAATCATGTCAGCAACAATAAAGGTTAGTTTGGTTAAGCGGAGTCACAGGCAAAGGTCAAACCGAAAAATTCCTGTTGACCGCCCCCGATCCTTCGGGGACCGAAGTTTCTGCCTTCATAAGCCCACGCACGCATACTCATAGGTAAGACTCTACGCTAATTCATATTGGAAACTGTGCTCCACAGATTTTGGAAAATGGTTACTTAAAATTTCCAAATTGATGTCATAGGTACAATATTCTAGTTACAAATCAATCAGCATTATCAGCCCATATACGTCCCCACTGCTGGGGTACGGGCCTATGCTAAACTATAGCGATAAGTCCTTAGTCAACCACGCTGGCCCAGTGCGGGTTGATTGACCTCGCAACCAGAGAATTTCTCCGTACATAAGCAGGTTAAAGCGTCGAATAAAATCGTACATATGAATTTCAAATTTGAAAAACAGTGGTACGTGGCGGGGTTTGAACTGGCGATCTCTCTCATGGCAAGCAACGACCTTAACTACTCGGCCATCGACGATTTTAATCAATCACATAGACTTGCTTTAATAAATAAAAATGCTATGAAAGAATACTAGCAACTACTAGGCAAGCCATCATATTTGTTTGTACAATCTTCCACTAATCTATTATTTTCAATTCCACTAATCTATATAATCTGTACGATTTGTACGATCATCTCGTACCTAGGAATACGCGAATAGCTTTAACAAGACTTAAGCAAATAGTGGGTATATCGCGACAACCAGCTAAGTCGTCTTTACAAGCGTTAAGGCGATTTAGCTTTTTTTTCTCTTTTTTCTCGAGAACGAAAAGACTGCTTCTTTACAAATATAATGGTTCCGCTGCAACAAGATTTGTGGATTCACTTTCCGCTTAAAGAAATAAGTTTTGTGAATAGATTTGCCCGCAAATCAATAGGATATCTGATCAAAAGCTTCGATGGCACAAATGAATTGAAAAATGCCGAACCAGATCTTAGTTTCAAGAATACGACCAGAATATTATTACATAAACGTTACAAGAATAAGAAACGTGTAACTGAATAGGGTTGAAACCTGTAGAGATATCATTATTGTTTTGACAGCTGTCTGACGGCTGCTATATTCTGCCCGTGACGTAACTCCTGCCTGCCCTTGGCCTGCCTCGGCTCTCTAGGAGCACAACGTATCTAGATATGTACCTGTCTAGATATACAAATTGACGATGCAGAATAAATTATTGGATGTAATTTGATGATTGTGTCTGGGTGTGATTATGTATTTATAAATATATATGTATGTATATGAGTCTCTGACGCCCATAGTACAAGCTCTGCTTAGTTTGGGTTCAGATGACCATTTGTGGAAATGTCCCAGATATTATTATTTATTTTGGTAATTGAATAAAATATTTTACTTACTTCAAAACAACAATTTCAACCATTATTAAGTCTAGATATGCTTTACGTAAAACGCAGGAAATACATATTGACTGCCATAAATATTTAAGTAGACAGAGCTTTGCAAGCATAACAAGACATGTTAAGCCTAGTACATGCTTAATTACTAACTGACGGTGACTTATGAGGTGCATGTAGCTCACCGGACTAGCAAGCTGAAGTAGCAGTGGCCTGGCCATATTGGTCAAAGAAACGACCACCGTTGTGGTAAAGGAGTTCTGAAGTCTAGGCAAACGTAGTGTGGGACGCCCTCAAGCCAGTTGGAGTGACGATCTGTGCAGGACGGCTGGTAAGAGCTGGATGCAAGTAGCTAAAGATAGACGGGAGTGGCGAGCGTTTGGGGACGCCTATGTCCAGGAGTGGACTGTGATGGGTTTATGATGACGACGAGGTGCATGAACCTCATCATCATCACTAGCCCATGTATTGAAAAAAATATTCTTAGTGAAAAATACTCATACAAAAGTTCGATAGCCATTTTAATAGGATACACCCTTACAAAATAACCAATTGTATGTACGACATTAGATCGTGCTGAATATTCATCGTATCACACGTCTAATGAAGTGTTTAATCAGAATTATTTAGCGCGGAGATGTTTCCGGCAAAGCAAGGTGTGTCGCATCGGTCGAGATTGAATATTCAATAGGCCCCAAAATTCGAGTAAGCACTGTCTGTAGTTATATAACTGTGTAATAAACACATCTTATTGGCGGATTAGATTATATAAAAAATGTAGTAGCTCGATAGCTCTTGAGACTTGCTGTCACAAGTTTACTGTCTGTTTCCACACCTTCGTAGTCGAGCGACGAATTTTTTCTAACTTACATACGATGATGGCTTGGAGTAGCCTCGTCATCTTCACCGGACCAGGGAATCAGGCTCTGAGGATGCTTCACCGCCTTCCTTATGTGAAACTACAAGAGAAAACAATTTTGTCCCTCCGGCTCCAGCATTTTGGCTCCGGCGAAAATTATTTTCTTTTCCTCGGTTTATTTTCTACAAATAGCCGTAGGGGAAGTACACAAAATGTAGCGTCATAATTTGAATAGTTTGATGGAATATTTATTACATGAAATGCCCTAACTTTGCTGGACGGCCTGCGAAGTAAGTTATTAAAGTTTTGCAAAGGATTTTCACAGGGTCCTCGCTGGCTTTGTCATCGCTACAATAATCAGGTTTTTCTAGAAAACAAACGTCTGTGTAATTATTTTCTCATTAGATCGCCAGAGGCCCCTTGTTTGCTAATTCGTTTGTTCCAGAGCTTTGTCTTTAAGCTCAATGAGGTTTTGAAAGTTTTTTTATATATACGGTATGGCACTTTGTTGTAAGACAGTACCTAGCTAATTAATTTTCTGATCACTTTAACTTTAACTAAACTAAAAACGAATAATACTTAGTTTTAGTTATAAATTATCTGTCACGCGCACTCTATAGCTTAAACTTCGTAGGCATATTCTTATTTTAATATTGTGCACACCAGATTATGATATGACACCAACACACAGGTAGCGGATAGGTACACTATTATAGGTATTGAGCACCTAATTAACTTCAAATCTATTATTTTCATTTCAACAGACCATTCAAGGTCAACCCTCGATACTCAAAGCTATGAATATTAGTTACTAGCAAAATAAAGTTTAAATGCCCTTATTCATAAAACCAATATTTATCGTTACAATTTATATTTCTCGAAGGAATAACGTGTATTTATTTGAATAATATAACGTTCTTTAATCGGAACGGTCATATTTATCACCACCTGAAGTTAGTAAAATAAGAATATCAGCTTTATAAAAGCGTAGCATTTTCGTAACGTGACTACGGCGTAGCTTAGCACTCGTATAATTTCAACATTTTTTGCTACGACAAAACGGTTCCTCCTAATCCAATCCACGGAGTGAAATGAGATGAGAAAGAATAATTCTTTATTAAAACTGAATAAATACATTAATTTTAATGATTACGTATGTCCATAGCCATTCATTAAATAAATGCCAGGTTGAATTTTGAAGGAAACTTTAGGCTGAATTTTAAGTATTTACATCGAACAACAAAGTGTATCGTTTCTCAACAATAAAATAGTAAATAAGATGACACGAATACATGGTAAAAAAAGAAAATAATGATAAGCAATCCTAAGTAGTAGTAAGACGGTATGTATTATTGTGACATGTCGGAATTTAACGGATGTATATAGTATTTGAAATAAAACTAATTTTACGCATTAAACTCGCGTGTTCTAAACATTATTTAGAGATCCGATGTTTCGAGCTCTTTACAGCGCTCGTGGCCGTGGCAAGACAAGACAAGACAGAACACAAGATATAATATGTTCTCAAATAACCTGATTAAATATTATATTGAGCACGGAAGTACCATCGCTGACTCGGAGATATAAACTCATCGAGCTATTAAGTATTCTCTCGAAGGAATTCGTTGATTTTTAATCTTCATAACTTAAATGTTGAATAAATATATAGCTGCTCGAAATAGGCAAGCAAGCTGATCAAGAAGGCAAGAAGTTCACTTAATATTTTCCCATTTTTATAATGTCTGGCTCTCGGATGACATTTTAAAACCTTTTTATTTCATCTATTTAAATTGTGTTTGTTTTCCAATGTTTGTTCTACAATGTACAATATTACACTAGTAAAGTCAACTGACACGTATCTACAAAGTAAATTCTTTTAGTTTATTTGATCAATACCTAAGCTGATATTGGGCACGATAAAAAACGAAGTGTATTATTTGTTGACTAGCAATCTTATTCTGTTCTTATTGTGTGAGAACTACATTGTCTTATTGTATTACGTTAAGGACAATAGTTTGGGTGTCCCAGATTTAGACTTGATTTAATTAGATATGTGTTTGTCGAGCTACAAATTGGTTTCGAACGTGTTATATATGTTACGGCTAATACCCGAAGTGCGGCTACACCTAGGTTTAGCCGGCTAGAACTAGGTGTAGCCACTTACTTTTGGCTAAACCTAGGTGTAGCCGATTGTTTTCGGCTAAAACTAGGTCTAGCCTTCATCATGCCGGCTACAACTAGGTCCAGCCATTCCATGTCGGCTAATACTAGGTTCAGAGAATCCCTGTTGGATAAAACTTAGATGCGAGTCCCGCCAAGCCTTCCGTCCTTCCCCGCGTCACACTCAGGACTCACAGCATCTGCAGCAGCAGCGCGGGGTGGAGGGCGTAGCGAGACACGCGCCTCTGCAGGTTGTGAGCACCAAGTGCTGCTGATCTACTGCAGGTCTACTAGCGAGTGTGACTCATAGCGTCTGTACATAGTTGTAACTGCCTCGTTGGTCTATTGGCAGCAAGCGCTGCGTAAGGACCGAGAGGTCCCCGGTTCGAGTCTGCGGTCGGTGAAAATTTGTGTGAGTTTTTCTGTAATGAAATTACTTAGCCCGGAGTAAGGAAGTTGGCGGTTGAACGCCTGTGCCTCGGAAAGCACGTTAAGCCGGTGGTCCTGCGCCCGATCTCTCATCGGTCATGTCGGATTGCCGACTCACCAAATTATGAGAGTAGGGGAAAAGAGAGTGCACTTGTGTTTACGCGCACACTTGTGCACTATAATATGTCCTGCGCACTTGGCTGATCTCAATTGAGATCGGCTGCCATTGCTGAAATCGGTCGGACGCCTTATCTTACATAGTTATAGCCGGCATGCTATCGGCAGAGCTTTTTTAGATATTACAAAAACATCCATTAATTAGAAAACATGCAACTACAAAACCAAATGTGGCAACATAAAGTGCCTCTGCAAAGCTGTTGGTATTATGTGCAACTCAAAATGTCACTCAAGTATAGATTGTTCTAAATAGTTTATGTTACTTTATAAACCTGTGATTTATAATTATATTCTTTAAAATTATAATTATGCAACTATTGTCTGTTGTTAAAAAAAATGTTCCTGATTGTTCCTATTGTACTTAACAATTTACTCCTAACAATATGTGTTATTTATTACAATTTGATTTAAAAGAATGAAAAACTACCTTGGTTTCTAATTATTGGATGTTTTTGTAATATCGAAAACAATCGGCTACACCTAGGTTTAGCCAAGAGTAAGTGGCTACACCTAGTTCTAGCCGGCTAAACCTAGGTGTAGCCGCACTTCGGGTATTAGCCGTAACATATACACAATAATAATTTTATGATGGTAGAAAAGATGTTGTTTTTTATATTAGAAGTTTAGAGAAAGCACGAACCTTAAGTGACCGATTACTTTACTTAATTAACTTGAATTTATACGGCTTAGTGCCTAAACTAAACAAGTTGCTACATCAATCAGCACTTTTGTAACAGTACGTCAACAACTCTCAACGAGAAAATAAGTATCTAGCAATTTTTTGCTACATCATCTAGTTACGCGTTAAGTACAACAGTCCGTACATGGCTCACTTTATGTTGCCACATTTGGTTTTGTAGTTGCATGTTTTCTAATTAATGGATGTTTTTGTAATATCTAAAAAAGCTCTGCCGAAAGCATGCCGGCTATAACTGAGTATGTAAGATAAGGCGTCCGACCGATTTCAGCCATAGCAGCCGATCTCCATTAAGATCAGCCAAGTGCGTAGGTCATATTATAGTGCACAAGTGTGCGCGTAAACACAAGTGCACTCTCTTTTCCCCTACTCTCATAATTTGGTGAGTCGGCAATCCGACATGACCGATGAGAGTTCGGGCGCTGGACCACCGGCTTAACGTGCTTTCCGAGGCACGGGCGTTCAACCGCCAACTTCCTAACTCCGGGCTAAGTAATTTCATTACAGAAAAACTCACACAAATTTTCACCGACCGCAGACTCAACCGGGGACCTCTCGGTCCTTACGCAGCGCTTGCTGCCAATAGACCAACGAGGCAGTTACAACTATGTACAGACGCTATGAGTCACACTCGCTAGTAGACCTGCAGTAGATCAGCAGCACTTGGTGCTCACAACCTGCAGAGGCGCGTGTCTCGCTACGCCCTCCACCCCGCGCTGCTGCTGCAGATGCTGTGAGTCCTGATTGTGACGCGGGGAAGGACGGAAGGCTTGGCGGGACTCGCATCTAAGTTTTATCCAACAGGGATTCTCTGAACCTAGTATTAGCCGACATGGAATGGCTGGACCTAGTTGTAGCCGGCATGATGAAGGCTAGACCTAGTTTTAGCCGAAAACAATCGGCTACACCTAGGTTTAGCCAAGAGTAAGTGGCTACACCTAGTTCTAGCCGGCTAAACCTAGGTGTAGCCGCACTTCGGGTATTAGCCGTAACATATACACAATAATAATTTTATGATGGTAGAAAAGATGTTGTTTTTTATATTAGAAGTTTAGAGAAAGCACGAACCTTAAGTGACCGATTACTTTACTTAATTAACTTGAATTTATACGGCTTAGTGCCTAAACTAAACAAGTTGCTACATCAATCAGCACTTTTGTAACAGTACGTCAACAACTCTCAACGAGAAAATAAGTATCTAGCAATTTTTTGCTACATCATCTAGTTACGCGTTAAGTACAACAGTCCGTACATGGCTCAATTTATTCGAGATAATCTAAGTTTAAATATAAATGAACTTAGACGAATACTACCAAAATTCACCATAAAGATTTATGTTTAACAAAGCCAAAATCTTGTATAAATTAAATACAAAATGAAACAGTCTGAGACAAATTAAACCTCACTACAATGTACTAGTGCACACAGCAACAAACTTTAATTAAATCTGGGCAAGCGCGTAATAAAAAGCTTGCAACTGGGGTTGCAACTGTTTGCGTATTTACAACAAGACAAACCTGGGTTTATTATAACCCTGGATGGGTTATTATAAACTATATATTTTTTATTTGGAATATCATGGGAAATGTGGTTCACAATTTAATTTCAATTGTCACTTTTTTTTGTTCCGTTGGCGTTATGTACTTATTATTTTTTTCCGAATTACACCTTTGCATTCTTTATTTTAAATACGGTCGGTCATGGACGAAATTTATATGGTGTCCATCATAAGAATATAATAATTATTCGTATGTACAGGGTGTAACAGGATGGGTGGATCATCGTAAGTCAATCGATGGGGGACTTCAATACCTATCGACATAACCCCCATGTATGTTCCGCGATTTTCAATGGTTCCAAAGTTATTGAGACTTTTGTGAAATTTTAGTAAGAGGCCGGAATTCAGTATAAAAGTCTGTACTGTAGCTTATCTACTGGACCTGCTTGCATGATTTTTTTTCTAGAAGTAGTTCAATAGTGGGTCTTTATAATTACGATTGAGTCATAATTCTATCATATTTGAATAAAAAAATAATTCTTCACAAAAGTTTTGAAAATCGTATTGTGTCTACAAACTTTTAAAGCCTCTAGTGAAAAAAAAGGACTTGTATTTTTCTGTATACATACACACTATTTATTTTCGTTTTGAATTCACACGATTCACTTATCATAAGAAACACAAATGTATTTGTTAAAAAATAACTTACTAATAAACTAACCTCATGACGGCAACATAATATACTCACTCAACTCCATACGGAAGTCCAACCGTCTAAAACAGCTGTATTGTTCGTGCAGCTACAAAGAGATATAGCAGCCCTGTGATGGAAGATAGGATGCGTTGCAGTAATGGAGGTGCCAATCAACGCACAGTGCAGGAGCATTAACAGGTTTTGTTAGAGGAGTTTAAATTGCTTCGCATGATTAGCTTTTGCGCCCAGTGTGCGGTCTGTCTGTCTTCAAGGTACGATATGAGTTCAAAGGTTATTCGCACTAGCAAAGCTCCCGTAAATGGAATTAATGTATCTAATCGAAAACCAAAAGCTCTTCTCGCCCTTTTGTTTCAACCATAATAAGAAATTGGTAATCGGATTGTTTTTGTGTGAAGTTTGTACACTGATTTACAAAAAAAAATGGATTTAACTATCTTGCGATAAATTAATCCTGTGTTTGTTACTTTGTAGTTTAGTGTTTACTATTTTTGTATAATATGTATGATTGAATTAGAATAGAATAATCGTTTATTTGGTGAGCGGTAGTGAAAAATGGTTAAAAATACTCCTTACCAATATTAATCTTAGTAAACTATTCGTATTATAGGAAAATAGCTATTACACATATTATTCGACAAAACAAATCAGACAATTACCTACATATATGATTATTTTAGTCACTAAATCTACGCATGAGTGAGGTAGTTGATACAATGTTATGTTATTACCCTAAAAATGACTCGTAGAGAAAATAAATGTTGAAGATGAAAAATAATCCTGTACATAGATCGACCAGACCGAATCCGAGCCGGTGAGTCATCATCATCAGCCCATTTCCCCAACCACGCCGGCCAAGTGCGGGTTGGTTGACTACAACACAATCTAAGATTTTCTTCGTAGGTGTGCAGGTTTCCTCACAATGTTCTCCTTCACCGTTAAAGCGTCGAATAATCGAACATATGAATTTCAAATTCAAAAAACACAGTGGTACGTGGCGGAGTTTGAACTGGCTACCTCTCGCATGGCAAGCAACGACCTTAACCACTCGGCCATCGACGCGAGCGGGTGAGTTCAGTAGCGGTACCATGAGTTATCTATCGAAAACTTACGTACGTTAAAAACCTATCGAATTGTTTTTTTCATACTACCGGTTTTAGTTCTTAGCGTTACCACTAGGGGCGCTGTGCAAGTTTTTCATAGACATATTTACATAGGCGATATCGAGTCTGTCACTTTTAAACCCATGGTAGCGCTACTGGGTAGTAATTTGTCTGCGCGGGGCGGTTAACGATCCTCGTCGGTACTCCGAACCCTTCCGGCTCGGCTCAACAGGCTGACGGGGCCCTTTCACTTAAGGGCGCGCTTGTCCTCTTCCAAGGTTGCCAGGGCTCGAAGTATTATCGTTGATGGTTTCCGTGTGAATACTTTTGCTATGTAACACAGAGCGACGTGTGAAACTCCGTGATATTATGTAGGTACTATTACATTACTGAAATATATGATTTATTTTTATAACAGAAGTAGTACTTAGATAGAAACTGTTTACTTTTTAACATGCAAAATCTATCGTGAAGTGGAAACACAACTTTAATGTGCTTTAAACTAACCTTAACTTGACCAATCTACTTAAGTGCAGTGAGTCGTTTTCGGAGCAACATACCTACCTATAACTCGTGGTGACGTATATGCCATAAATGCTCATATTTATATGTGAATACTCCAAAGCATATATGAAAATATCTGCATTGAGTAGTCCGAATGACACGATCAGACCGTCATAAAGCGTCAGCGAGCTAATTCTCTTTATGACACCTTATTTCTGCAGCATTACGCCCGCACTTGCACCGCAGGCTATAAAACTAGCAAAGATATAAAACAACTACTTATTCCCGAACAATCGAGTCTTCCAAACGGTATGAGCAAGCTTGAGAGCCGCACCTGACTCCATAACAAGCCCGTAAAACTAAACAAATAAACACGTGCCGCGGAGCCCGCACAATGCTTATCTTAGAGCACTCAACAAATGTTCAAAGGATACAATCGTAAATTCCTATTTTCATTTTCCATGCCGGTTTAAAGAGTGAAACACGTTAAACATCTGGTGTTTTGTTGAAAATATTAAAAGTATACGTATTATTTTAAATTCGAATCTCTTTACGTTAGATGTGTTCTGGTACTACGAATAAATACCTTCTTACGTAGTGCACATTAATAGACTTTTTTAACTATATATTATTCGAGTACATTTGAAAATAAAAATACGGGGTTCTCCTTCTCCAATCTTCTTCCTCCAATGCACTTAAATTACCTACTGACTAATTCTTCCTCCAATGCACTTAAATTACCTACTGACTGTTCAAAATTAATTGACGAAAGGAAAGAAACTGTTTAAGGAGGCTAATATCGTTTTCCATTCTAGATTTAATCCAATCCATTAAAATTAAAAGTTAAAAGGTAATCTCAACACATAAATCTGTTAAAAGATGTTTCGCTAACTTAGATGGGTTTTAATAAAAATTGAGACCTAGAGCGCCGCTAGCACTTAGGTACTAAGGCTGTAATCTTCTTTCCATTTACGTTAAAGAGGTTATTAATTGCCACAAGGGTCTGCAAAACCTATAGAAGTTCATCCTAATTGTTCACTAATTCTTTCTTTGTACTGCTTAGTCTATGATTCAATAGATGGTTGTACACTTAATGTATTGTGTTAAGAACATTTAAGAAATATAATCTATACTAATATCATAAAGCTGATGAGTTTTTTTGAAAGCGCTAATCTCAGAAACTGTTGCTTCGAACTAAACAAATATGTTTGTGTAAGATAGACCATTTATTGAGGAAGGCTTTACGCTATATAACGTCACGCTGCGACCAATAGGAGCAAAGAAACAATGGAAAATGTGTAATTAACGAAGGAAAACGCGGACGAAGGCGCTGGCAGAGCTAGTAATAACTATAATTATTTATCTGAAATCTACTTGTGCCTGTCGAACTCATTAATGTAGATCTTCTGCCACTTACCCTCAGGCGCAGTAAGGTTCTCCAGGACGTGTATATAAAAAAAAATAATAATTCAAAGACGCCCTTTTGTGTGTAATAACGTACGTGAGTACAAATACGTCAAATGACAGATTACTGTGTGGGAGTGTCTACGCAGAACATCCTACTCACGTTACACACGCGAAGTCAAGGGGTAAGATGCGTTTAAATCATCACTGTCGCTTCGCTGCGTCAATTTCGGAGTATACCTGGCACAAAGTCAAGCGGCTATTGATCGCGCCGGAAAACAAACTTAGATTATCCTTCTAGGCTCATCTTCATGAACGTGATGTCGTGTTAGTCTCAAAATCAAACGGCTATTTACATCTGCTAAACTATTTACCTCCGTCAAAGTAACGATCACAAGTTCTAAGAAGGATATTCAAGGAACAACAATTCGGATGGCTCTGCGCTGTTGACGTAGGTCTAACGATCTGGATGGCAGGGCCCTGACGAAGGTACTTAAGGGACAGCCACCGAGACGACCATGACGGTGAAATAACGAACTATTTTTAACATTTTAGTGGCTCTGCTGTTTAGATGACTCAATCCTAACGGGATCAAACATACTTGAAAATATTTGGGATTGATTTTCGATTTGTAGGGAAACAAAGGAAACAATTGTTTTGTCAAGTGAAATACAGGAAAATAGGAGAATTCAATTTAAATAGATATAATATTACTATACGAGTCGTATTATTAGTAGGTATAAGATATTTGGAACAATAATGATTTCAAAATTGAATATACGAGAAAATCTTTATTTCAGTATTATGAAAGAAGGGTAAAAATACCACAACAAAAAGAGAACAATCATTTTTGAAAACGTCATACATTTCCCATGCAAATATCTAATCTCCTTCAATTTGACAGCCGAGGACTGGTATATGTATCGTAAATTCAGCAAAATTACGTTTTAGACGTCCTCTTAGGCCTACTTAAGTGAGAAGGAATTTAAATATTCCGATTAAGCGAAAAAAAAAACTCGTTTGAATTGCCGCAAGATTGAAGGAAATCAAAACGGGATTACTTTTCCCTATAGCTTTCATTCCTTCCAAGTGTGTACAGCTATAGCGAAAAGTGCTAAAAAGTAATAAAACATGTTTAAAAAACCCTTTGAAATTCCTCGAGATGTGATATTGTAACAGTATTTGATAATAATCTTGTTTTCAGAAATGTAAAATTGTAGTTACATAATGACTAAAGGTTTGATCACAGTTGCTTTCAAAATATTATTCCGACATCCTGTGGTTGTACGAGTATTTTATCACACAGTATAAGAGTATCATTGTTCAACCTTTGAAGGCACATCATGCACACAAAAATACCTATTAGCCGATCAACATTAAAACAGTCATTATAAATGCAGGTAGACTATCATTAATAATGTATCTTGACGTATGCTATTATAAGTAGATGGCATACCAGCATAATTCAATCAGTGATGCTCTCGATTGTACAAATCGCAATTTAAAAAAAATCTACCTCCGTATGTGGTGAAGTATAAGCCGCACGAGTTGATAAATGCCGAACATCAATAAGGAAGGACATTCAACAAGTTGGGATGAAAAAATACCAATAACTCGTTAAGTTCTAGTTACCGGTCTATAGTTTCCATCATACATTTTTCAATCCTAAAATTGACGTGATAGCTAATAAAGAGATTACGTACGTAATCATCACTAACATAGTATAAAGCAAAGTCGCTTTCTCTGTATGTTATGTATGCTTAAATCTTTAAAACTACGCAACGGGATGCGGTTAGATAGAGGGATTCAAGAGGATGGTTTTTGTGTAAAATTCAAAATCTAGGCTAGGAAGGGTAACTACTCACTAGTCCTTACTATCCTTACTTAATATCCTTACTTAATATTATAAATCCGAAAGTAACTCTGTCTGTCTGTTACGCTTTCACACATGGAGTATTGAACCGATTTAAATGAAATTTGGTTGTAACCGACTGCGCTATAAAGCAGTAATGTTTTACCCGTTAAACGTCTCTACGCGGACGAAGTGGCGGGCGGAAAGCTAGTTCATAATAAATTCTGAAAAACACTGCACTTAAGTCCATATAGATCATCATGATACTATCATTTGTAGTATTTACCCGATTGCGCAGGAAGACTTTAAGAAAGACTTACACGATAAAAAAAACAAAATTTAATGCGTTCTAAATTGCATCAATTTATTTTTGGCTGCAGAAGACCGGATAGAAAAACAAAAAAATAGTACCGATTATTTAATACCAGAAGCACAGGCAAGTAAAATGTTAACGTCGCCTCGATATAAATAACTTCTCCAGCTAATAAAAATCTGATATCCACGTACGGGGACCGTTCAACAGGTCCGCTTGGGGAATTGAATAACGTCGGGTGACGATGAGCGAAGCATTACGAACGTATCTACTTACTTAGATGTTTGACTCGACGGATAGTCTTATCTGCGAAGAGGTGTAGATATGTCATTGTTATCCAATATGAGGACCTTTACATAATAGAATAAGACTTATTTGGGTATAGCACTACTTACTACTTACTTTTTTTTTTATTTCTGCACTAACTCACTAACTACTATTCGTATTCGATTTGAAGTTCAATTGGTCGTCGTCTGTGTGTGTACTGTACATAATATAATTTGTGTATTCTGTAGTTTTTAAATTTTTTCTTGTAAGATATGTAGAAAGCGTATGTTGTATGGTAGTTTCCTGACTTTACAAGTTCTTCTATTTTTGTATAAGGAGCAATTAGGCTGTGAGGTCTAGACAAAACGTTGCAGCTTGGATGCAGCAATTTTTTTTTGTATTCCAATAAAATTGCATGACATATAATTGAAGGTATGTTTTATGTAAATAATACTTACTATTCTTTCTTTTTACCAATTACCGTTATTAATTTCTTTCGAGAGGGAAAGTAGAACTCATGTGACAAAACAATGTCTAAAATACCAGGACGAATAGTTGATTAAATGCTGCATTAGGCTCCAATATAATAATGGTTAGTATAAAGAGAATATTAAAGGTTAAGTTGACAAGTTAATTCATGTTGTATGTTTCGCGAGAGGGGGGGGGGGACCAGATGTGCTCAAGTAATCAGCAATGGATTCGGTAACCGGATTATTGCGTGCTGATTTCGAATTCAACCAAAGCTTACTGAATTCAGGAGTTTCAATTAATCCGGAACAGATTTCTTGTTAATGAAATTACTTAGACCGTGTAGTTTAAATGGAGGAAACTGTTTGTTAGAAATTAATTTGATCCTTAATAATTATTTATTTATGAGCGGAATACGATATTACTCTACAATTTATTGTTTCAAACTAGAGTGATTGATGGGTTATTCAAATACATTAAAAAACGTATGACAAACTTAAAGCGAGAGCTTTTTTACTTTTAGAGAGCGAACTAGCTACTACATTTCTTTATGTTTTTCAAATTGATGAATGAGATATGAATTATCAAATATACCTATGGTAATTACTTTACGGTGGATAGGCAGGTATTGTGAATAGGTAGATTAATTGAAGGAAAAATAGTAAGATGTTTATTTGGACCAACTATTTTTAAAAATCCTTTAATATCTAACTTATTCAAGCTCTAGCGTTCGTACCGACTGACTGTAAAAAGTGCAACTACAATTTACGAAGCAAAAATTATTAATTTAATGAGTTCTGGAAGGAGCGCTGCGTAGAAATTATAAACTTAGGGCAAATCACACTGGCGCTTGCCAGCAGGTAAATACCATATTATGGGGTTTGTGTTGTTAACTAAATTTCTGAATAGGATATATGTGTTGTTACCAAATTAACACAAACAGTCTGACATAATAAAAACCACTTTTGATATCAGTTTAAAATAAAAACGTGGTGCAGAAAATAAAGGATAACTTCTCGTACTTACCTGTCTTCGTATTAAGTGTATGTATATTTCCGTCAACTGCCTCGTTGGTCTATTGGTAGCAAGCGCTGCGTAAGGACCGAGAGGTCCCCGGTTCAAGTCCGGGGTCGGGCAAAATTTGTGTGAGTTTTTCTGTAAAAATTCTGAAATTTTTCAGCCCGGAGTTAGGAAGTTGGCGGTTGAGCGCCCGTGCCTCGGAAAGCACGTTAAGCCGGTGGTCCTGCGCCCGATCTCTCATCGGTCATGTCGGATTGCCGTGTCACCGAAAGTAAGGGAATAAAGAGTGCACTTGTGTTTGCGCGCACACTTATGCACTATAATATGTCCTGCGCACTTGGCTGATCTCAATTGAGAACGGCCGCCATGGCTGAAATCGGTCGGACGCCTTATATGTATATTTCCGGTATGCGAGTGAGAGGAAAATCTTGTCGTTATTCTGTTAATATTTGTACAATTCGTCATACAAATATGTTCACTTATTCTGCACAGTACGGGTTGGACACAATTATTTTCAAACAATGAATAACTTATTAAACATAGAATACCTACTTAGTTTTCCGTTAGATGGAGATTTAAAGCTCATAATATCGAAAATAATAAAAAAAAGCGTCGATGGCCGAGTGGTTGACATCAGGCCGAGTGGTTGACGTCAGGCCAGGTCACCAGTTCAAACCTCACGTACCATTAGTAGTAGTAAATTATTGTTAAAGCTAATGGAGGCATTCTAGTCCCAACTCCAATGAATCCTATTTACCTAACTAGCGTCACAAACGCCCGTGTAATGAAGCCCTTAGGAAAGCAAAAGTAACTCGTGCCTTCGCTACGACAGCGCTTAATTAGAGATGATTTATCGCGACAGCTCTGATGCTGAGGATATCCCGCTTCTACTTAATATTCGTTTGAATAGCGACGCCCATTCTAACGAACCGTGCTGTACTCGAATTGCTTAACTCAAATATCATCATCATTATCGTTTACACAAGCTTCCTACACCTGGGGACGACGACCATGATCAAAAAGAAATCCAACAACACTAAGTAGACATGCTAATTGATGCACTATGCATGCATACCTACGTCTACATGCGATGCATTTGACTGACTCGGTGGAACAGTTGTTGTTGTCCCTGGCTCAATACTTACGGTTGCAAGAGCCGTGGGTTCAATTCTCATCCCGAACAAATATTTGTGTAACGAACATCGGTGTTTATTCCGGGTGTGTTATTAAATATAAGTATTAAGTATATTTGTGTATCCACTGTTGTTTGTAATATCAGTAGCACAAGTGCTTGAGCTTATCACGACGATCAGATCAATGTATGTGATGTTGTGTGTATAACACGGATAATAATGAATGATACGTACTTACCACGGGATCGGATCGATTAATTTTCTAAATCAGTGACAATAGTATGAGTGACTAATTTGTTCACCGTTTTCTTATTGTTTTTATACATAATTTTTTTTTTCATTTTATTTTCGCCTTTGTCTCCTTAGCATTAGAGGTAGAAGTTATGATTAACACGATACTCTGGTATCCTCGATTTTTCTGCTGAAAAAAGAAGAATTATGCTGCCAACATTTTTACCCATTCTAACAGTATTAAGTAACGGTATTGTAATGAGTACAATAGCTCTTTGAATTATGTACATAGAGTTAAATTCACAAAGCAAAGCAAGCCACAATTCATCACGTACGTACTGTATCAACAATTTGGTCCGTAGTCGAAATTATTTAATTTGATCGAGAACGTTTCTACGTATAAAATGAAAATCGAAGCTTTAACGAAGAGTCAGCGATGTATTTCATTCGTTCTATTTCAATATTGATATATGTTTGTTAATAAAAATGTTAGATTCGAGCGACTCATCGAGTTGACAATGCCAAATTTGATCATCTTTTGATATTTGGCCACGCAAGAAACTAATTCAAAAAACTTAGAATTCGAAAAACGAAAAACGAGGGTCTAGATCGGTGTCTAGAGTCATAGTACTTAGGAGGCAGGTGCAGGTTCATCGTTAGAAGGCGCGGCCCAAACATCAGTTTAAACCAACTCCGCATCCGTAATACTCTCTTAAATTAAACAACAGCACAACATCCCGTCGATCCGTGAACGTCTTAATAAACTCGCTACAAGGTAACCGATATTTATCGCAGCTTCCGTGACGCGCGGCGACGACAACTCAATTACGGAACTTGTCTCCCGCTCCGCCGTCAAATTGTCTCGTACAAGATGAGCACGGCTCTTGCAAGACAACTTTTCTAATAAAAAAATATAATTTACTCCCATAGATGGGGGAAGTTAAGGCGTTTCAGCCATTTGAGGGTGTTTTCAATTGCGGCGTACGCAATTTCTCCAATTATGCGTTGTTAACACTCTACTAAATTTGAATATACTCAACCGATTTTAATAAACATTTTCAACCAATTTTAATTTAAAACTTCTATAATGAGTGAGTAACGAATAACTAATCTGTATAATACAAGATAAATGAATAAAATAAAAGTAGGCTCTTACAGCTATGTGATGAAAGATACATTCATTTAATTGTTAGGTTACTGAAATGAAATTAATAAATATGTACCGGTAATAGTTACACTCCATGACAAACACATTGTTAGATTACTAAAACCTTAACGTCACTTGAGACTTTATCATTGCTCTCAGTGACAACGCGACTGCAAAACGTATGTAAATCATTCGTTTAGCAGTCGCGCTGCATTCCCTCGCACAAGAAATATTACAACAAAGATGCGAACCAACAGGAGGAACTAGGTCACACTTATAACGTGGAGGATACGATGTTGCAAATGATGGCGTTGCTAAGAAAACAGTCGACAGACAGACAGGAAATAAACAATTTTCGTTTGTTCCGTGCACAGAAAAAGGGGCGCCGGATCTGAATGGAAACGCATAAATCTTTACAGATGAGCCCGAATAGTATAGGCGGCTATCTTTGAGCAGCATGCGACATAAAACAAGATTTTTATTAACGTTACCGATTTATGACCGGTCTCCTGTTCAAAGCAGGCAAACTGCAATAATATTATTATTATTTCCGAATGTGACTCAAAAGGTCTTAAACCTGACTACTTAAAAAAAAAGCAAAAAAGACTTTGACATACATACAAAGGCTGATAAACAAATAACTACAGATTACTACTTGCATCGCGCAGTTGGGTAAATCCAAAGCCCAAAAATCTTTCTGTGTATGTTTGCTTAAATCTTTAAAACTGCACAACGGATTTTCATAGGAATGTTTTTCGTAGATAGATTCAAGGGAAATGTGTTTTTGTATAATATACCCGAAGCAAGGGTGGGTCACTAGTCTAGTAATTAATAAAAGCTTGTAATTAATAGATTTATAATTATAATAATTATATTCAACTTTCCTATGGCCAGTGGTAAATTGTAAATTCCCGCAAATATAAAAGCCGAACGAGATGCGTCAAGCTCTTTACTAAACGTAGTAGGCTCTACCAGTTGACGTAGCAAAAAGGGCTTTTGTGGTTAGCAAATGTTTTTACAGGGCTTCTTGAAGGGAAAGGCCGGTGCGGGCCGCAGTTCGACCGGTTCGCAGGATCTAATCAATTTGTTGATAAAAGTCGGCCGCCGGGTAACGGATCAAAAGATTTATTACTACCACTGCTCTACTGGGATTACTTGTGTGGTTTCCTGGAGTTTACATATTAGAGCGAGTAATTACTTTTAATTGCTTAACATTTTGAGATAAATCAGCCTGTTGAGAATAGTTAGTTAGTTAATTTTCGTTGTGACTTTGAGATAATATAAGTCACGTGAGGGCGTGTCGTGATCGTAATCAACAAGTTTACGATAAATATTACTTTCTTTACAAATAATAATACATCATGAAATTTGAGTGGTTGTTTTCCCGTGGCAGAACGATTTGCCTTTAGTAATACTATCGAATTATGCAAATTATTCCTTGAAAAAAAATTTTTTTTTTCGAATTTTCGAAATAATAATTTTCCAACTCGAAAACGAGAAGAGCTGTTGTTTTTAAGATGTGACATATTCAGGTACTGCTTGCCGCATGAAATCGATTCTTAACTTTAGCTTTAAGAATCGATTTCATGCAAGCTCTACGCCCTAAGTAATAAAGTGGTTCGAACGTACTTTAAAGTTTCACTTATACCTTTCGTGAAACCGGCATTTGTTGATTTTAATAAAAAATAACTGCACAAATCTATTAAGCTACTAAGGTAGAATCATTTTGCTGCGGGAAAACAACCACTCAAATTTCACGGTGTATAGTATGAGATTATAGAGAGCTTCTCCTAAGAAATTTACTTTTTCTTCGATTGATACATTGGATGCGTTTATTGAACAATTGAAAATATACGTGTGTCACCAGAGAGGTATTTTGTTAGTTTATAGAATGTACGGTCCCTGAATATAAATCAGCAGCTCGTAAAATAAACAGACAGTTCTTTCTGTTTCGCCTTGAAACAAGAAGTTGAATACTCTAGATTTCACTGTGGTTAGATTAATTTTGGCAGTGTTAATTACAAATTGACGTCTATTATAAAAAAAAGCAATCTTACTGATGAAGTGAATAACTTTATGGAGGTAAATAAATCGATGACATAAACAATATAATAAAGGGCCATTTAAATAAAATAACGATTTTAAGAACGGTCAAAGTTTCCAGCAATAGGCTATTCCAAAAAGCTTTGCCCTAGCAAGTAATACTAAGAGTAATGACCTCTTAGTTTTCAAATAGGGCTAATCAGTTTAACAAACGAGAAAGTCATAAATCACTATGCCTATAGTTTCGAATAATATACGAGTTGCTTAGTTCTAAAAGCTAAAATGGAATATTTTTATAGAAAAGAGGTATTAAAGGTATAAAAAGCATAGTAAAGCTTCTGTTTTTATGGTAGGTACACGTGTGTAGGTAAACAATACTGTGCTAATGGACTTGTCTGGCCAGTCACGGTCATACAAAGGGATGGTAGGTATATTAAGTAACTACTGTAGGTGTTAACACAGTTCTAATGTAAAATTACGCCTATTCACGCCTATTTCAGGTGGACAACGTGAAAAAACATGAAAATAACGAAGGATATATTTTTTTATCGCAGGTAATAAAAATGTGGTTTGTTATGTAATAGGATATTCTGATAAACTGAATTTATTTGTGTATTTAATATTGTCACACATCATAAGTGTAAACAGTTCTATTGACTTCAAAATCATAACAAACATGCAGTGAATAGATTTTTGTTATCATAAATACAATTATTGAGTAAAATTATATCTTCAAATTAATTAAACATGCCAACACATATTGTTCCTAAAATAAAGCCACAATCCAATTGCCTGTAAAAAGTATATTCAGTTACGAGACTTATTGTTTCAGAGTTAAATCCATTAAAACAATCAACAAAAATCGAACAATGAAAATTGTAAGCGATTAGGGAAACTTTTATTTTGCACACTCACTCTACTCCAATCACTTTTGTATCAAACAACTACTGAGTGGCGCAACTTTGCCAAGGCTTTTAGTTACGACACTTGAAAGTTTATTTTATAAGCAACAAAAGCACAGTGAGCTGCCTTCAGGAGCTTTTGAATTATAAACGTCAAGCTTTTACGGAGTCCGCTTGAATGAATTACCTAACGTTCCTCTTACTCACTGACAATGATGAAGCATATCACTTTCATTATGCGAAGTTTCAACAGAATATACGTTATACTTTTGTAAAATTATACACACTCGTACACACTTTATGCAGTTTTCATGGTACCTCGATATTATAAAAAGTGTATTAATAACAATAAAAATCCGATCTTGGTTTGAAGTGATCCATTTAAGTCTGATGTAAACCTTTTGACTCGCGTTTTTGTAAAGCCTTTTAAGTATAGACTTTAGTATACCAGTGTGGTTAAGATCGTTGCTTGCCATGCGAGAGGTCGCCAGTTCAAACCCCGCACTATGTTTTTCAAATTTGAAATTCATATGTATGATTATTCGACTCTTTAACGGTGAAGGAAAACTTTGTGAGGAATCCTGCACGAACCTACGAAAAAAATCTAAGGTTGTAATCGACCAATCCGCACTTGGCCAGCGTGGTTGATTAAAGCCTTAGGTAGGCCCGTGCCCCAGCAGTGGGGACGTATATAGGCTGATGTTGATGATGAAGTATATACCATATATAATTTTAAACTGTCATGGTTACACACATTAGAAAACTGAAAAGGTCCGGGATATTTACCATGTTGTTTTGTTTTAATGAGCTCTTGATATTTCGGCACTGTTATCAGCTCTATCCATGATTTGAACCAGTTCCCCCTTAATAAATATAAAATATCTCGGACATTTTCAGTTTTCTAATATACCAATTTAAACGAAGGATTTTGTAAGTGAAATGGCTTTCTTACGTGCAAATGTTACGTATAATGTTATTTTATAAGAGCCTCCATGCTGAAAATTCATATTGAAATTCTTTAACGCCTGTTTACCGTAAGTATTTCAAGAAACGTTTTCCATTAACGATCCTTTTCAGGGTCGAAATTCCGCAGCCTCATCCTTAGAAGATATTACCTTAATTATATGCACCTTGACAGGGAAAACCTCTCCGTTTCGATTGCTTAGAAGATACCGCCGCTATAATAATAAATTATTCAAGATGGCGATACCAATATTTGTTCTGTTGGTTAAAAGGTGGGCGGTGTCAGTATACCTTAGTAACTTGTGAATAATTCAGCTTATATTCGTTTGAGTGCAAGACGCGTAAGTGGAGCTATGTCTTATCAGGTATGTGTACCTGTGCGGTGCGTCATGATATGCTAATCCTAACACAGAATTAAAACATTAATGCTACAGTTTGTCTTATTTTCTTTCGATTTTTTATTGGCTTGTGAACAGAACCACGTAGATGGTAAGGCAATTGAATGCCATAAAACCCTGTTTTCTTCCATGAAGTGAATACATTTTATAATACTAGTGGTCCCGGCGAAATTCATTACGCCAATATATTGCTTTTCCTGGTTCAGAATGAAATTAACGAATTTATTGAATAAACTCATGTGTGTATTCAATGGCTACGTGTTACTTGCAACCATGGAAACAACCCAACAATGACAACTATCAAACTATGTCATTACAGTGACGATGATGATGATGTTTGATAGAAAAATTGGTAGAATAGCATTTATGGGAAAATGAAATTGTTGTTTTTACTATCTGATCTAACTCTTTTCCATTATTTCTCACCGTTTAAACCTTCCCTGGACTGTCACGAATATTTCAAGACCAAAAGTACCCTAATCGATCAGCCGTTCTCGAGTTTTAGTGAGACTAACGAATAGAAATTCATTTTTATACATATAGATTTTAAAGTTTTTCCTTTTTCCATGTACCACTAGTAATTTTCATCAATAATATCACAATCTCGATCACCCATGCGTTGATATAACAATACAGTGTACTATTTTAATAAGTCACAGCGTACAAGAAAATTTCAATGACAAAGCGAAATCCCCATTCGAATACTCACAACTACATCTCCAATGTTGTGATTAGACGGTTAATTCTTGGGAGTTATACAGGCTGTAGTTTAACCGACTCCGTCCTAACTCCAATTACCCAGTGTATAATTGGAAGCGAAACTTGCCTACACACAACGGGAGTGCTAGATGCAGCTTTGCATATTATGAACACACTGTATAATCAGCTTCACAGCACAAAAGCCATCTAATTAACGCCCATAATTTCAGATTGTAGCTATTACGACAAAATTGGCTGCTAATTAACAGTGTTTAAAGCATTTTGTTTCAGATTTTAATTGCTTTACTTCAATTTTACGGATCATCAAGTTATATTAGCAACTGGATAATGGCATTTGTTACGTAGCTGATATTGATTTTTAACCACTTTTACGGGAGGGTGAACAAGCCTAGATAATTGCAGAAACTGTGTAATAAATGTCTTTATTGTAGTAAACAATTATTTTTATTAAAAGAGTATGGCTATCAATTCAAAATACCAGTTCTTTACTTATCATCATTTTATTAAAGTGATTTAATTTATGTCACAAATTGTTCACACAGCACTGTAATAAATTGGTGAAGTTGCCTAATCTCAGCAAAGACCGACGTGACGAAAAAATGGGAGCACATATATTCTTTTAGTAAATAAAAACTGCAGTCCTCGACAAAATCTCAATTCTCACTATTTCGTGCTCATTAACACTACACAATTCGCTCCAAAACGTGTTCTGCAAATGGGATCGTTATCTTCAAATCTTTTATCCGCACTTAAATGCGAAGTCTAAAGCAGAAGGCGAGTTATGTACCTACTTCATCCATTCAACTTCTTTCGCAATCAGTGCCAGTTAGTTCGCACGTGTGAACATGTTTATCAAGTTTCAGGAATAAGCGCTGAAAAAACTTTCATGAACGTGTTTCTGAGCCGAACAAAGGAATGAAATAAAAGTCTAAAAAAAAGGAATGTTAAAACGTGATGAAAGCTCTTCATGACCTTTATTCAGTTCAGTATGTTTAACGATGTTGATTATTTTTGAAATATAGGAATTAATGATTGCTCGATTTGATCGATTCCGTTGTTGCTCCCCATCAAAAATGTCTGAAATCAGATATTATGTCCTCTATTTTTGACCACATGTAAATGAATTAGTTGTCATGTAGCCACAATAAGAGCAATTTCCATTCACTCAAAAGGTAATTTTACTTATACATACTTATAAGTTAAATCTGCTATGATATCTTCTGCCACTTCCTATAGTCATTAACATAAAGATCTACTATAGAATACTGTAGAATTTATAATGCAACCTTCCCAGAAAACTGCAGGGAAGTTCTAAAATTTTGTGCTTCCACGGTTTCCATCCAAAGCTGAGAAAATAGACGTGTTTATCTTTTCACAGCAGCATGTTCAAGAGAGTTTATTTGCTATTGAAATGTGACTTGAAGGTGACCTAGGACTTTACATACTACGACATTTCAAACATAAATTCTTTGGAGTTTGAAGCCAGTTAAGCATAATTTGGGAAAATATTCATTTGGAAATAAATTATTTAAGTCTGGATTCTTGAAAACTTTACCAACAAGCAAAATGTGGTTTGTGCGTGAGTCAAACGAACGAGCTGAACGCCTCGAAATAATGAGTAAAAGTAATTAGAGAGGGTTGGGATACTAGTCAGTCTATTTGGGATGATGATGATGATATGATGATATGAAATATTTGACCTGTCCTCCTCACCCTGTAAGCCAACATAACTACCATTTCACGACTGACTGAAGAACCGTTGTTGGTTACTCTTAGTATTCTAGTTTCCTTGTTCAAACATCTAATAAGAGTCGACATGTGTAAAGTAGCTCAGACTATATCCTTTGCTTTCAAATGAACGGATTATGAATAATATAAGAACGTGTTCACAGGCTCTCGGGGCCTAGCCTTCCTAAGCTTTCGTGCGTTTGCGCCTCGAAATAATACCTTCCGCTCTCACAGGAAAAGGATCATAATGTTTTTGATAATACGATATTACTTCTTTCAGCTACAGGTTTAAGTTATGTATTTAGGTATCACTTAACATGACTACCTACTAAGTTCATATATGTTAATTAAGATGTCTACTGAATACGTTTTACACATAATAGAGTTAAGACCATGTTAGTAATGAATTAGCGTGCAGTGCAAGAATGAGGTATGCTGATCCTTACGCAATACGCAACACTGTCATAAAGAATTTCGCAAATATAACAAATAACACAGTGACTGCTATCCGAAACGAAAAACTCAAGAGAAACCCGACCCACATAAATTATGGTTACCTGAATTAATAAACACGTAACAAACCAAAGTATTGTTATTGCCTAAGTCTATTTATTTTCATATCACGTTCCGGCCGCGAGATAATTTTATTCTTCCTCATCTAAAATAGGCTTTGCTTACATTCGTCGGCTGCGATTGGGCAAATATTTACGCGCATCAACGTCGAATAAAGCCGTCGATACAAGAAAGACTTATTATGTAGTTTATCAAAGTGCCGGCAGTAGACCCCGGTAGTGTTGTGAAAAGTACCAGCGTTTAGTTTGACGAGTTGTTGATGAAATAAGAGTCGGTCGAGTCGGTTAGACGAACGGTAAAGTTTTGCATAGTGAAATTTGAAACCTACATAAAAACCTCTTACTTAATTCTTTTAAAACCGCAATGGAAATACGATTGAAATAATATCCATTAAGGCTTGAAGACATATAATTTTATTTTTCTATGTTCGCCTACCTATTATTATTTTTTGAAAAAAAAACAGTAAAAAAAATAACACAGTTTTTTACCCGACTACGGCAAAGCAAAAGGAGGGTTATGATTTTGACAGGCTATGTATGTATGTATGTATGTATGTATGTATGTTTGTATGTATGTATGTATGTTCATCTGTTTCCACATAACTTCTAAATTGCTTGTCAGAATTCGACAAATGACATATCATTAGAAGCGTCTTAATTGTCCGCTGGTTATAGGCTATATAGGGTTTCACAAAATCTAATGTGGCGCCCACTAGCGGACAAAACATACAGAGTAAAAAAATAAAGTTAAGATAAATACGCCGTGTTTGGTATCATTGGAAAGCGCTTTACTTGTACATTTTAAATATATATATATTACTAGCATTTGCATGTGACTTTACGTATATTCATGGACTGATTGCATATAGTTCACATCTTTTCGTTCATAGCTTCTTTACTACGTCCCCTTAAAATATAAAACATGTTGGTTCATCAATTTAACTTTTGATAATATTATGCGCCACAAATACACTTTAACACCAAAATAGTACAAATAATAAAAAGTTAAAAACTAAAACCCAACTACGACAAAAAACGACGCTGAAAAAGTATAAAACAAGACTTTTAGAACACTGAACTGAACAAAGTTGCTTATGTAGTTCCAAGTAAATGGACACAGTAGACTCTACCAAAATGCTTATGTTGAAAATTGACAATAATGTCATACAATACTATTTTGAAGTATGCAATATTTACTATGTAGAGATAAGTTTTCATGTTTGGAAAGGCGTAGTCACACGTTCCATACACAAGTACCTACCTACCGTAGCACTTTGACAACGTGTGACTGCGGTTTTCCAAACATGAAAACTTATCTCTACATAGTAAATATTGCATACTTCAAAAATTGTAAACAAAAAAAAAACCGCCTTCATAAACCCGACTCACTAAAAATTACAAAATAATATAATACGAACATTTATAATAATCATCTGGGTATGAATTTTATATGTTGTTGAAGGCGGTGCCGTTTATATTTCATACAGACAAGCACAGAGTGCTTTATTTTCCTCAAAATTTTGATTGGCACCGCCTTCAACAACATATAAAATTCATACCCAGATGATTATTATAAATGTTCGTATTATATTATTTTGTAATTTTTAGTGAGTCGGGTTTATGAAGGCGGTTTTTTTTTTGTTTACAATTTTTTTTTATACTTTTTAGTGTTACATATTTTTTTCACCCTATCAGTTCAGATCACCTGTAATACTACTGATATTATAACTAGTAGTCTTAATATGTATACAGTATTGAAAGAATTATCCTTTTACTCCAAACAATTAAGGAGTTGACCTTCCATCATCAGCTCAGCATCATAAGATTATGATAGCCAGAAGCAAATGCCAATATGACTTCAGATAATATGCAAAACGCGGTACATGTCCCTATAAAATTTGAGGGTTGCCCTCGATTTCTCCTGGATCCCATTATCAGATCCTAGACTGGTCACCCTATTAGTTCAGCTCACCTATAATGCTACTGATATTATAACTAGTAGTCTTAATATGTATACAGTATTGAAAGAATTATCCTTTTACTCATAACTATTAAGGAGTTGACCTTCCATCATCAGCTCAGCATCATAAGATTATGATTTCCAGAAGCAAATGCTAATATAACTTCAGATAATATGCAAAACGCGGTACATGTCCCTATAAAATTTGAGGGTTGCCCTCGATTTCTCCTGGATCCCATCATCAGATCCTAGACTGGTCACCCTATTAGTTCAGCTCACCTATAATGCTACTGATATTATAACTAGTAGTCTTAATATGTATACAGTATTGAAAGAATTATCCTTTTACTCCTAAGTATTAAGGAGTTGATCTTCCATCATCAGCTCAGCATCATAAGATTATGATTTCCAGAAGCAAATGCCAATATAACTTCAGATAATATGCAAAACGCGGTACATGTCCCTATAAAATTTGAGGGTTGCCCTTGATTTCTCCTGGATCCCATCATCAGATCCGGGACTGGTGAAAATGGGACCACCTCGGAAGTGAACTGTATCCAACCAAAAAAAAATTTTTGAAATCCGTCTATAATTGACGAAAATATCGGTGAACATACATAAAAAAAAAAAAAAAAAAAAATTATACATACAGACGAATTGAGAACCTCCTCCTTTTTTTGAAGTCGGTTAAAAATAGTATTGTATGACATTATTGTCAATTTTCAACATAAGCATTTTGGTAGAGTCTACTGTGTCCATTTACTTGGAACTACATAAGCAACTTTGTTCAGTTCAGTGTTCTAAAAGTCTTGTTTTATACTTTTTCAGCGTCGTTTTTTGTCGTAGTTGGGTTTTAGTTTTTAACTTTTTTTGGTAGTAGTTACTACCAAATAAACCAAATAAATAAGTGTTTTTTTTTTTAAAACAGTGAAAAATATTTAAGATCAAATAAGTATTAAAGGAACAAGATCATCCCGCATCTAGGGAATCACGACCCTCAGCAATGGGGATAGCGACGCGAGGGGGAAGTATTTAATGAACACAAACTTACTACAGTCTCTAATGTGGTCTCAAAATTACTCCAATCGACCTCGATTGTTCTCATCCCTCATCACTAGTTGCAGCCAATCGCCTTCCCCGTCTCCTCACGACCGCGTTTGATAGATCGAGACTTGCATTGTCTGCTTCTGAATTGGAAAACCGCTTCAAGGATCGATGCAGCTTAAATGCCGGCAGCGAGAAGCTTCCTATCGGTCTGTATTCATAATTTTACCTTTCAATAGGGTAGTAAAAACTCAATCAAATAGGAACGTTCTTGTTAGAAGGGATTTTTCCTCGAAGTACAACTGTAAATTAATTAATTATTAAATTTAGCTAAGATAGATATAACGGGTCCCTTTTACAAAGATTTGGTTGTCAGTTTGTCCGTCCGTCTATCATCAAGCTAAAAGATTAGATATATATAACGGGGCCCTAAGACTTGGCTGTCTGTCCTTGCGTCAGTCTATACAGTAGGCTGTATCTTAAGAACGGAATAGTTGATATTTTCACAGATGGTGTACTTCTATTGCTGCTATAACAACAAAAGGAATTTCATACAATAAACGTGTTTTTTTTTAAACCCATCGACTCCGTCTCGCACTTGGCTAGATTTTCTTTATTGTTTTGCACACTTGTAAATATAAAATTATACTTGTATTTCAAAGTTAACGTTATGCTTATTAGCACAAGATGGAGTTTTAAATACATTTCGACATTAACATTTTCAGTAATTGATTAAAAAATACAAAACTTAAATGCACTTCGACACCAACATTTTAAGTAATTGATTGAGAAATACACCACACACAATTTAAACGTTATACAGTATAACGTTACGGATACTATGGATAATATTTTTACTTAATGCGTATGTTATACGTATAATGTTTAGATTAAAGCAATTAATTATATAGGACACCAGTTTTCCTTAATAATTACCGTAATCATTTCCCATTCTTAGAACCAGCCGTTTTTGCTCATTAATTTTCTCATAAGTCTTGCTTTGATCTTTTCACAGACGGGCAATATTTGACTGTCACAAAAGTTACTGCGAATTGTTATATAAAATGATAGTTACTATTTATTGTGTTATGTATACTTATGTACCTAAATGAAAAATGAAGTTAATAGGTACCTATTTTTTGCGACATTATTATTTGAGTATAAATTTCAAAGAAATTTTATGATTTCTTTTCACAAAAAAATATTATTGTAATAAGTGATGACTTGGCAAGTGCTTTCGGTTGGCCAATTAATATCGTTTCAACATTAAATTAAATTAGCGGTCAAAAAGCGTCACCGGCGCTCTCAGTAATTGTTTTTAAGCAAAAGATACTTTTTATTATCAGAGGACAGAGTAGTCATTTTTGGAGTATTATGATGAACTGTGTGAGTTAGTCATCAATGGCAAGAAAACTCAAACGAATTGCATTAGGTACATTTTATATTGACTGGCTCGATGGAACAGTGGTTTGTGACCCAGGTTCACTACCTACAGTTCCAAGAGTCGTGGGTTCGATTTCCACCCGTGGCAAATGTTTGTGTGACGACATCGGTGTTTGTTCCGTGTGTTATTATATTTATAAATAAATTTAGGTAAGTATATTTTTGTATCCACTGTTAATCATGATATCCGTAACACAAATGCTTAAGCTACTTACCGCGGGATCAGATCTCTGTATGTGATGTTGTGTTATGTAATTATTTATCGATTTTTTATTTATATAGATCACGCATAGCAGATTCGGTCACCTCGTCTCATAATCACATTCTTATATCAATACACCATCAGTCACCCTTTGAAATTGTATTCACGAGTCGCGAATTTATTTGTGTTGTAAAGAAACCTCATTATTCACAAGAGTTGAAGTTGGAAACATACACTCGTACATTGTGAACTTCAAAACAAAAGTAATTTCTGTCTTTCTTTGAGTGTGACTCCGAAGTTTTGGTTTTGGTTAACATCTGTGGAAGTTACCCAGGTGATACGTGACAGCTTATTTGAATACTTTACAACCACTGGCAGAAAAATGTAAGTAATCGAAATAGGCATATATACGGTTGAATTGAGAACTTCCTTTTTTTGAAGTCGGTTAAAAACAGACAATGATATAACAAAAATGCTTATACAAAATGTATATAAAAATACTCTAAATACAAAAT
Source organism: Maruca vitrata (assembly GCA_039566165.1). Classification (NCBI taxonomy): domain Eukaryota; kingdom Metazoa; phylum Arthropoda; class Insecta; order Lepidoptera; family Crambidae; genus Maruca; species Maruca vitrata. The sequence continues at coordinate 5,641,046 of CM076918.1, read as the reverse complement.
TTGGAGACACAAAGTGTAGAGATCCTTGATTCCTTAACCACAATTTCAGGTTGAAATCAACTAACTTTTAGTTAATAACTATTAAACTTTAAACAAAATAGAAACAGAAAAAATATAAAATTATCATCAGCTTACTGAATACAATAATTTTGTTACGATGAACAATAAAATGAAGTAAGTAATCTGACTAAGCTTACATACATCCATACATTATTTTATACCTATGTGTCAGCAGAAATAACTTATTTAACAAATAAATATAATTAATATAGCTAACTGTTATGCAGATTGTTAGCTTAATGAAATCAATACAGTGATTTAACATTGACTGACTATGTCGCAGTCGGATTGTATAATCCGCCGTATTACATCACGGCTAGCCGTTATCAAAAACAGGGCCGTTATGTATTACGGCGGATCAACGATTAGCCGGATTGAATACGGCTGAATGAAATTCCGCCGGGATGTGTTCGGCGCTAAACGATATAATGCGGCTAGCCGTAATGTCAAAGAGCGGGTCGTCACTTGACAGTTTTTAGTTCCCATGTTTATCGCTCGCGGCGCTGCCTGTCATAATAACAACAATGGCCTCGAATACAGAAAGTATTTCACAAAAATGTGATTTTAACAGTGGTTTTAAAGAAATAAACGTGACAAACACGTTATAGTAAGTTGTAGAGGTTATATTGCATATCAAAACTGCTAAAGTGGCTATGGATTCTGGTATTCGGCGGAATCCTACACAGTATTATTGGTGCAAAAAATTTGACCTCATGAATTTTGCTGGTGAAGATTATCTGATCTTGAAAAATAATCCTGAGGACCATAGCATTCGCGTTATACCCATGGAGAAATATTTCGATACTCTGATGGAAATTCATAAGGAAATTGGCCACCGCGGGCGAGACAAAATGCTGTATACCGTAAAAAACTAACTTTCATTTTCCTTTATTCAAAAAAAGGCTATTGAAATATTTGTCTTCCTATGCCCAACTGCGAATTTTCTAATTCTTAATTTCTATAAAAAAATCTTTAGTTATTATAGGGTAAATATTATACCTTCGCACACACATGACGTGTCCACCCTACAATATTGAATAAAGTGCAATACGACTGAACGTGAGTCTCAAAAATGTAGAACGTATCGTAATGACAATCCGGCTAATCGTCGATCCGCCGTAATACATAACGGCCCTGTTTTTGATAACGACTAGCCGTAATGTAATACGGCGGATTATACAATACGACTGCGACAACAATACAGGGTTAACTTTTCATCTCAGCTTTATGATCTGGGGTGAGTTGGTCCAGCCGTTGGAGTGTATCGAGTGACACAACACAGAAGTAAGGCCCTTCAAAGATCTTTGTTTGTGTGGCACAAGTACCGCGACACTCATTACTGGATTGTATTAGGTTGCTGAGTGAAAGACAAATTGTAACAACTTCGAAACAAAGAAGTCGGCTTAGAGAATAAAGATTGTTCACAACCCCGGAGTTTTAATTGATGGATGAAAGACTCTTTGTGATGCCGTTTCGTTTGGAGTCGATGTTATGACCCACGCTTTATATTTCGTTATGAAAGTTATAAACTTGAGAAATTTATTTTTATCGTTTTGATATTCGCAGCTATAAAATCAGTACATGAACTCTAGCTTAAGATGATTTTTAATTCTCGACAACTCGACTTTACTAAAAAATTCTAGGCGCGAAATGATATCTATCCATGATCATGGCGCTTGCAATAGTGCCGAAATATCGGGAGCTCATTAAAACAAAACAACATGGTTAATATCCCGGACAGTTACAGTTTTCTAATGATATCTAAATTAATGAGTTGTGATAGGCAACTTAAAATGTACAAGTACAAGTTAACTTTTCTATATTTATTAAAGTTTTTCCAACATACCCTGCACCTGGTATTCAAAACTTTTCCCCAGATCTTGCGTTAGTAATAAAGTTGTGTAAATGTGTATATTTAGACTTCTAGTAATCATTAGAATAGAATAGAAAACGTTAGAATAGGAAACGTCATTACCTACTATCTAATGTATTACAAGCGGACGGCGGCTCCCGAAGAAAAATATTTGTAACGTAACAGGTCCCCGAAAATCCGGGAAGATTCAGATGATCAAAGTAAAGCGCTGGATTCGACCCTCGTCCGGGATTGATTTAGTGGATGGTGAGTTAAGTCAGGGTTCTGGATAAGCGGAGAGCTGGAATAAATTTGAGTAATCGGGTGTACTTTAGTTTTTTTAATACTTTTGTCGCAGTCGGAAGCTCAGGTTTTTCACAGCAAAAACAATGATTAATTTAGTTACCACGTTCTGCCACCGCCAGAAATAGCTATATTTGTGTTTGTGTAAATTTTATTTAAATGAGAGCTCTTAGTAGCTCTAAAATAACATACAAAAATATTTGCTTTATTATAGTCTTAATTAGTGCATTAAAATTCATTGCTGTCAGTAGGCCCTAGCTTATCTCCAATAGTGATGCCATTCTAAAACAATTAATGTAATTTTTTTGCAGAATTTGGTAATTATATTAACAAAAAAAGTCCGCATAAAAGTAATCGTGCACTAAGAGTGAGTGTGTAGTGCACACACACACACACACACACATAATTTGCGTATTCTATCGGTTCCTACTTTCCTTTATTCATAAGATTTTCATCCTCAGACCATGAATTCCTCAGCAGCGTCTTATTCCAAAGATTCTTTGTAAAGAACACAAATCTATGCAGGAATCATGCCGGCTAAGGCGCCCGGCCGCATTCCCGGCGCGTCGCGAGCCGTTAGCTATGCGGCATTCAAAGCATTCTGATTAACTCAGATATGTCGCAAGCTTATTATTATATTGTCGGGCTATAATCATTTGAGCGACAATCGAACGGAGTTGGTTTTCAGGAAAGACGATCCAATTTTAAGAACCAGTTTAATTAATCCGAGTGGTAGAGTTTGAGGACTTTAAATTTATACTTTAAGATAATTATCAATTAATTAATTATGTTTGTCTTGTCAATACCAACTATTATTAAAAGGGTAGCCGCAGAATACCAGGGTCGTGGCACACCGTGACATGACAATAGCTGAGCTTATTCCTGATTCCTGAGCATTAGCCCTTAGTCATACTATTTTTAAGATTAGTTTGAGAGTTAATTGTGACCATATTTATAAGACATCTGTGCCAAATAAACGGTTATTCTATTCTATACTATATTTCTAGAAAGCCTGAATTAGTGTCGTGTATTTACCAAGTTGACATAAGTATCATAAAAGACTAGCTACATAACGGAAAATGTTATACCATAGTTCAAACCAATGATTTCAGTATCAAATACATGCAAAAATATTTTATTTTTGATTCTCGCATCGCACATTAAAAGAACCAATCAGAACATAAATTGCCAAAGTGGTCACTCGTTCAAATATTCCCTGTGGTACTTAATTCCTTTATTACGGGCAAAAATGGCCGCCGTTGGCCAAATAAAAGCATAAATGTGAGAGCAATAATATTATTTCACATCCGATACTATTTTGTGTATTATGAGGCATATCTAAGGACGGCGAAGATAAGCACTGAATTTATAGCGGGCCCTGAATGTTCACGTGCGATAATAATATCGAGAGCATATTTTATTGTTCGCGTTATTTGCAGGCTTAGGCGAAAGCTTTGGTCGGGTATCGCCACCTATTTCATTTGCTTTATACTAGGTAGGTACCTATAAAAGTATTTTTCCTAACTGACATACGATGATGGCTTGGACTAGCTTTGTCATCATCACCTGACTTGCGGGGGGCGGATGGCTCTCACCCCTAAAGTAATTTTTGTGCTATAGTAGTATATAAGCAACTCGCAAAACTGTACTAGGCACAAATTCACCGGTCTCCAGGATAGGGTAACCTATCCACTAAATAAGTTTAGTGGATCATTAGATGTTCACTTCATGCCCTTACCTGCATTCCGGAATAAAGCTTTTGAAGCTATCTAAGATTGAAGAACCTATGACATAAATAGACTATACTCGTATTTCTTGAATTAGGTTAGAGCTCGTTACTAATAAAAACATAATTGTAATGTAGATTATACTGTAGATATAAGTAGTTAGAATAAGTAACGTTGTGGAACATATGTGTATACCTATGATAATACAATTTATCTACCACTCTGTTATCACATGTAATATTAGCATCATTGTTATAATAGTACTTAACAAATAAATAAATAAGACAATAAGGTGAATAGATTGACTTATACCGAACGAACGAAAGTTTCTGTGTTTTAGAAAGCATATCAATCAAACATCTCATACATTCCTTGCAAGAAAATAAAAGAGGGGAGGACATTCTATACACATCAAATATTATAATATAACCATATGTTGATATAACATTTAATACATTCTAAGTATTTTAGTTTATTTGAGGTGTAATTAATAACGAGTTAATTAGTGTAAGGATAGGTGTGTCCAAACTGACTTCAGCTACACTTAAAATAACTTATTCGCAGAAAGCTTAAGAAATAATTAAAATTTACCACAATAAATGTCAATAACCCGAGCTCGCCCTTCCATCCATGTTCCGAGTCGATTGTTTCGCAGAGATCACTTGAAAGAGGAAAGTTTCTTAATTACCGTCGTTGTTTGGAGTTTAAAAATGCGATAAAATAAATTTATCCGTCCAAGAGACGGGGATGTGCTGTATATTCGTACCTCGGGAACCGTTAAAGTACGGGGACGACGGAAGGGTATACCAAGTCCGTTAAACCTGCTTGGTGATGGTTCTGCATGTGGCATACAGCTTAAGACGCCGCGTCGTAATCGAATTCGGATTCGAAAATAGAATAGAGCTTTTTATAACGAAGCACGCTTTTTTTTTTTTTTTTTTATAATAAGCTAACAAGATGACCTCACTCCACCTGATGGAAAACGGTAGTGAGATCCAAATATGAGGTCGACAGGCACAATAGACCATATTGAGCCTGTCGCACTCACCCTGAAAGCCCGCTTAAAGAGGAGACCACTGCTGCGGCAACAACGAGACAAGGCGTGGAGTCTCGCATTGGTATTGAGCTGTGCGGGTCGGAGTTGGCCAGTCCGCCGGACGGAAGGGCCCCCGTTTCTACGGGTCTCCCTGGCCGGCGGGCTGACCCGCTCCGCCCGCACAGTACCGCCGCTAAGACTCCACTGGTCCCCCCTGGCTCCGGTTCGTACAGTGCTGATCCCGGAACGCGACCTGACCGAGAGAGGCCAGAGTCACTTGGCGGGTTTTACGCAACTGTATGGTGGTAACATTTTTTTCAATCAGATCTACGTTTGTGCAATATTGTTTGCAAAGCAAGAAGAAGTGACTAAATTATAAGATACTAGTGACCCGCCCTTGTTTCGATTGAGGTAAATCTCTTTATCGTTTTAAAAACCGCTTAAAATCCATTGTGTAGTTTTAACGATTTAAGTAAACATAGGGACAGACTGACGCGGGAAGCGACTTTACCTTATATTATGTAGTGATTATGACAGCATCATGGTAGTATCATCATTGTAGTAGTATGACGCCTTTCTTCCTATGGTGGTGAGAATTGCAATAACAGTTCTTTCATTTCTTTCTTACGTTAAAACTCGTTCAACAATTCAAAATTCAACTCGCTGACCACCTATGTATTCACTTGAAGTAGATTCTTAATATTTCTGAACATTAATTCTTTCCCTGACTAAAGTACACAAAAACTGTTGCAAATCCTTTTAAAGCTTTACCTGGAAAATGGTTTTCCTCTGTGTTCACACCTGTCGATAGCAGATGAAGTCGCCAATTTCGTTTCCTACGCTGTACGTATACTTTTTGCTTCCGGTAGTCACGAGACAAAGGTTTGTGGAACTCCAAGCCAGATCGGCTACACAAAAGTCGTTAGGGGTAATTTATACACATCACGATGGCAGCGACTTCCCTCACTTCGTTATTACGATTCTAACGACCGCCGAATCTTTCATTCTCAATTTTACCTGTCGCTTTAAATTCACCTTCTATTCGGTCCCTCGATTTTGTGCAAGCTTGGTAAACGAATGATAGAAGCGATTTTAAAGGTTCAGCAAAGAGCAAAACTGATCGTTATGTATTGTTCTTCGTATATTGGTTTATTTTACAGACTTGAAATATACGAGCACGATGTCTGTCTGACTATTTTATTACCATTCTATGAATCGATATTGATTTAGGTCGAACCTGAATCAAACATCGAGGTGTACTAAAACAACACTTGGTTTTAGTATCTCTGGGTATCCTACATACTTACAATACATACATACATATGATAGAGTAGGGGAACCTGTTGTACCTAGGCCAGTTTTTGATATTTTAATTTTTTAAAAATAAATGGTAAGAATAAGATCCGTCAAATATGGAATAATGGAAAGATCAGTTACTTAGCTATATAATAAACAAATAAAATATGAGGATTTTCGGTAAAGCTGGAAACAAAAGCAACTTGAAAAAAAAAGGGAAAACTGTCCAAGGTACAACAGACCTGATGTACCTTGGACCGTTCCAGTTGTACTTTGGACATTCCAGGGTAGAATGAAGATAAACACTAGCAATTGCAGCAGAGTTTTATTTTTAATATAGGTAAGTACAACAATAATGCTTATACCTGTAATCGACAAATACATTAACGTAAATAGCAAATTAACAGTTACCTTAATTAAAAGTCTCTTGTCTCTTTATTTTGTGTCAATAACATAACAAATGTTTGCATATTTAAATATTTATTTTTTGCCTTATAAGGCGTCCGACCGATTTTAGCCATGGCGGCCGATCTCAATTGAGATCAGCCAAGTGCGCAGGACATATTATAGTGCACAAGTGTGTGCGCAAACACAAGTGCACTCTCTATTCTTCACACTCTCATAATTCGGTGAGACGGCAATCCGACATGACCGATGAGAGATCGGGCGCAGGACTTAACGTGCTTTCCGAGGCACGGGCGTTCAACCGCCAATTTCCTAACTCCGGGCTGAGTAATTTAATTACAGAAAAACTCACACAAATTTTGCCCGACCCCGGACTCGAACCGGGGACCTCTCGGTCCTAACGCAGCACTTGCTACCAATAGACCAACGAGGCAGTTAGTTACTTAGTTTTTGCCTTATATAAATAGAATAAAAATATATTCAAAAAATATGTTTTTATAAGGTTTTATTATTTATATCAAAATTATCTATGTATTATCTATGTCCAAGGTACATACTCAGTTGGGGGGCCGAGGTACAACACCATAACAATTTTTAGTTACAACTTGTTTAAACACACTTTTAATTGAGGTTGGGTTCTGACAACTATACTATTTAAAACCTTAATAAACTGAGATTATATCTGAAGTAAAATATATTTTATAAAAACATATCGTGACAAATTAAGAGGCCATAAGTAAATTCCAAAAAACTAACTTTTAAGGCAAAAAATAATAAATTACCTTTTTTAACTGCATTGACCCGGCGCCGGCGAATCACAACTAACTTCACGTGAGTCTTATCAAAGCAGGCTTTGACTGCCATATACAATATTATTCTAAAGCGCTGGAGTTTACGAAAAATTACAATTGTCCAAGGTACAACCCTGTCCAAGGTACAACAGGTTCCCCTACTAGTGACCCGCCATCTCCTCGCTTCGGATATATCACTACATAGTATAAAACAAAGTCGCCTTTTCTGTCCCTATATCCCTATGTGCGCTTAAATCTTTAAAACTACGCAACGGATTTTGATGCGGTTTTTTCCAATAGATAGAGTGATTTAAGAGAAAGGTTTTTATGTAAAATTTACCCGAAGCGAAGCGAGGGCGGGCCACTAGTTAAACATAAAAAACTTCCTCTTGAACCCCTCTATCTTTTAAAAACAACCCCATGGATCCGTAGAGTAGATTTAAGTCTACATACATACATTAATAGACAACAACATATACATACAGCCATAATACAAGCCTTTATTAAAAGCTATATAAAATTTTCTGAACCATTATTTCTTTTACGTGATATGATCCTTAAGCACATGAACTTAAAAGCCTCTATTTGCTGAAAATGTGTTTTTGAAGATTTCTTGTATAAAACCTGAAATAGCTAATGCAAAACTGCAGCACTTAGTATAAGAAGATATATAAGAAAACCGTGTTTTCTAATACTGAAAAATATTCTTTGTAATGTACCTATCGACAAGGTGGCGAGTTTCTGAGCTCCGCGCAAATACGATTGTGTAGGCGACGTGCGAAGGCGAGCGTTTCGCTTTACACAGGATTGGCTTCCACTTGTTGAGCGCCATTTTTCACACCTTCTGGGTCTACGGACACAGTCTAATCGATCAGAGGCCAGCATACCTTTCTTTATTGGTTACGGCTATCAGTGAATGTGAAAGATAGCTGGATTAACCACAATTGAGTAAGTACAATGAATCTTTTTGGAAATTGAGCGCTCTCCTAAGACTTTTCAAAAAATCCAAATACCATGAGTTTAAAAGTGACAGACTCGATATTGCCTATGTAAATATGTCTAAGAAAAACTTGTACAGCGCCCCGGTTACGCTAAGAACTGAAATCGGTAGTATGAAAAAAACAATTCGATAGGTTTTTAACGTACGTAAGTTTACGATGGCCGAGTGGTTAAGGTCGTTGCTGCCATGCGAGAGGTCGCCAGTTCAAACCCCGCCAGGTACCAATGTGTTTTTGTTCAATTAATATGTACCATCATTCGACGCTTTAACGGTGAAGGAAAACATCGTAAGGAAACCTGCACACCTAAGAAGAAATTCTAAGGTTGTGTAGTCGACTATCCCGCACTTGGCCAGCGTGGTCGACTAAAGCCTTATCGCCCTAGTTTAGGGTAGGCTCGTGCCCCAGCAGTGAGGACGTATATGGGCTGATGATGATAAGTTTACAATAGCTAACTCATGGTACCGTTACAAAAGGATCCCAGTGCGTTTGCCTCACCGCCGCCCCCTAAGCTGTGGCCGGACTCTCCCCCCTCCCCCTAATTTGCAATCCAGGGGCGCAGGCCCGGCTCAGTGGCACTCCCACAACCCGCGGCTTATTTCATCAAGTTCCCTTCGGCGCACTCCGAATGTTTTGAACTTCACTGATTTATTGTTTTTCGGTCTTCTAATGAGATTTGTGTGTTCCTTTCAATAAGGTCGGAAAATGGATTAAACTTTTTGTGTTATGGAAAAATGTGACAGCGTGGATTTATCACTGATTTCATTATATTATTTTTTGATGCCCTGATGTAGGGAACGCAATTCAGATTTTCAGGCACCCTACCTATAGTAATTCAAATCCAATTACCTTCTCTTAACAAAATAAGTATGTCCTACCTAATAAAAGTTTGTTGCATATATCTAACTCATATGAAATATGTATAAGTAATATTATTTTTACTTTATTAAGTAACTTAACATAAAACAAGTCTAGATCGAAGAAGATTTTCATTGCAAATGTTTATATCATCATCATCATCATCATCCTCATCAGCCCATTTTTGTAGGTACACTGTTTATATGATGCACTATAAATTCACAATTTTGGTTTTTTTACTCATTCTGTGACATCTACCAACTGCCCGAATTTCTAATTCAAATTTAAAAGTCTTGACAAGCAGACAGACGTGCAGACAATTAGGCAACAAAGTGATCATGATAAAGGTCCCGTTTGAACTTTTTAGGTCCGGAATCCTGCAAAACGAACATAATAATATAATCCTCTCGCCAAAGAGAAACAAACATATTCAGTGAACGTAATTAACCGTTATACAATTTGACAAAAGGATTAAAATACAAAGGGGGATTTGCATTCCGGCGCCTCTCACGTTTGAATATCGAATCACGTATTTTGTTTCATGTTTTTTCATAAATACGAGTACATTTTGCTCGTAACAATTATTGGCCAGCTACAAATTGAAGCAACAGAGCCACAAGGCGACAAAAATACTAACGAATGAAGTACAACCTTTTGCGTCTCATAAATATTTTATTAGAACCATGGGAAGGGAAGACGAAACGCCGAATCGTTCACTGGCGTGGCGGGAATGTTTCTCGGTAAAAATTTCACTTATTTGTCGCGGATTTTATTTTATGGAAAACATAAATTCTTTATTGTAATAAAGTGTGAAAAGGAGGCATGAAGATTTATAATAAAATACTAGGCTACTAAAACATTCACACATACTGTTATAAACCATTTTGAAATTAATACCAAACCATTTGTTTTGGTTTAAGATCGTTATTCTCATAATATTTGGAAACGTATTCCTCAAAATAACTTAGATGAACACATAATTATCTACCAGCTAAACCTAGCTTATCGTTCCCAGGCAATATATTTCAAATAATTTGACTGGCTTGGTGGAACAGTGGTTAGTGACCCAGGCTCATTACCTACGGTTCCAAAAGTCGTGGGTTCGACTCCCACCCGGGACAAATATTTGTATGACGAACATCGGTGTATATTCCGTGTCTGGGTGTGTTATTAAATATATTTAAGTTTATTTGTGTATCCGCATAGTAAAACACAAGTGCTTAAGCTACTTATCAATCATTCAATCAAGTCAAATCAGAATCAGATCAATGTATGAGATGTTGTGAATTATTTAAATGCCAAGTGAATTTTCCACGAACCTTTGCTCTTTGTTGAAGTTTGAAATATCCATGTAAGAAGTACTAGGCTGAAGAGGTTTCTGAGCAAACCAACTTAGAACATGTATGTACCCAGCTAGCTATCTGTTGAACACCTCTTTCGCAAAGGCCAAGCGAGGTACTGGGCTAAGGATTCTTACGTAAAGGATCCATAAATATTTGCAGAAAAATCTTAACAAGAAAAACGGCAAATAAATTTATTGACTGCCTCCTAACGGTCTATAATACTCGGTATGTTTATTTTTAAACCTGAAAAGGGTTAGTAACTTTGCTGTCAACTATAGAGATTCAATGCTAAAGAATAAAGTATAATATAAGTTGTGTTTATTATTTATAAACCTACTAACTTTCCGCTCGCGACTTCGTCCGCGTAGAGACATTTAACGGGTAAAACATTACTTTTTTATAGCGCAGTCGGTTAAAAAGTAGCCTATATCCTATCCGTGGCTCTGAGCTATATCTGTACCAAATTTCGTTTAAATCGGTTCAGTACTCTATGCGTGAAAGCGTAACAGACAGGCAGACAGAGTTACTTTCGCATTTATAATATTATGGTAAGGATGTTGATAGGGACGAATAGATGAGTACGATAGATACAGTGCTAAGTAGTCAGTGATTGCTTCATGGTGCCCTTATTCTACGAGCTAACAAGAATTATGTATATTAGGACTAGGTTGAGTGATGGGTTTGATATGTCATCTTGAATAATTACATAGAAGCAGTAACGTAGTAAAATAAAATTAGTTTTAGATCCAATTCGTTCTTAATCCAAATCCAAGTCGAGATATTCCTTTATTTGTAATAAGTACTATGTATCCATATTAGCTTGATGTTCACCGTTTAAGATAGTATGTTCAGTAGTTTATATTGGATCTGGGTCCCGGGCTGCGATAACTAGCAGGCTGTGGTCAGCTTTGTAATTAATAACGCCGGCAAATTGCCGCGGTCGATGTGCGGCAAAAGGCATTTACAATATTTGACATACCGCTACTTTATGAGGGCGCTGAAACACCGAACGTTATTAGTTATTTATTAATAATTCTATAAGCAGTTGAAATACTTTGAATATTATAATATTTTAGGTTATTTAAATCTAGGTTATATAGTGTTATAAAAAGAGGTTACGGACCCAGCTACATAAGTATCCAGCACGATTAGAACTTTCTTAAAGTCATATGGTAAAGATAAAGGATACTTTAATGTAGTTATTAAGCTTAAATGTTGTACACATGGATAATTCGGAATGCTCTGAACAGTTATTTCAATTAGTCCTTCCCTCAACAGACTCCTTTCCACACCAGAAAAAAAATAATGTTCCGGAAATCGTAAAAAGTGTCCCCACTGAGAGTTGAGGAAGCAATCTTCTTTCATTTCAAATTGCATACCCCATCATCATAATAAACCTGTTCTTATATCCCACTGCAGGAAATAAGCGAATGCTAGCACACATTAGAAAAAAAAATCGAATGCCAAACAATAAATTCGGTCATTTGTAACAAAGTCGAAGATTTGCATGATAGGACGCGTGCTAATTACTCCCGGGAGCCCGTAATCGGCATGTTGCGGCTGACTTCATAATTAACGACTTCCCCGCATTTTCTGACACATTATTTATTTACGATTTGACTCTTACTATTCTTTCTTTCTCGGCGAAATAGGTATATCTATTGAAATCAGTATAACATGAACAATAATAAAACTATAACTATTATCTCCATATATCCATAGCTACAGTAAGAGGCAAAAAAAAACAATATTCCGTTTGTTTTGCTATTTTTAAATGTATCATTGTTTTGCACTCTCTTCTTTGTCCAGTTGTTTTTGATCAAACACTGCATGACCTTTACAGAAATCCCACACAGATTTATTTTAATTAATATTGACATTTTCTGAAACTCGTAGTACGAAGAAAAATCACTTTTAGTTCACTTCACATCAACATAAATTATACCTACATCCATTATGAAATACATCGCCATTATTTGAAAAAGGCATACCTACCGTGCTTTTATGATAGGTGTGCCGTAATTATGCCTTTATAGTCCATTTTATAGGTAGTCTAGAACGTGACATAAAGAGACTTAGGTGGGTACTTACTCAAAAATGGATAGGTATTCTGATTGAAACGAGTATATTTTAGAATCAAGCCATAAAAATAAAATAGGTATTGAGGGAACCAAGAGGTGTTTTTTGTTTGTTTGTAAACTAGTTTCTGAAATAATAAAAACCAAATTTATGGCTTGATATGGATTATCTTCAAAAAAATTATGTAAGAAGTGATTAACTGTAGTAAACACGGCACAGTAGTAGTTTCTGTGTTAAAAAGTTATGATAAATGCGATTCTATTTTTATTACTAAAAACATAATATTTAAACAATAAAGACTGGTTTATAATATGTAGTTATGTATTACTTAACTTTAGCCTTACCTACTTCTAATATCTAGCTTTAAAGGTATAAAGATCCCGAAAGATACACTTTTCCTCACGCCTACATTCAAAGAAAACAATTAAAAGTCCGGAGCTGTAACTTACCAGCCAACTGCAATTAAGCCTCCAAATTAGCTAAATAGAATCCAACCGTCCAATAACAAGCAATTATTCAAAGCGGTCACTAAAATGTTTTCGGATGCGTCCCGACGGGGAGCAGGCAGGGGGCTCATTCGCGCTGCAAGCCGCGACCGCGACGCACGTCCCTACGCCCGGGATTGCAACCGCTGTGAACAAAGCATGTGTTAGTGGGAAACTCAAGATGAAGGGCCGACATCAGTTCCGTCGCCGATTCAGCCTGCAGCCCTCGTTTATGAAGGAGGACCACGAGGAGGAGAGGCGGCCACACAGGTAACTACTTATTTTTTATAGTTTTTATTTAAATAAAGAAACCAAAAATAATCCTTAAATTTTTAGTCTTGGGTTTTTGTAAATGCTACGAATTTTCCACGTAGCTCGTAGCACCTTCGACTTCGTAGTCACGTAGCACTGCCGTCTGTTTGAGTCGCGTAGTAGACACTTGTTGTGTAAACACTATTAAGCTGTTTTGCGTTATTTCTTTCCGATTACAAATAAAAGTGCTTTATTACTTTATTTATTACAGACATATATGTAATCGTTTTATTCAGCTGTGTGCCTTTGAGTATAATACGATTTTCACCAAAAATAAGATATCATTCTTATTATCGTCTGAATTTTAATTAACTTCTCATTTTACTGCCACCTATTAATCCTATTTCTAAGTCGAGAAACGACTTCACGATTCCAATTATAAGAGTATTTATCTATAACTGAGTGCTCATTTCTTATTAAATTTGAATGAAATAGTGAGATTTATTCAAACTTATTAAATAGGCAAATATTGTACTTCCAATTAAGGCTATCATAATCATTGAAACGTTAAACAAGCGCGCTCAGTGCCCATAAAATTGTTATTCGCTTTAATTAAACAGGTGTTCTATGATTGAAGCAGAATTACAGCCATATTTCATCAGTTCTGGTTATTTGCAGATAAAAATCTCGTTTTTATTACACACAAGAGAATGTGTGCTGTGTGTATCGTATATTACAGCCGATACTGTTCTTTCCGTAAATTATGTTCTTTATTATAATATTTAATTAGCCAAGGATACCCAAGGAAACACAGAAAATTAATGCGGAAGAGAGTACCATTTTATAAGTGTATACTTCCACAAATACTTTTTGCATAATTTTGTGTAGCATTTAAAATTTTCTATTATGCTTTGAAAATTAAAACAAGGAACAATAACAATTGTTTGAATATAAGGAATGACGATAATCAAATCAAAAGTTTAGTCAATGTTTATTAATATACACAAATATCAAATCGTAAATAGAATTAACTGTTTCACGAGATGCAGAATAGTGCTCTAACTTAATTACTAGAGCAGAATACTGTCACCACAGTCGTATATATTTGTTGCTAGGCATGTGTCGCAAATAAGTACAATTACAGAAACATAGGGTTTAGGGTGACACAAGGAGTTTTGCGGGTAACTTGTTATCCCAAACGGGAAGGCAATTTTCTGCAATTTAACGTTGAAAGAGTCACATCTTCCAAAAGTATTCGGGTCTCACTTATCCCTGGCCATCTTTACTCAGTTCCCGTGGAGCGAATTTTTTTCTTAGACAAAGAAATCTAACGACAGTCATCGCAGACAATGAAACCTAAATGCCCCGTAATCTCTATCATTTTACTTTTAAAAGAGAAATCCCACACAATGTCGAAGAGATAATTTAGGCATTCAGAGAAATGTTAATATTCACAAACGTTTAAAACTTTTATATTATATTTTTAACGTTAAATTTATAAAGATATATAAAAAAGTCATAAACATTAAAAACGATCTCAACAAAAACTTAACATCTAATCGTGTTCGCAACCGCGTCTGTTTTTTGAAGCAGTCACATTTCCCAATGTAGCATTTCTGTTACCAATTAAACACAGTTTAAGCATTCAATAGACACAACTAATCACTTTTGTGCCTAACCCGACTGCGCCCTACAAGCGGTTTTAGTAGCGAATCAATTAATAAAGGATTTACTAAGGATTTCCAACTGAAACAGCAGAGTTAAGTTTGCGCAGCCAATTAAGATTAAGTTATTGTGTTTAAGTTATTTCTGCTACCGCCACTTCTCGCCCTAGAAGCGTAACTTACTAAAATGGAAGTTGGAAGTGCTGTGTGTCAGCTTGAATTTAAAACAAGCTTCAGACTTGTCAACTCGAGTTCTAATTTATTTAGTTCCGCGCACTTTTTCTCGCCGCGATGTGACGTGGGAGTTCATTTTTTCGCAGCAACTATTATATGAACATTGTTTATCTGCAGACTCTGCAGTCCCACGCGCAGAATGGCTTCCTAGAAAATCATTTGTAATTCGAAGTAGATTGTGCACATGAAATGTATACAGCCTTTTGAGTAAATGTCGCAGTTCGGAACAATGAGGGAAAATATGCGAATTGCGTATGTCTCTTTGATGAATTAAAATAAATACGTTGTATTGCTTACATTAAGTACTGTCTGTACGATTTGTTGTTGTTAAAAATAGATTGGATAGAATCTCTATAATGTAGTCATATAATCGTTAGTTTTTTAATTAATTACATGACCTTTAATCTGAGTTCCAGCATAGAGGTTAAGGTTAAGTATGAAATCGAGAATAATTTATGACTACGATCTACGACTGTTTCCAGTCAAAGTTTGTGAACTTCATCAGGTCTTGTATGAACATATAAGAGCATATTTATATGTAATTACAGTTCAGGGCACACGCGCCACTGTGTGGGTTACTGTGGTCAAAAGTTATCCCTTCAACGTCGACGACAATGTTGTGGAACTTTCTAAGATACCTTGAATACTGTTAGTAGACGTAGTTGGTGACGAAGTTAACCTGTCATCACACGTGTTTACGATGAGAAGCGGCCAGAAGTTTGGGCGATTGGGTAGTTTAAGCCCTTTGGTCATTGGGTTAGAATGCTATTTTTATTAATTTTATAGACTAGTCTTTAACTGTTTTTATTCTTTTATCCAATGCGCCCCGTGTTTTTGTAACATTTTCTTCTTTTTATGTTTTAAGAACAACAGAGAGTATTTTTATGATTATTTGAAAGCATAAACACAACACATTATATTTTAAAATTTAAGTTTAGTAGAGAGAGAGTAGAGTGAGAACTATCCTCCCCCTTGTAAGTCCGCTGATAAAGACGAGGCTACTCCAAGCCATCTTCCTAGAAAGTTATGAAAAAAGATTAAAGATTATGTAATGTCCATTTTCACTATGTTTTTTACATGTATTTTGCGTTGAATTTCTTCGAAAAGCTTATAAAGTTTTTGTATCAAGAAAAACTTGACTGTCGTTGTTATGATTATCACGGAGACAAAATATTAAGCGACACGACACCAGGGGTATGAATATGAATTCAGCGAAGTGAGATTATCGTAAAGCTTTATGCTCCGTGCCTCACACCTTTGTCTGATACTTTCGTAATCCAAATACGTGTTGTACTTCGGATTAATCCTCGTTTGTCGTGAAATTCCGAGTCCATTGATGCTGGATATTCGGCCTGAATCCAGATCAAAGAACGGCCCCAACAAAACGCCCTTTCCCTTCGCGGAGAAGATTAAACGAAATGTTTCTGGCTTCACAACTGAGCATTTAATAATTATCTCTACCTTTGAGTACATAAGCAAGAAGAAGATCAAGGCCTACGGTGTTATTGTCAGCTATTGTATACAATCACATTGAATTCCATTCCATTCATTCACTGAAAATTGTAAGAGTAATTGTACGAATATTATAAATATACTCACGACTCAGTGGCTTCCTACGCTCATATCTTTAGCCGTAGGGAAAATAGTACGTTTTGGATTGTGTTTGTTTTTATTGTTAACGTTGTAATTAATTATAATATTTTCAAGAACGCAAAATATTACCAGGAAATTAAATAAATATAAAGGAAATTAAATACCAGGAAATTCGTTGGTAGACAAAATTATTGTTTACCTGTTATTGTTATCGCAAGACGATGCGAGTATAAAAAACGAATTTCTGCATCCTGATATAAATAATGAATACTACAATAGGCGCTCAATAGTTTCATGCCCCTGCCAAGATTCAAAATACGGAGTGAAATTAAAAAAAAAATTAATAACTTTATAAAACAACGCGTTCGGAAGATAAAACTTCTCTATAGTCAGGCGACGTGAGGTGACGTGAAAAATGATCCTGTGAGAGTTCCGTTTTTATACCAGTCAGAAGGACTGATATTAAATTTAATTACATTTAATGAACCATCCATATAAGGCAAAGCGTGTGTTATTAATTGATACCGTTAAGTTAATTTTCCATACAACTTTCTCTTCAGTGCAGACTATTATGCAAATTGATGCAAACTCCTCCATTAAATGTTTCACTGTGTCCAGATAGCATTCCACAATTGTGGGGCCCGGAATGACGTCATTGTTCCTTGATTTTAGCGATATTGCTAATAAAGTTGTGCAGATATTGGTTTAAGAGCGAACGTTTTCATTTCCACATTCAATCAAGTAAAGGTATTTCTAATTCAATTCGATTCCTGATTCCGAGTATTCAGGTGGGTCTGCACATCCATATACTTTTTGGGTAATGTTGTATCATTCTATTATAGAGACAAATGCTCTTGTGCATAAGGTCTTCCTTTTCTATAATTTCTTAAAATATGAGCTTTCGACTTTACTTTTATTGTCTCTAGGTTGGTAACAAATAAACAGTCTGACTAAATTATAATTATTGAAGGATGTAAAAGAAGTGAAACTGGTGTGCCAGAACCGTAGTACATGACAGGAAGTGATCTCTGCCGCTTTAAGAAAAATGCGTGATTTTATGTAATATTTTATTTTAATGTATTTTATTGTAATGTATATGTCTTAATAACGATTTGGGTTTAGACAGTAGTTTTTAATCATTATTCTTTATCATTACCTAACTCCTTATTTTATTTGTTAATATTGATTACATAATTGATACAAGTTTGGAAATTATTATATGTGAAGACAAATCAATCCGAAGTATATACCTACAGTTTCAAGACAGTCTATATTTGCATGAAATGTGACACCGTATCAACATTACAAAGACAACCCAAATTTTGTGTTTACTCACGAACGCGCAGCAATAATCAGGCTATTAAAGAGTACCTTTTGTCGACAGGGTTTTGTGTGCACATAAAGGGATAGATACTTTAAAGTCTCACCCGACGTGACACACGCTTCACCTGGCTACACTGAATCCCTCTAGGATAATAGCCGATTGTTAACTCAGCACAATTGCAACGGAGTATATGCGAAGTAACGTATTCACTGTACTTTATACAATGGCCACGGTAGGAGCCTAAGTGTTAACTCGCAGGAAATCCTTTCAATATCCGATGATGGGAAATACTGTAATTTGCTATTTCTAATGAATAGAGTGCACTGTGTGAACAGATTGGAGAGTCAAGTGTGCACATTTAAACTTTATCTTCACTTAGGTATTTCAAGTGTTACTTAAAATGTTTTTGGAATGAAACACACTACTTTAATTTGTGTCAGGGGATACCAGTCATAACTATCTGTCCGGTGGTTGGCGAACGGTATACGGGTAAGCGACCCCGGCTCCTCGAGCTACTATCGACTCAGTCCAAATCATCCGAGCAGATAGTATCCTTCCTCCCCTTTTCCTTCCCCGTCATATATCCTTGCTACTCGTGGGAACGCAATGACCTTGTTAAAACAATGCACAAGGCAGAATGGCGGCGACGTGGTCCACAACCCGTCACGTCACGTTTCCCACAGAGGTGAAAAGTGGATCGCTGGAAGTGATCTCTGCCTACCCATCTGGGAAAAAGGCGTGATTTTATGTATGTATGTAAATTAAAGTAAATACATACATACATACAATCACGCCTTTTTCCCAGATGGGTAGGCAGAGATCACTTCCAGCGATCCACTTTTCACCTCTGTGGGAAACGTGACGTGACGGGTTGTGGACCACGTCGCCGCCATTCTGCCTTGTGCATTGTTTTAACAAGGTCATTGCGTTCCCACGAGTAGCAAGGATATATGACGGGGAAGGAAAAGGGGAGGAAGGATACTATCTGCTCGGATGATTTGGACTGAGTCGATAGTAGCTCGAGGAGCCGGGGTCGCTTACCCGTATACCGTTCGCCAACCACCGGACAGATAGTTATGACTGGTATCCCCTGACACAAATTAAAGTAGTGTGTTTCATTTCAAAAACATTTTGAGTATTTGAAGTGTAACACTTGAAGTACCTAAGTGAAGATAAAGTTTAAATGTGCACACTTGACTCTACAATCTGTTCACACAGTGCACTCTATTCAATAGAAATAGCAAATTACAGTATTTCCGATCATCGGATATTGAAAGGATTTCCTGCGAGTTAACACTTAGGCTCCTACCGTGGCCATTGTATAAAGTACAGTGAATACGTTACTTCGCATATACTCCGTTGCAATTGTGCTGAGTTAACAATCGGCTATTATCCTAGAGGGATTCAGTGTGGCCAGGTGAAGCGTGTGTCACGTCGGGTGAGACTTTAAAGTATCCATCCCTTTATGTGCATACAAAACCCTGTCGACAAAGGGTACTCTTTAATAGCCTGATTATTGCTGCGCGTTCGTGAGTAAACACAAAATTTGGGTTCTAAGGTTATTTATGAATATTGATACGGTGTCACATTTCATGCAAATATAGTCTTGAAACTGTAGGTATATACTTCGGATAGATTTGTCTTCACATATAATAATTTCCAAACTTGTATCAATTATGTAATCAATATTAACAAATAAAATAAGGAGTTAGGTAATGATAAAGAATAATGATTAAAAACTACTGTCTAAACCCAAATCGTTATTAAGAGTAAGTATAGTTGAAAATATGTGGAAATTATACACATTATCAGTTTATACGGACAGCGTCTATGGTAATATTTTAAGTTTAAAAATATATTATTGAAAAATATTGTTTAAATATACGAAAAGTAGGTAGTACCCTTACGCATGTGCTGTCAATGTTGTTATCAAACGGAGAGAGATTACGTCGATTATTCAGTGTTGTGGTGACTGAAACGAAGCTATGGTCGATATGATACCGTAACGTATCATTGCTACCTACTATGTAGATATGTATGGTAGAAGTAAAATAGATTGTATTGAAGTGCTTTGTATTTAGAGCACCTTCAATCTGCTATAAAATAAACAAACCTAATGTACTACCATAAAATCCGTTTTTCGCCACAAAAGCGAACATTTATATAGGTTTATGCTGTAAAATTAATAATATCTAACACGCCCAGGCATGAGGTATGTAATGTAATGTGTACACTGAAAAGTAATATACATACATTTGATTTGTAGCATTTGAACACGCGATATTGGCAGAAATAATTACCGTCATCCATTGTACCAAAATTCGAGTTGTTCTTTTCTAACTAAAATAGGTATCCATTTCAATTTTGGCACAAACTAATTAGTCACACTGAAATAATTGTACGACTGGATTTACTCATACCGTGTTGCAAAGTTCGTTTTAGATAGAAAAAGGTGGTGTGATCGATGAATATTCTTGAATAGAAGCTGAAACGCTAATATCATACAACGTACCGTATACATGTATGAAAAGAGAGTACAAGACGTTCATTAGCAGTAACATAACGTTCTATTCTTGTTCTGTTGTCGATTTATGCCTGTATTTTGTATACAAGAAGGTTTATTTTTGAACGAACCAAAATAGTACAGGGTTGTTACCCTGAAAAATGATGACGAGCTTTATAGCAGCTACAATTACCTTGGATCCCAATGTTGTAGTGACCGAACTCGTAATTGTTTTTGCGATTGAAGTGGTGTCAGTGATAAGATTTTCTTCTTTACAAAATCTTAAAAAAATATTTTTTTTTTGGTTAAGTAACCGGTTACTTGTTGCCTCAACTTCAGTACGTAGTTATTTTAAAAAAACTTAGGTGCTCTCCAAAAAAAAAAGTAACAAGACATAGAAGATTGTTACATCTTTCTGAAAGACAGAAATTTGTTTCGTAAATTGCCCGGAGCAAGGTCTTTCAACCGTCATTTACCCGCCCTTACATTTCTTTATACTTTGACGCGAGCACAAATTTCATTACGTATGCACCATTAAACTTTTTCACCGGTGAGAGTTCCCTATAATTTTTCATCAAAAACAAAACCAGGTAGCAGAAAATGATACTATTAACTAGGAGTCAATGTAATCGTAGCTATATGTCTTGGTATCATGAATTATATCAATGATACGGTCGAAGAAATCAGCCAACTGCGGCGCAGGAAACTGCACAGAAATACTATTAAGGAGATCTTAACTCTATTAGCGAACTCTACCAGATAATACAGGTGAAGGAGAATGAGAGTTTACACAAAGAGTTGAAATTGAAAAATATGTTTAGAAAACAAAAGAAAAATCCAAATTGAAAAGTTCATTCGTACTTTATCCTTATACAGAACACTGCACTTTTCCTTTCCGGTCCTTTGTGTTTCAGAAATGAATTTAAATTGTAAATAACAAACCGATGAGACTTGAGAAATACACTTTCCATCTAATACCTATTCTCGTGGAAACAGGAAGGAAACACGAGGGAGTCTTTGCACGTTCCGTATGGTAAATAGATGCGTTTTCAAGACTCCCTAACAATCGGAAGGAATTTGTAGGCATCCTTTTATTAGATATTGTGATCGGTTGTGTTTGATTGTCGGCTTAGCTGAATCTGCTATGAAAGAGTTCATTTTTAACTGAATTTGGAGACTAAAATAGACTAAAATAGACTAAAATAGACTAAAATATATTCAAATACATTCTCGAATAGTCGATCAATCAATCAATTACATTCTTCGTGGCTTTTAAAATTTCATGTTTGACTTGGCAATAAATAGTCTAGAGTGAACTTAATGTCTATACATTCGAGCAAAGCTTATACATTTAATAAAGATAAACTTTTAAATAAAATAATTTTGCTATAACCGTATTGTACGCATAAAATTAGGAAATATTATTTGTACCTACATGACTATTTTACTACCAAAACTTCGAAACAATACACTGATCATTGTCATGAAAATACTACTTCATGTTGTAATAATTTACTGCGCACTTTTTTGTGCGCATAACGAACTGCACTACGTTACTAGGATAATTTTAAGGGGAAGATACGCCTTTTCAAGTTAAAATTAGGTCTATTACCGGGAAGTCCTTACTTACAATTACCCAAATCTGCAGCTGAACTAAGGCAATATATTCAATCGATCGGAAGGAGGGGCTAAGTTTACTTCGATAGGGAATGCGGGAACGCTACGCACCGTAAGAGGTAATAGAGGAAAGTGCTCGCAGTAAACCGATGCCGTATAAAAGTCAGGAAGTAACTTTTATAATACTGTAAGAGTTATGTTTCGCCTCCTGAGGAATTGTTGAAGGGAGCCCTCCCTTAAATGATGAGCACCGAGGATTAACGATGCGGTTTTATGGAGGATTCCCGTTTATTTTGTGCTCTCCGACGTCGAGCGATCCCTGACCATTCGTACATGCAAGGTTCGGATTTACGAGCCAATTTTGGCATGCACTTCAATTGGGGCTAGATATCGTTGGTTTCGGGTGACCTGTATACCAAGTAGCGGCGATATTCTGGAATTATTCGGACGCTGTTGGTGAACAGTATAGGTGTATACTTTTAACTTAAGTGATTGATGGGCGATTGGCCATTTTGACATACAATTTTTTCATTTCAAAATTTAAGAAGGAAATACACGCACTACTAGTCTAGACCTTGCTTTAACTGATTCAAAATCGATAGAAAAATGTAACACTATTATTTCTAGCAAGCTTAATTGATATTAACGTGTTATTAATTGCTTTCCAACTCTTCAGACTTGTCGCAACATTATCTATACAAAAGTTGTATTTGCTGAATAAAACAGACAGTTTTTTCCGAACCTTCTCAACTATGATGTCGTGAACTCAAACGGAAATGACTGGCAAAGGTAAAATTGCTGACACCATTGTTAGACGTCCAACCAGCCGTACGTTATGTAGTTAGTGCAATATTACGGTAGTCAAAGCGGACCACATTTCATTAAAACGCCCTGTCACAAAGGTCCGGCCATTTCGGTAATTTTTGATTGTCCGACGGAATAGAATTATCGTTTTTGATCGGCCTTTTTTCGCACCGTTTCACAGTTAAAAGCTTTTTGTGGCATGTGGAGCTTTTGAAATACTTTTTGTCTTTTTTATTTTAACATGCGGATGTGGTGGTAAAATTGAATTGATAGATTTTTTTTTAATAGCAGGCTCTTTTTGTCATGTGATGGGAACTTTCTACACCTAGAATTTAAAAACAGGCCAAGTGTAAATCGGACTCGCGTACGAAGGGTTCCGTACCATATTATGTAAAAAAAAAAAGGATTTTTGTTTGGGGACCCTTAATATTTTATCTTTTTAATATTCAGTATTTGTGGTTATAGCGGCAACGGAAATACATCGTTTGTGAAAATTTCATACTTCTAGCTAGCTCACGGTTTATCAGATGCAGCTTGGAGACAGACGGACGGCGTAGGCTTAGTAATATGGTCCCGTTTTAACTTTTAAGTACGGTACCCAAAAAGTCAGAGAAACGTTTACCATTTTTTAAAATTTAAGTTTTTTAAAGTAAGCTGTAAAAAAACAAACTATTTTTTTTCATATTACATTTAATAAACGAGTCCATACACATTATCAATTTCTCAAGCGGTCTCACTTGGCTGAGTATTAATGTGTTTGACGACATAAGCCGTTTCGTGCATGCCAGTGCGAACGCTGTAATATCCGCAGGAAAGTTTGCCCGGATATTTGGCAATAGCGTACGTTCGATAAAGCCAAGATGCCGTTGACCCCATAAGAATTTAAAGGATTACTTTACAGATGAAACTGGCACTAGTTCAAAATGCATTTTTGTTTTTGTGTTTTAATACTTCAGAGTAGTTGTACGTTGCGTTGCGGAACGAATAACAGCATGTAACTAACTGACGTTATATTTTGCGCAGCCAAAGGATTTATTTTAAGCCTACTGCAGGGCATACAACATAAAAGCGTGCTTTAACGAGGAAGTAGGTAATAGTAGAGATTAATTTATACCTACATTGTTTCTTGCTGATCATATTGAATGGGCACTGCAAGGTTTTATAGAGATCTAATATGCCTATATTGCCTATCTTAAACTTACATTACGTTTTGTTTCAATGAAAGTTTAATTTTGTAAAGTGTTTATTGAATACAATTTCTTGTGTGTAATTAATGATTACAGATACAGATTTATCAGCATTGGTCATCAATCCAATACCTTTCGTTAGTAGGTTTGTATTTGTCTGATGGGTACTAAACAATACCTATTCCAGTCTCGTCACCTTTGTTCGTCGTCCAAATGTTCATTTCATTCCGAGTTTATCGTCGCCATTGAATAATGAAAGTTTTTGTTTGTGAACGTATTCGCTTTATTCATTGTGAAAGGAATAAATGATGTTAGCAGGTTTCCGCAACGGACAGTGTTAGAATTAATGTTTCTTCAACAAGAGATATATAAAAATTATAATTCTGTATAAATGTAGGTTAATACGTATATACGTACAGCCTGTTTTGATATGAAGAACCGTTTATGCACAGATATGTCTATACTAATATTGTAAAAAAGAATAGGTTTTTAGATTGTTCATTTATTTATTTGAACGCGCTAATCACAGGAACTACTGGTTCGAATTGATAAAAATCTTTTTATGTAGGATATGCCATTTATCAAGGATGGCTTTTTGCTATATAACATCACGCTGCGACTAATGGGAGCAAGGAAACAATGGGAAATGTGTAAAAAACGGGTTGAAACGCGGACGAAGTGGCATAGCTAGTTCTTGATAAATGAGAAAAATATATTAAAGTTTCTTACTTATGCCTGAAACGTTAATCGTTTATCTGAACTATAATACGTTGGTGTGTAAATTCATTATGTAATAGAAAATGCATTTTTGTCAATTGAGTGAGGGAGCAGAGTTCGTATGCTACAAGATATTCATCTGCTGGACATACAAAAATACTTCTTTGGCTGATAAATTGATAAAATAAGATGATGTAATAAAGAGATAAAGAAGATGATAAGATGCTAAGCATAATTTTTTTTAAATGCAGGTAGTGTTTGCAAATGAAATAAACAATTATTTCTTTCGGAAGTTTCATTATAAGTTAACATGATATTAAGAGATAAAGTACCTTTTAATAGATGGCAGAGTGTCCGATGTCCTGAGAAACTGTTTTCCCTGTAAGAAGTCATTTCACGCTCACTCGTTAACCGCGTTATTCTTGGACTTAATTGAGACGAACCTAAGGGTTCCTTATTCGAATGCGGGTCTCCAAAAATAAGAATCGGTTGAGCAGGGCAGCCAGGCGCGCTAACGACCTCCTAAGTAAATACGACCCTTAACTTTTATTGCGCACCTACAATAAGCCTAATTCCGCTTCTTCTTCGCCTCTCTGATTTGCAAAGGTCGAATTAATAACGTAAAGAAAGCAGACATTTTTAATAAATTGATTTCGTTGATTTATAATCTCTTAAAAATCAGCAATTGCAAAAAAATGTATTTGGACATTGTTATTTGTCTGAATTTAGATTGATTCGTTGGTTTCTTCGATATATCTTTTTTAATTCTTTTGTGCACACTTTCCATATACAAGTTTCAGTACCTATGAGTCAGACTAATAAAAATATTTTAAAAAAATGCATGCATGCATTTCAGACGCCATTTAAAGATAATACGATTCATATGATGTATAAATCATTTCACAATTTGGTGTAAGCTCTAAAATAGGAGGATTTTGTAAGAGATTAAACAATTCCTACTGAATTAATGTGTGTCGCCGTTTTTGAGTTACGAGTATGCGAGAAAGACTTAACAATAGTCAAATTCGTACACTAAAACTGCACAGTGAACCGTAGATACACGCGCGCTCTAATTATTCTCGACAAAGGGAGGTTTCTATATAAGTTCTGAAAAACGTACTAGTTCAACCGGGTTCCGATAATCCCCGGTCTACTCAGCGACGCGCCCTACGCTCGTTGAGATCGCTTCTGAGCACTCGTAGACAGATTTCGACGGAATTGTGGTCCGTGGTAAATCTTTTAGACATCGCGATTCTTGTCTGAATTATTTGCTCAGAGTACGCTTTTTAGAAGTTTTAATTATCTTTGGGAGATCTTAATTGTACTCGATGGAAGGTTAACTAGAGAAGGTATATTGCTGTGCGAGCTTTTTTACTTTGAAATTAATAAAAATGACTGGCTCGATGGACAGTGGTTAGTGACCCTGGCTGGCGGTTCCAAGAGTCGTGGGTTCGATTCCCACTCGGAACAAATATTTGTGTGATGAACATTGGTGTTTGTGCCGTGTCTGGGTGTGATTATGTATTCAAGTATGTATTTATAAATATATATGTATGTCTATCAGTCTCTGACGCCCATAGTACAAGTTCTGCTTAGTTTGGGGTCAGATGACCGTGTGTGGAAGTGTCCCAGATATATTATTATAAATCATAATTTTTTTTATTAAAAATGTGTAGGTACGTATATATCAGTTCATAATGCATTGCTTATTTATATAAAACATCTTCACGAAGATCTTTGAGGAAATTAGTCGTTGAAACTCAAAGAACAGAATCTCAACTGATGAAATGGGTATGCAGTTAAAAAAGGTAGGTATGTCATGTTTTAGACTTTCTAAGGCGACGAAGTTTCAATTTGGACCGTTTCTAGCGAGTGCGTAAATTGTATAAGCATATGAAATAAAGCTATTTATATAGTATAATTACTTTTCTTACTGAATAGGCAAGAATGAGATTCATTAAACAGTTTTCGCATTCGTGAATTTGCTTAAGGTTCGAGGTGTAAACAGATTTTCCACTCGCTTAAGCATAAACTCTGTTAAGACCCCGTGTATGGCGTTCGGTTAAAAGATACACAAGGGAGGAAAAATTTTTAATTTATACCATTCAGGAAAAATTATTAAGTTGAGAAGGTATTTTTTTTTATATTCGCTATTTTGTATGTACAGTCAGCCAAGAAAGTGGTCTACCACTATTAACAAAATTTTCTGCGAGATGTAACGATAGCTTATGTTGACAGTAGTCACTGACACAATCTTTTTTTCATGAAAAAATTACCTTGTTGATTCATGACGTTCAAACGATTCTCAACCGTAGGGAGGTCGACCACATTTTTGGCTGACTGTACAGTGATACATTTGTTGCAGTAGAAAATTGTATCATTAACTGTCAATTAATATGTATATTGGACCTGAGAGTCATACATGTTGGTTGCACGTACAAATATCATATTTCTTTCTTGTCGTTATTTCCTTAAACATCTACTTAATTACCATTTATTATCCTTACTAATACGCACCAAGTCATCAGCCTATTAAAAAGCTTATTCTTAAGAAAGTACCTCATATAAAATACGCAACTTTGGAATTTTCATCAAAAGCTAGTAATTTACGAAGAGAGCCGGCCGGGCAACTTCTCAAGTGTTTATAGATGATCATAACTTTCATTCAGCCATAAATTAAAAGCGCACGTGTTTTTAAGCAGTTGTTGCGGTTACTTCATCAAAAGGTTCCAATTAAGTTTGAATTAATTATTCATAAGAATAAAAAAGTCTTCTGAGTTTTTGCTTCAGACAAAGGTTGATTAAAGCTGTTGTTTTTTAAATTACAGACAATACCAAATACTTTTCTTGAGACAGTTGATTGTACCTACCAAGAAATATTATTTAAGGATACCGGTTAAACAGAAAACGAATACCACTAAACATAAAGGAAAACGGAAATAGGATCCACTAGTCAAAGCTTGAAGATTAACCAAACCACACTAATAAATACGCCAAGAAACCTCTCAACATATCGTTGTCAATATATTAGTGTCGCAGACTCTATCATACGAATATCTAACTGTCTGTTTGTCTAATAATAACACAAACTAGACACAGTCTTCTAAATGAGGTAGCAAAACTTTGACCGGTCTATACAATTCCGTCCTCTCGTTTAGCCAATCACATACCCATAAATAGGTACATACGTTCTTATAGGAGAAATGTATGAAAGTGAGTAAGTAAGTCAGAAGTCAGTTACTGGAGACTATAAGGCCAGCTTCGGTTATGGGTTTACGAGCCAAGCTCTTTATTTATCAGCGGGCGGTGTCATATTAATTTTATTGGCCCATTGTAGCAGTAATCGAAGAGGACCGACTGCCTTTGTGTCCGGTCTTTTGTTGGCCACTTTTGTAGGTGACCGTGTCAGCTATGATCGTAACCTATAACTGAAACAATGCTTGTAGGAAAGTTGCGAGATCAATTTTTGGTAACCTTTTTTGATAGGGAAAGTTCAAATGAGCATTTACTGAAATAGGGCTTGAGCGCCCGGAGGCTAAAACTGAGTTAAATAGAAGATTTATCCAGGAATGAATATAGTACCGAACAGTGATGCCCTAAAGTCCATGGGTAGTCGACACTATGGCCTGACTTCTAAATCTGTAACTGCACTACATCATACGATTTATGTATTCTATACCATTTTGCGGCAGATTTTAATTTTTTGCACAATGGAAATTTTAATAATGGAAATAATGCATGAACAGTTTAAAAAAACTGTTAATCGTATTACACCTTTATTAGAACATTTTTCGATGAGACTCAGATCAAAATGGTCATAAATTCTTCCATAATATTTTCTGAAAGACAAAAAATCTGTGGTCCGATTATGTTTATTTTAGATACTAACGACTCCAACATAGTATACCGGAGCCGTTCTTAGAAGACTGATTTGACACTTTTTATTTTATATTTTGCATTTATCCTTGTTAAGAGGAACATATTTAGCGAATCATAAAGAACAACTTTTAAAAATAAGACGTTATTTCAAAATGTCAAATGCACCTAATTATCTAATTATTTGTCTTTTATTACCTAAAATAATATAATTATAAAAAGAAAACGTAAAATTTCCAGTCTGTATTACGCTTTTACAAGGTTACGCCGTTTCACACGTTTTCATAGTGACGTAGTGGGTAATACTCACCAGGTATTTTTTTAAAATAGGATGAAAGATTTAATAAGTATTGTATTTTAAAAATAAAAATATTATAAATAAGGAACTTAAATTCAATCTTTTGGATGTAAATTAATGTTTTTAATAAAAAATTGTTATAATTAGACCTTGCTTGGTTATAAAGTGGAAATAACTCTTACTTATATACTTCGACAATTTTACCGTTGTCCCTCACTAGTGCAGTCAGTCTGACATGTAGCAAATCGGCCAACTTAGAGCGGCTTTGGTATAGTTAGTATTTAAATCATAAATGAAAAAGAACAATTTGGTATTCAAATCTAAAAGGTAACTTTTCATTTGTTTGTTCGGAATTCAAATTAATGAATGTATTTCACGGGGACCGCTTGGGCCTATTTTAAGATTTGCAATTTAACTTTTGTGTTTCAAATAATGCGCTTCCCGAATAATTTGCATAGGATTAAATTATTTTAACTCTGCCTTGGGAATAGGACCTTTAGGTACTTTTGGTGATTAGACTGTTTTGGAGATTAGACGCGGCGCAACGTGTTTAATAAATAAATGTCAAAATAAAGGACCTGCAAGATTAATAATCTACACTAATATTATAAAGAGGAAAGATTTGTATTTTTGTATTTTTGTATTTTTGTATGTTTGTAATGAATAAACTCAAAAACTACTGGACCGATTGCAATAATGTTTTCACCATTAGAAAGCTGCATTATTCAGAATTTACATAGGCTATATAATATCACGCTAGGTCCTATAGTTGTGGAGCAGTAACCGAAAATGTTTCAAAAACGGGGGAAAATATCGTTTCTGAGGCCTTCCGTGGCGTACGCTGAGCATATAGTTAAAGTTATACAAAAATGCTCTATGGATGAATTGTTTATCTTAACATTATCTTTAAAAAAGTCCGCGAGCGCATATGTCTACCTTTTATAGTTTACCCATAACAATCGTTTTAATGATTTAGATGTTTGCTCCAAAGTAATCTTCTATATTAATAATTTCGTCAAGGGGTACGGTAGACTCGATTAAAACCTTACATGAATAATAAAACATCAAAAAATAATGATTTCGAGTCGACAACATATATCCGCAAAATTCGGATTGTCGAGTATTTTGTTAAATTCAAAATGTGTTGACAGACGAATCACAGCCACCATCTTGCCGGAATTATTGAGTGAATATTATCAAAACTATTTTTCTTCAGTCATTGACGTTTTGCGGAAACATTGTTTTTGACACATTTTTTATGATATACTCTTTCAGGGCGATGACAGACACTGATGAAGAATAGATAATATAATTTTATAAGGACCTTTGCCAAATTTTAGGATTAGTACTCATTGCAATTTGTTTTGTTGATTGATGTTCCTTAATGTTAAATGTTAAAAATTAATTGTGTAAAAACTTTTGCAGTTTTTATTCACTAGATTACAGAAACCCAATGAAAGAATCTATATCCTGTTTAATCCTTTAGTATTCCTTGAAGAACCGATGACTACGGAAATATTTACCTATATTTTGCTCCTCGATGTTTATTATGAATCACATCTTACCCGAGCCAAGCCGGGTTCTTATCTACATCTACACTAATATTATAAAGAGGAAAGATTTGTATTTTGTATGTTTGTAATGAATAAACTCAAAAACTACTGGACCGATTGCAATAATTTTTTCACCATTAGAAAGCTGCATTATCAGAAGTAACATAGGCTATAATATATATTTTTTTAAATTAGGGATCCTTACTAAAACTCCAATAATGTAACCCAAGGTGTAAAAAAATGACCTGAAAAATTACTTACGCCGCGTGCGCTGCAAAAACTATTGATGATAGAATAAAATTATTTACTACGACTTTGCAGAACTCTCCATTATCTACAAAAAGTGTCGCGACAGCATATGTCTAAATATTATAGTTATGTCACAGTAAGCGGTTTTTTATTCTAAAAATTTAATTTATATGTCGCCGCTAGAAAAGGCTCTTTATTTGTACCTTGGTATGAATCCTTATCAAAATAAATTTCTTTATATTCAAGACGGCTTGAGTACCTTTAAATAACTTTTTGAATTATTCAATTCGGACATTTCTTTCGGAAGATATCACGAATTTAAAAATGCAAATATTAGAAAAAAGTCGCGTGGTTGCCACTTTGATTTTAACTTGAAGGAATTTTGAATTCGCTTTAAATTCGTTTCGTAGGTAAATAAGTACCTGATAATAAATATTAAATTTTAATGTAATATTTTATATAGAGATAGAGGTATACCGAAGCGAAGCGAGGGCGGGTCGCTAGTCTTTTAATAAAATATATTCAATCTCCATCTTACCCAGCTGTTGTTAGTAGTAGTAGTAATAGTGTAGTTTTTTGAAAAAGTTGATCACTTTTTCACTACTAAGTGAATAGTTATTGAGATACCTACTTACTTCAACTTTCTTGACACTTAAATAATGGACCATTTTATATAAAAAGTAGCATTTACAATTGCAAGATAATTTGTACCTATATAGAATTTATATAGGAACACTTGGATACAAGCTTATGTCCGTCATTGCCTGTAATCTTTAAGGACGGACGTTCTGCCTATGTCTGATTGAAGCCCCGCGGAGCTCCTTTCGATTTTATTATAGACTAGCGACCCGCCCTCGCTTCGCTTCGGTATACCTCTATCTCTATATAAAATATTACATTAAAATTTAATATTTATTATCAGGTACTTATTTACCTACGAAACGAATTTAAAGCGAATTCAAAATTCCTTCAAGTTAAAATCAAAGTGGCAACCACGCGACTTTTTTCTAATATTTGCATTTTTAAATTCGTGATATCTTCCGAAAGAAATGTCCGAATTGAATAATTCAAAAAGTTATTTAAAGGTACTCAAGCCGTCTTGAATATAAAGAAATTTATTTTGATAAGGATTCATACCAAGGTACAAATAAAGAGCCTTTTCTAGCGGCGACATATAAATTAAATTTTTAGAATAAAAAACCGCTTACTGTGACATAACTATAATATTTAGACATATGCTGTCGCGACACTTTTTGTAGATAATGGAGAGTTCTGCAAAGTCGTAGTAAATAATTTTATTCTATCATCAATAGTTTTTGCAGCGCACGCGGCGTAAGTAATTTTTCAGGTCATTTTTTTACACCTTGGGTTACATTATTGGAGTTTTAGTAAGGATCCCTAATTTAAAAAAAAATATATTATAGCCTATGTTACTTCTGATAATGCAGCTTTCTAATGGTGAAAAAATTATTGCAATCGGTCCAGTAGTTTTTGAGTTTATTCATTACAAACATACAAAATACAAATCTTTCCTCTTTATAATATTAGTGTAGATGTAGATAAGAACCCGGCTTGGCTCGGGTAAGATGTGATTCATAATAAACATCGAGGAGCAAAATATAGGTAAATATTTCCGTAGTCATCGGTTCTTCAAGGAATACTAAAGGATTAAACAGGATATAGATTCTTTCATTGGGTTTCTGTAATCTAGTGAATAAAAACTGCAAAAGTTTTTACACAATTAATTTTTAACATTTAACATTAAGGAACATCAATCAACAAAACAAATTGCAATGAGTACTAATCCTAAAATTTGGCAAAGGTCCTTATAAAATTATATTATCTATTCTTCATCAGTGTCTGTCATCGCCCTGAAAGAGTATATCATAAAAAATGTGTCAAAAACAATGTTTCCGCAAAACGTCAATGACTGAAGAAAAATAGTTTTGATAATATTCACTCAATAATTCCGGCAAGATGGTGGCTGTGATTCGTCTGTCAACACATTTTGAATTTAACAAAATACTCGACAATCCGAATTTTGCGGATATATGTTGTCGACTCGAAATCATTATTTTTTGATGTTTTATTATTCATGTAAGGTTTTAATCGAGTCTACCGTACCCCTTGACGAAATCTACACTAATATTATAAAGAGGAAATATTTGTATTTTTGTATGTTTGTAACGAATAAACTCAAAAACTACTGGACCGATTGCAATAATTTTTACACCATTAGAAAGCTGCATTATTCAGAAGTAACATAGGCTATATTTTATCCCGGTATGAGAAGTAGTTCCCTCGGGACGCGGGTGAAACCGCGTGAAACAGCTAGTTATTAATATAGAAGATTACTTTGGAGCAAACATCTAAATCATTAAAACGATTGTTATGGGTAAACTATAAAAGGTAGACATATGCGCTCGCGGACTTTTTTAAAGATAATGTTAAGATAAACAATTCATCCATAGAGCATTTTTGTATAACTTTAACTATATGCTCAGCGTACGCCACGGAAGGCCTCAGAAACGATATTTTCCCCCGTTTTTGAAACATTTTCGGTTACTGCTCCACAACTATAGGACCTAGCGTGATATTATATAGCCTATGTAAATTCTGAATAATGCAGCTTTCTAATGGTGAAAACATTATTGCAATCGGTCCAGTAGTTTTTGAGTTTATTCATTACAAACATACAAAAATACAAAAATACAAAAATACAAATCTTTCCTCTTTATAATATTAGTGTAGATAGGTAATTTTTGGTGTAAAACTAATGACGATAAAGAAGAATAAAAAAGACAAACGCATCCTAAATACAGATTTCTTTACAATGTTAAAAGTACTAAACATTAGTCTTTATGTGTCTACACGCGATATTAGGAGTAGCAAATACTACTTACGTTCGCCAATTCGGTTACACCAATCATGGTCGCAAGACCATGATTGGTGTAACCTAGTCGAAACTGCTAATATCTCGTGTAGGGCCATAAAGACTAATATTTAGTGTAATTGAACGCGAAAGTCTAAAATCTTTATGTTGAAAGTTATGAGTGGGACTCAAGCATGCACTAAGTATTAAATTGTAAATTTAAAGCGTATAAGCGTTCTATAATAACGTAGTGTGGCGTGGGTGTACGCTGCCTTACGCTTCAGCTATAGCATAAAAGTAAACCTTACATACACCGTGAAATTACAGTAGTTGTTTTCCCGAAGTAAAATGATTCTATCTTAGTAGCACTAGTACTAAGATAGATTTGTGAAGATTTTTTTTTATAAAAATCGCCGGTTTTACGAAAGGTATAACCGAAACTCGAAAACACGTTCGAACCGCTTTATTACTTAGGGCTTAGAGCTTCTTTAGCTTAAAGCTTCGATTTCATGCTGCAAGCAATACCTGATTACGTCACATCTTATAATTTTTTTTTTCAAGCCATAATTTACATGATCGATAGTATTACTAAAGGCATCGTTCTGCCACGGGAAAACAATCACTAAAATTTCACGGTGTGTAATGCATACATTTGCCCACTCTCCATATTTATTTTCTTGGCTTGATTGGAGTAAACGGTTGAATTTTTGTCTAGCAGTAACGTTCATATGACAAAACTTCTCTGGTCTCATTTTAAGTCAGTATTTTTCAAGTACGTTAAACATGCTTTTTGTAACAATTTCTAGTGAAATAATATTATACTTGTATACATAGAGCAAAGCTGCAAAAACTTGCGCAGGTTTTCTTACAGGGTGGGTGTGTACCTAAGAAGAAATTTTGAGGTTTTGTAGTCGACCAACCTGCACTTGGCTAACGTGGTTGACTAAGCTTATCGCCCTAGTTTAGCAGCAGTGGGGACTTATATAGGCTGTTGATGATGATGATGATGATACAAAGAGTAATATACTGCTGGCTGACGATGAATTATGCTACTAGTTACTAATAAATTATCCGTATTTGAAGCTTAATCATCAGCCAATTCTGCCGGCGAGCGAGCCCCTGTATCGATCGATGAGATTTTATTTGCCAACCGATAACCCGCGCAGTGGACACCATATCAGCAGATACCATATTTTATCTGCGATTTATTGTTTACACATATTTCCATATGCCACGTCCGTGTAAAATACGACGCCATTGAACTTTAGCTTCTATTTTGTTCATTATTTGGTAATAATGAATCAAATAGAAGCTAAAGTTCTAAACGCTTACATTAATAAAGCATAACAAGAGTTCGGCATTTGGATTCGTTGATTAATCAATTCGAAACATAATTATATAGAAACTCGTGTTAGTTAGTGTTTAAATGCAAACTTACTTGTCACTTCATTATCACAGTTCGCTAAGATAGTCTTATAGGCAAATATAACAATTTCTGGAATTGTACACCAGCAAATTCTTCGCGCCCGTAGTCAACAATTTAGCATAATCTCTTAAATTTGAATCTATCCAAGCATTCGCAGCCAGTGGCAGTGGCATGGGTAAGTTTATGTTTAATAAATGGCTCTGAACATACCGCATAGACTTCAGGGTTTTTATGAATATCTGGAGAAAATCAATCAACCTCGTGACACCCACTTCGTAGTTCCCTGGAACAAAATTATCTTTGCAGTAATCGGATTCTGAAAAAGACGTCACAAACTTAATATTGATGTAATGTTTAGAACATAATATAGGATTCTAAAAATATATTTGTCAAAGAGATAACTACATCACTACATAGTACAAAACAATGTCGCTTTGTCTGTCCCTATATACGTATCTATGTTGAAATCACTAAAACGACGCAACGGATTTCGATGCTCTTTTTTTAAAAGATAAGGGATTCAAGAAGAAGGTTTTAATTTAAAATACACCCGAAGCGAAGCGAGACAGGGTCACTAGTATTAGGGGAACCTGTTGTACCTTGGACAGTGTTGTACCTAGGACAATTGTAATTTTTCGTAAACTCCCGCGCTTTACAATAATATTGTATATGGCAGTCAAAGCCTGCTTTGATAAGACTCACGTGAAGTTAGTTGTGATTCGCCGGCGCCGGGCCAATGTAGTTAAAAAAGGTAATTTATTATTTTTTGCCTTAAAAGTTCGTTTTTCGGAATTTACTTATGGCCTCTTAATTTGTCACGATACATATTTATAAAATATCTTTTACTTCCGATATAATCTCAGTTTATTAAGGTTTTAGTTAGTATAGTTGTCAGAACCCAACCTCAATTAAAAGTGTGTTTAAACAAGTTGAAACTAAAAATTGTTATGATGTTGTACCTTGGCCCCCCAACTGAGTATGTACCTTGGACATAGATAATACATAGATAATTTTGATATAGATAATATAACCTTATAAAAACATATTTTTTGATTATATTTTTATTCTATTTATATAAGGCAAAAAATAAATATTTAAATATGTAAACATTTGTTATGTTATTGACATAAAATAAAGAGACAAGAGACTATTAATTAAGGTAACTGTTAATCTGCTATTTACATTAATGTTTTTGTTGATTACAGGTATGAGCATTATTGTTGTACTTACCTATATTAAAAATAAAACTCTGCTGCAATTGCTAGTGTTTATCTTCATTCTACCCTGGAATGTCCAAAGTACAACTGGAACGGTCCAAGGTACATCAGGACTGTTGTACCTTGGACAGTTTTCCCTTTTTTTTTAAAGTGGCTTTTGTTTCCAGCTTTACCGAAAATCCTCATATTTTATTTATTTATTATATAGTTGAGTAACTGGTCTTTTCATTATTCCCTATTTGACGGATCTTATTCTTACCATTTATTTATAAAAAATAAAAATATCAAAAACTGGCCTAGGTACAACAGGTTCCCCTATATATAATTTAGGTCAGGATGGGACATCTTAAATGCAATTTACTGTTCATGGTGGTCAATCTCATTAAAACAATCAAGTATGAGTTTATTTGCGGACCACATTTAACATTCTTGTTTGTCTTTATTCGGTAAGTACTCCGTAATCCCACTGCTCAGGTAGGCAACTAATAGAAACAAGGAAGAAGCATCAATTGCAGTAGTGGTTCTAATAATAGTTGTAGAGGTAGACCTCGGGCATTGCATGTATTTCGAATATTGTCTTGAATTCTGCTCCTATTCATGCTACTCGTGCGCTCAGAGACAATAATGTACAGTAACATGATCTGTTTTCTATGTATCTATATGTATTTATGTATGTGCGTATGTATGTGTTTGACAATTAGCTAATACGCGACCCGCCCGGTTCCGCCGATAAGACTGTCCTTGCGTTTATCTACTGCGCGCATAATATTAACCGATTTTGGCCAAGGTTAAAATGTGAAAGAGCGCCTGAAAATTATCTCTACATATTTGTATCCTTTAACCCGCATAATGAAATACCTACGCAGTACTGAACAAAGTGTTCCAAAATTAATTTATTCTCGTCTAGATTTTCTTGTTATTGCACGAACACATGTTTCAGACAAAATTATTAGTTTCTATCGTCTGATATTGAAATAATTTATCTCAAATGTCTTGTGCACACAAGTTGTGCTCAATAAAAAGTTATACCTTTCAACAGACGCATTAGTTTCGATTGTTATAGGTCTTGTAATAAGTAAAAGTTTCCAAGACATTTCCTTTTTGCTTCAAAAAGCAACGAGTAGTTAGTTGAAATGTTCATTTATCTGGCGGTTTGATCCATTTATCCACTCGTGCATATATTAGTTACCGCCCGAGGTTCTACAAAATACGTTGTTATGTTGCCGAGGACTATTTGCATAATTATCAAACCCTTTGCGAAATGCGGCCCACACGTCCTCATCTAATTTATAGCGATTTAGCGACTAGAGCCGTATGCTGTCGCAGGCTGAAACACATATCGATATACCTAATACATTATTTACTTTAACTGGAGTTGAAAATTGCCATCGTGTAATATTTACTGAGATTCGTGTGGGTAAATAAAATGTAACTTGTTAACTAATAATGATCATTTACCCTAGGCAACAAATTTCTCTAATTGGAAGTGTCCAATTACCGTAAATTTATCAAATAACACCATTTTCAAAACACTTTTTGTATAAATTCATTATGTATACCTATTTACTCAGGGACTCAATTTTGACAGTAAGCAACCCAGCTAAACTATTTATGAAAGACTAGCATCCCTTTCATCAGCTTGTTATTAAAGCTGCCGTGGTTAAAATCAGTTAAGTAAACCCAATTATCCAAGTTAAAACTGGAAGTTGATGCCATTATACGGGCCCAATGCTCCGGTGTAGCGGAAACAGGTCTAAACTTGTTGCACGCTCTCGTTAATGCCGATGGGCCGTGCAGATGGCTCTTAGTACACACTAACTCAATCGCTGGTTCGTTTAATGCAAGACTTCACTGTGAAAGCGTGTATTAAGTGCTGAACTTGTTTTTACAGAACTGCGCAACGTATGGTAGTAAAGTATTTATCGGTTTAAAGTATGCTTTAAACCTGCAGGTTTTACCTTTGCGGATATAATTCAGTTGACTGACTGACATCTTAATGGAGTACATTCAAGATAAAAATACTGCAATGGTTTCATATGGCGTGTGAAATTTTTATTTTAAAAGGATATATTTTCTAACATTCAGTGACACGCGCGATTTTTTACTTTTTAATTGCATAAAAAAGAAAAAAGGTGTTGTTTTTTATCGTTTTGCGTGTTGAATAGATTTAAGACGTGACCTCACTAGTTCACAATAAGTTCTTGTTAAATATTCCTCAATAGAGGTGACTACATTGCCTCGCCTATGATTTTGTAAAATATTCAAAATTTATTCATTACGTTAACCAACAGCGGAACCCTTCAAATATAAATATATTTAGATTGCACATAAAGTCTTATCTGACTGTGCAGCTTTGCTGATGATGTTTACCATCACTTTCGAGCAAGTGGCAATGTGTGCTCGGATTTGCTGAAAAAATCCGATGGAACGTGTTCGGAACTAGAAATGTTCGGATCAAGGGTCAAGGTTATCCGCGAAACAACCAAAGTATATAAAACGGTAGTTACTTTTATAAGCACGTACGTGCTTTACATACCGCCCTGGACAAATACAAGAACAGAAGAAACAAATTCGCATACTCGGGATAATTCGCATGCGAATTTCGGTTCTCAAGTAAGTTAAGTGTTACATTCTGGTACATGTGGATTTTATCTATAAAAGCAGGTTGTTTCAAACATAGCTTGGCAAAATGGTACCTAATTCAGCCCGTACACCTACGAAAACATGACTATACATTTGTTAGAAAACTGAAAATATCCGGGATATTTACCATATATTTTATATATATGGTAAATAGAGAACTCGATAAAATATGAAGTTCTCAATTTTTCGGCACTGTTGTAACTTTTCAAGTTAAGTTATCCCGTGATAATGACTCTCACAATAGTGTGGAAATATCGAGAATTAAGAAATAAGGAAACATGGACATTTTCAGTTAGTGTGTTTAATCATGACAGTTTATAGTTAATACAAATTTATGTTTACACTATAAAGTTTATGTTGAGGTTCAGTAACACTCAGATGCCGTACAAAACACTGTTTATTGACTGTCTTCAGGTCTCCTGACGCTTAACGGTCAGTTTAATGCTTACTCATAAATAAAGTTAGGCACTAACAGTGGATGTTCACCTCTGACATGACAATAACTCCTCACTCTTTCCTATTCTGTGTGAGTTTGGATAAGTCGATATGAAGTTTCCATAGACTTACTCAGCTTTGTTTTTCCAGTCATGGTTTTATTTACATCTACATTTTCTATGGTTACGTATCAAAACAACTAAAGTTGTTTCGACTACTGCCGATTCAACTATGCTCGACTCACCTAATGCTTGAAATACCTAATGATCGTTTTACATAATTTCATAATAACTAATGCACGCAATCCCTAATGGACAATTCGCCTACGCTCGACTCACCTAACCTTTATTCGTCTACGGTTTATTCATCTACGCTTTATTCACCTAACGGTTAATTTACCTAACGCTTAATTCACCTAAGAGTAAATTCACCTTCGGTCTATAATACGTAATGGTATAGACAGAAGCAAATAGATGCAAACCCGACACGTAGTCTTGGCTGTCCTACCCCTAGAGTGTAATTCAAGCCCGCGTAGGCGTGGAGGGGTGAGGCGGCCAGCAGGAGGCTTCAACACTCGCTGCCGCGGCTGGCGATGGCCAGCAAGCCGAAGCTGTGGTGGTGAGCGAAAACCATTCTGCGACGATAAGCTCGCGTGGGACCGCCGGAGGTACACAAAGACGGAGCGACTGATTCTGATTCTGATTCAGGACTATGGCACTGACCGGGGGTTGTTCTTGGCTGCATTTTATAGTGTATACAGGGATAATCGTCGGCTGGTGCCAGATAACATTTAACATCATACGAGTCATTAAAGGGCCTCTACGTGTTGGCTTTGGCCCCATACACGCCTTCCAAAAATCCGGGACTCTGTAGTCCCGAATAATTGGCAATGACTGATAATAATAATAATATAATAATATCTGGGACATTTCCACACACGTTCACCCGACCCCAGACTAAGCAGTACTATGGTCGTCAGAGACTGATATACATACATAGATATTTATAAATACATACTTATGTACATAATCACACCCAGACATGGAACAAACACCGGTTTTCATCACACAAATATTTGACCCAAGTGGGAATCAAACCTACGACTCTTGGATGTTTAGTAAATCTGGGTCACCAACCATTGTTCCACCGAGCCAGTCAAATAGTAGGCAAGTTGTTGATTAGATATTTCAAACATATTTGAAACAAACATTATGTCAAAAGAACATTAGGTTAAAAAAGCATTAGGTTAATTGGTCTTTAGTCCAATCGATTTTAGTTTAAACGAAATTATATGAGTTAAGCATTAGGCGAGTCGTGCATTAGGCGTAATGATTTTAGGTGAGTTGAGCATAGTTGAATCGGCAGTAGTCGAAACAACTTTAGTTATTTTGATACGTAACCTTTTCTATGTATACTATTGTGATATCAGCTATGAATCAAGCTAGATGCATAATAATCGATGTATGTATGATGTATGTAGCTGAAATCTCTACAATGCCTGCCCCAGAGAGATGATAACAAAAACGTATATGAACATCTATTTCCATTATTTTCAGGACTGAACGAACAGAAGACACCGTCTCCAGCAGCGGCAACCTCACCAACAATGCGGTCCGGCACAAAATCGTCGTCCTCGGCTCCGCCAAAGTCGGTAAATCATCGCTCATCTCACAGTTCCTGTACGGAACCTTCTCGCCGAAGTACAAGAGGACCATCGAAGAGATGCACCATGGAGACTTCAACGTGTCTGGAGTCAGGCTCACCTTAGACATCTTAGATACTTCTGGAGCGTACGAATTTCCCGCTATGAGGGCTTTGTCGATGCAATCAGCTGACGCCTTCATATTGGTGTATGATATAACTGACGCTGACAGCTTCACGGAAGTCCGTGCGCTGAGGGATCAGATTCATGAGACGAAAGAGAGCACAGCTGTTCCTATTGTTGTCGTCGGTAACAAGGTGGATCTGGCAGAGACCGGTGCAAGACAAGTAAGTTCTCTTATTAATATTCTTCCTAAGTCAAGACCACAACACATGAAAATGATCGTAGGAAGTTAATATACCGCGTCACTAAATTAATGTTCCTTTGTTAGATAGTAAACTCAATAGATGGTAGTTCAGGTGAAAAGCAAAGGATTCCTGATAAAATCATATCGAACAAACATACAGATAAGTTGAAACGTTTCCGTGAAAAAACTACTTCATAGAATTCCAAGTAACGGTGACAGGTCACACGTAGTGTGAGTGAAAACTGACTATTCAAGTAATCAAGCAACACATAACCTAGAATGCGTAAAGCAACAGTTATTGCATAGTTCTGGTCTAACGACGAAGTTTCTTGAGTTCCAAAGTATCATCTTTGGGACATATGGAGTCAATTGGAACTCGCGCCGATTCGCCCAGGGCGGGTTGGGAAATACGGCGCCTTACCCATAACAAATATTTGTCTTCCACCAATCACATATTACACCGCATGAGCAGGGAATGGGGAAAAATACATTAATTGTTTCGAATCAATAGTAAATATTGCATCAATCCGGTACAGTTATAGGTACTGAAATTATTGATTAAACTTATGGTAACTACTCAACAAAAAAAAATGGTTGGAAGGCTCATTTAACAACATAATAATGAAGTCCTAATAGTAGTATAGTAAATTAATAAAATATTAGGATAGGTAATCACATATTTTTATTTGATTTGTAAAACCTTCAAGAAAAAAAAACAAATATTTTGATACGTATAGCTCAGGACACGAATTAAATTTCCGAAGTCGTGACAGTAACAAATATTCTACTAAGCAGACACTTTCAAAATTCGTCTTTTCCTCCTCTCTTTGTGGTAACGGAAAATTTTAAACTGATCTCTTTTTTAACTACTCCTCTGGGAGAGTGTACCTATGTGGATTTTCCACCCACTAAAGCCAATTTAAAGTTCTTC
Organism: Maruca vitrata; assembly: GCA_039566165.1. Taxonomy (NCBI): domain Eukaryota; kingdom Metazoa; phylum Arthropoda; class Insecta; order Lepidoptera; family Crambidae; genus Maruca; species Maruca vitrata. The sequence continues at coordinate 5,598,409 of CM076918.1, read as the reverse complement.
TATGTCGCAGAACAAGACACACCTGCTATTCAAAGATTCTACTTGTGAAACTTATCATTCTACTGGTTGACCAAGATACGAGTTCTCCCAAGTTTGGAATCCTCTGTACGTTCTGCTTGCAAATGCTTGCCTTCTAATGTGCTATGTACTACATTCTTTCAATGTACCATACTCATCAGCTCTTTAAGTCCCGACTAAAAGGCTCAAGCCAATCTTCATCTATGAAGTACCTTAATAAGGCATTGCTCAATCCTACCAGTACCAGTCCACGATATAAAGACTTTGTGGGCAGCCTCAATCCAGGACTCCGACTCGCACTTGACCGATTTTTGTATCACTTCGCAATTCTGTTTTATGCGAGTACACCACTTTATATGCAAATTTAATTTACACGATATTTATATTACTACGTGCAAAGTGAACTTCAGCTAGATATCTGTAGTAAGCAGAATGGGATAAATAATTCTGATTTGATAACTAATAAACAAACTACAACTCGATCTCCAAGTTTGTTTAAATATTTATATTAGAAATAATAAATAAATATGCAAAATGCAAACTTTTCATAATTTAGTACTATACTTCGACAGAAGAAGAAGGAGGTATAAGTATTGATAAGTTTTATCTACCCATGTCCAAAACCGGTACGTACTGGTACGTACGGGCCTACCATGAGTTGGCTATCGAAAACTTACTTACGTTAAAAACCTATCGAGTTGTTTTTTTCATACTGCCGATTTTAGTTCTTCGCGTAACCACCAGCGGCGCTGTACAAGTTTTTCATAGACATATTTACGTAGGCTATATCGAGTGCGTAAGTTTTAAACTCATGGTAGCCCCACTGGTAACGCAATAAGTAGTAGTAGGTTCTGCATTCTACTATTTGCCTTTTCGCCCTTAAATTATCAGTGATTTTAATTCACCGCTTTCAAGTTAGTCTCATAACCCTTACCTATATCGTCATTGCAGTCTCTTACTAGGCACACTTCACGGCTACGCTCCGTCGATTGACGAAGTAGTCCAATAACCATGTCCAATCATTTCTTATTGCAGCTCTCATCGGGGTATTTGCAGAAATAGAAATGTTTCCATCTGACCACTTTAGCTGCGTAATTACATTCCTTTCCACTTTCCGAGTGAGCGGGCTGTGAAACAACTGACGAAGAATTTATTGCAAATTCTTGATACGATTCCGAGAATTGATACATTTTAGTTCATACCTTCCTAGTATTGATTTGGACGTTGTTTCTGTCATGATTTATTGTGGTTCAGTTCTCGTGTTCTTCATAATGAAATGAATCTATTTATGTAATAATAGGCACGGTTTCCAGGTAATGCCTATTTTGTGAGCTATTTTAGACATCAATTTATTAATATTATGTGCTTCAATTTAGACAGGCAAGTTGAGCCACCCTTTCACGGAAGGATTATCTCGACTGCGAACATTGTTATTAATATGTTATGATGCTGTTTATTTTAGAGATAATAGCAAACCTAAAATTATATATAATTAGAGAACGCCGTTGCAGTTTAGTTAATAAAATAAATAAAATTAAAAGGTAAAAATAATGTTTAATTTAAAGAGTAGGTACACACGAAATGCTCAACATAGATGAAATAGCTGATTGAAGTGCAGCGAAATGCTTATAAAGCTCTCCTAGAGCTTTCAGATGAAAACTGGAAAAATCCCTCTTTATGCGTGGGTCAGTCTAAGAATATCCACAGCCGCCTCCTTTGACGTAACAGGTTCACGCCATTCAGCATCGGAGACATAAAAACGCATCTATTTGCGGCGCAGTCCATCTGAGCTGAGTTACATTCAGCGATGCGAGAAAATCGAATTTCCGTCCCGTCAACGGCTATGGCGGAGCGGAAAATGTACGAAACGTATGAGCGACGGCGGCGGGCCCAGGGCGGGAGCCAGGGCGGACGCTGGTCAGCGCGACATCGATAAATATAGCTCAAGCACCTTGACAGACCTTTAAAAGTCATTGTTATTTTTGGATTTCAATATCTCGTACACCTTAGTGTCCTACTTATTCATGAAAACTCTGGGTTGCTTCAACATGTTACCCTGTTCGATATGCTAGCGTGAATCCTTACTAATACTATAAATGCGAAAGTAACTCTGTCTGTCTGTCTGTCTGTCTGTCTGTCTGTCTGTTACGCTTTCACGCATAAAGTACTGAACCGATTTAAACGAAATTTGGTACAGATATAGTCCAAAGCCTAGAAACGGTTATAGGCTACTTTTTAACCGACTGCGCTATAAAGAAGTAATGTTTTAGCCGTTAAACATCTCTACGCGGACGAAGTCGTCACAGCCACTGGACGGATCGAGATGAAATTTAGCATGCAGGTAGATGTTATGACGTAGGCATCCGTTAGGACAGGATTTCTCGAAATTCCCACGGGAACGGGAAATAACGTTAAAATCCTTTTGTATGAAAAATACTAACCGCATAAGTTAGACGCTTCAAATTTGACATGGAGGTACCTTAATAAATTAAAAGCTTAGTTGCAACAGGATATTGTGAAATTCCCATGGGAACGGGAGTAATAGGAAAAAAACTTTTGTATGAAAAAATCTAAACCGCGATATAGATAGACGATTGAGATTTGGCATGCAGGTACCCTAATGAACGTAAAGCTTACTTCCAACGCGATATTACAAAATTCCCATGGGAACGGGAGTTATTGGGAAATAACTTCTGTATGTAAAATCCCTTACGGGGTTGAAATATATTATATAGAGATAGAGATATACCCGAAGCGAAGCGAGGGCGGGTCGCTAGTATCTTAATAATTATCTAGATTATTTGAAATTTAATAACTTTTAGATATTAAACTAGCGTGTAATATGCTTTTAAACGTAAATTTATTGTCAGGTTCCGGATGTTATCTACAGGCCTCGTGGTCACGTATTACGTATTACTCATATCTAGATTATTTCACAAACTAACACGATATTTGAGTGGATATTTAGGTTTGTAGCGAAATACCTGTTGTGTGAGCAGTCCACTCTCATCTCTAATACCTAGGGAAGGCTACCATAATCCCTGTAGTAGATGACCTTAAAGCCTCTGCATTATTGCTTGTATTTTCAACGTTTTAGGTGAAAATCTTAGTAGCTTTCGATATTTTTATAACCTTAGTTCATTTATGGCATTAAATTTAATATCTTTACGGCCGAGTACTGTAAAAACAATTAAATATTGGACAGTTGAAGCGATAATCTAATTGGAAATTTGTGAGGGAGTTTTGAATTTCCTCTTTAGCGGTAGATTACCGCTGTAACAATGCATCTTAATAATTTAAACGTAGATAGGGATCAACGTTAATTTCATTTTCATTTTAATTCTACTTAAATGATTGCAAAATCGTGTCAGGCATAATTAATCTAAATTATCTTTTTGATGTGACAATATAAAATATCGTTACCGGAAATTCTACACCTAAAACTTTAGTAGCTAAATACTTAGAATCTTTACATTAAGCAAAAAGATAAAATCGTTGATTTCTTAGTCATTTTCATTATTACATTTTACAAGTATAATTACAAAACGGTCACTTAAACATCGTCAATATACTAGATATACTAATAAATCTTAGCACTATAAATTTCTTTAAACATTTTGTAAAATTAAATCCCCGGTTAACAGTGGAGCAATTGAAATTTTTCCGTTTATCGCAATATAAACATTATGTTTCAATTAATCAGTATTATCAGCAAGTATAACCCGTAAAATTGGTAATAGTATTTGCGCAAATCACGGAAAATACTACAAGAGCTTTATTCTTGACACAGGAGATTTAGGTTACACTCCTATCTTTCATCGCAATCTGGGTTCGCCCAACACTACCAGTTGACAGCTCACTCCCTTCGCAGTGCAACTGTCGACTTTACGACGCCAATATGCAATAAAATAATACCGGAGGGGATCGCTTCAGCCGGGCCCTTGTCGGCTCGTTACAAAGATAGCTTCTAATTTGGTCTGTGATAACGACACAGTTATAACGAGGACGGCTAATTTATCGCTTTCTTTAATTTGATGTCTCCTGCTCTTCATTGTTTCGTTTTATGACCTGCATTTGATGTCAACCGTTGTAACTATTAGGTAGTATACTTTAAAGGGCTCTTGGGTAAATGGTTGAACTCTAATAGTTCCCGGGGCTTTTGACCAAGGACTTTCGTTAAAAATTTAAAATTTAAAAAAATCGCATTCATGACCCCGCCTGAACGGAGACTTGAACCACCGGTCTTCCGATATCGATATCGGGTTCTCTAACCACTGAGCTAGGTCCAGGTCTATCTAGTCACCAATGCGAATTTTTCCATCACATTTTACCCGTAAGCCACGGGTGGCGCCGATCAAAATCCCGTTCATGAACGTGATTTTTTTCAAATTTTCAAATTTATTAGAGCTTAAAATAGCATTAAAACTTTCCTTGCCGTCAAGAAATAAAAAAAAAATTAAGCGAATGATACGTATAAATATCATCATCTGTTCAACTAACAGACAACATTAAACCGTTTCTCATCGTCTTGTTATCTACGTTGTAATAATAAAAAAGTATATCGCAATATGCCAAGGAAAACAGGCCTTTTAATAAATTCGTGTAAGCATGAGTAAACATATTACTTACAAACAAGATCGCGCACGGAAGACATTCATCGTGGAGTATCCTGTTCTATGAAAAATGTTAATCCTAGTATGCATGTATCAACCCTCAATAGACGACCCACATACTATGTAGGTCATGTATATACTTGGCCCCCGTTGCGTCTGGCGCTATAACTAAGATATTGATTTTTGATAAAATATAGCAATAAAATAGAGAAGCTTGTGCAAACAGATCTGGTATTCATAGATTTGTGAATTTGCGTGAAGTATTTTGATTATAAGACTCCGAAAACCGGCTGTACTGCGTGTGACGGCGTCCATGCAAAATTTTAGTTTTTCCCGCCGCTTAAACCCGTTGTAAAAAAATATTACTGTATACAAACCTTTTTATACACCAAATTATCCAATTTTGTGTAGTATCTCGGAAGTATTGCGCGTTTGTTGATTTCGTCTATTCTTTTTATTATGTAAATAAAATATTATTACTATTGAAAGCCACATTTTTTGTACGTGTGCACTCTCCCTCACTCTGTTATTTGATTTTAAAAGCTGTGGATTTATAGAAAAATATTTTTGTCTATTAAAAGTATTCGAATTACATTCGAAATCGAACCAAAGCAAATTGGAATTTATAACGAGTTATATTATTTGTTTATAGAATCAGCTGAAGATTGTTTTTATTTTCTGTTCTTTTTTTGTTGTTTCGAATTGTTTTATTTTGTTATTGTACTATTGTATTATTTAAGATTAAGTAGATTTTATTTCTATAATGGCAAGACTTCTAAACTGCGCCAATCAACGAAGAAACAAGCCTCATAAGAGGTCATTAATTACAAAAGAAATATCTTTTTTCTCGCAAAAAAATAGTTTCTAAAAGTTCTTCCTATAGCGTATTGAATCTAAAGATAGTTAGTTTATGTATAAGTTCCAGTAGTTGAGCGATAGTTAGGCGGTTAAGCAATTTTTCAAAAGTTTCGAATAATAGTGTTATAATGATGCAACATAAAGAAAGAAAGAAAGAAGAAAGAAAGAAAGAAAAACTTTCATTGACCACGACTTGAGGTAACAATGACACATAAACATGTTGTCTCAGTTCGTACAAAACATTAACACACACACTTAAAAATTGTTTCAAGAATGTTATTCAGTGATGCTTAAAGTTAACTTTCAGATGCCGGTACATAATAAAAAAGAAAACTACTGTATGAATTTGGTAAACCATAAATTCTGTTGTGTAACAAATTTAACTGCGTCTAAACTTTAAAATGATTATTCAAATGATCTCCTTCTGTGAATATTTCTACTAGGTAAAAGCCTGTAAAAATTGCAACAGATATTCCGAATACCATTTTGCGCACAGCATTCCTAACGAGCACCAAAATCCGTTCAGCTGTGAACTGATTTCATTATCTCCAGTGTTGCACGTAAATTCAACACATGTCTTTGTCGTTACATAATGAGCGCGCGCAACTAGCTACAAAGTTGAACCGATACGCTTTGAACGGAACTCCGGGCTACAATGTCGCGATGATTCCGCCCGGCCGCCGGGTTCCGCCGGGTTCCGCCGAGTCCCGCCGAGTTCCGCCACAACAATATCCGCCCCGCTGCGCACGCTGCACAAAAGTTCCTATCTCCCTTCGCGCTTGTTCTCCCAACGTGTTTTTATTGGCAGGAAAAATGTATTCGAGCCCGTGTTCACGGAAAACTGTGCTTTGACCCTTTTCACTGACTTCGGCTATTTACTTGATTTAACGTCAGAAATAGATTGATAATACAACTTTCATGGAAGAAAGAATTTAATTAACGGTATATTTCATTTTAATACAAGGTTATAGGTTTATTCGATAGTGAAAAATATTAATTCTTTTTCACAAATAAAATTTCTACTGATGTGAAAATTTAATCCCAAACCCTTTCGCCTTGGCCGGGATCCCAATAATTTTAATATCAAATTGAGGGTCTTATTTGGTTAATTTTCTAAATTTCATCCTTTTAATACATTTGGTCTCAAAAGATTCAATATTTTACAGTAATCTACCTTTCAGATAGGTAATCACGCTGGATTAAAATTAACGTTTAGGTAATCCGGTTGAATTCAGTGCGAGGATTATGAAACATGGACCCAAGAATTAATTAACAAGCAAAATTTTGAACGAGTAAATTAAATTAATTTAACGTACACAATCCAATTTACTTCGTTTGAATAATCTCATCAAAGAAGTAGTACGGACGAGACAAAATTCGTTAATAAATCAAATTGTGTTAACTGGTTTCCTTCAGTCGTTTAGATAGAGATTGACAAAGTGTAGAAATCTAGTATATTTGAGTTTACGTCTGCACAGGGAAGCCTATAATAACCTACCTGCCCGATTATCCTGCTGAAAGTATTATGTAATAATGTTATTTTATTTTCAATGAAATCATCTGATTTAAGATCGGTATCTATATAACCGAGACTCATTCTACCTCTACAACAAGTAAGATGTAATTATACACCAAGGTTTTACGCCAAGGGCAAAGGGTGAGGTCTGACGACCCGTAGTGCAAGCTATCTGAGCCATATTTAAACCAGGTATTCCTATACACAGGAATACTTTCTCTTACGATTTCAATATTGACTAAAAACCTTGTTGTCATTAGAATATTTGGGCTTAGATACGCATTACTTGTACACTTAAATAATATCATCCGCTTCACTAATAAATTATGATATTAACCTTAAAAACTTAAACCCTACCTAATTTGTGTCTACCTAAATAATAAAGGTACTACATAAGACGAGAATTGATAACTATTTCGCGAAAATGTCAAATACACGTATAGTAAAACTTAAATTGGTTATACAAGTATAGCGAGACTTGTTACTGTTTCTGACGTATTCATTATGAGATAATACCCGCGTAATAAGGTTATTTTGTTTATTTGCTTGGTAATAATGGCTTTATATACCCACTCATTCATAAACTTTGCAGAGTAATTAAAAGTCCAATTTAAAAGCGTTGAACTTAATATTAAATTACGACTGAACCTTTCATGTTGACATTACAGTAAGAGGTTGCCAATTGTTAAAACAAATAATGATCTGTTCGTTTTCACATTTAATTTTAATGAAATAACTTTATTTTGCTCTATTCTATTATTATTGATTTAATTAAATTGTGCTGCTATTTCTTTAAAGAAGTTGTATAACTATAATATAAAGTTGTTTGTAATACATTTGCTACGAATAATCTGTGTTCAGAATTTGTAATTATTTAAACACTTTAAACGATAATCATGAGATGAGATCATTGTTTTAGGGTTAGATTTTCCAATGTTTTATTTTAAAAATAATATGTAAATTGTTCTTTACAGGTAGAATTCCACACAACCGAATCGGTGGTAACCGTAGATTGGGAGAACGGCTTCGTCGAGGCCTCAGCTAAAGACAACACCAACGTCTCCCAGATATTCAAGGAGTTGCTGGTCCAAGCGAAGGTGAAGTACAACTTGTCCCCGGCTCTCCGGCGCCGGCGGCGGCAGTCGCTCCCCACGGGGCCACAGGGCCCCCCAGGGTCTAGCCCCACCCCCCCGGCGTCATCCCAACCGCCCCACGTGCCATCAGCGGCGCAACTCGCCCATCTACAGCAGATCAGGGAACGGCACAACAACAAACGCAACTCTTGCGTCATCTCTTAAGTTAGTCGGTGATACTGGTCACGCTAGCGTCTGAACTTGAGTTGCATCGTTTGACTTTGACATTGAACATTTGGTTTTGACATGACTAATTCTAATATGATTTTTGTTTGAATTATAATTGTAAGGCCAAAACGGAAGTAACATCTTTCGGTCTAATATAAGAGATATCGCTATTAGCGAGTATCGGTATCCTCAGCAGGATTATGTTTGCATTACAAAAAAAGTTTATTCAGGTGTACAATCTATTAAAACAGTCGATTTTTGTCATGTACGCGCGAGATTCAATAATTTTGCGCTAAAAGTTCGTTTTGACATGATGCACCTTAAGCTCTAATGTGTTATTAGGCACGTTATTCAAACAATTCATAAATATCTTATCTTATTGTACTTAATTTTTGTTCATGGAAAATCTTTGTTCTGTCAATACGAAGACGCTAGTGTCACTTTGAAATGAGGTGTAAACTTTTTAATATCGATAATTTAAAGAATAATCCACATAATATTACGATCTGTATGTCTCCGTGAATAGCTAGCTTATTATAATAAATGTTCAAATGATTGTATTGTATTGATTTGAAAAAAATATACTGTACTATAAGATCTAGCGACAACATTCAAACTTATTCAATGTTATTATAAAGGTTTCAAAATCATTGCTTATTATTAGGTACTATTGTTGTTGAAAAGTTTACATCAAGTCTGTCTGTCTATTTATACTAACTAATAAAAAACTATTTATTACGGAAATATCTTGTGTAAGATTTATAATGGTGATAAGTTTTTTTACAAATAATTCCCGTACCTTTTCATATTTATAAATTTTGTAATACGTCAATACTACGTACATAGTTATTTGAAGTTACCTATGTTATATGTTGCTTTACTTACCCTTTCAAACATATAATAATAATTACCTTGCTTTTATTGGTTTATGGAAGAAATATGGGTGGGCGGTATGCTATAAAAATAACATAATTAAGGCGAATAAAATTTTGTCGCATTCATAAAAATTTACATTAACGTTTTGCTAAGAAGTTTATGGATACTGCATTATAATATGAGTTCTAATTTATTGTTGAAACATGAGGACGTCACATTAATTTGATTAATGTACACATAAAACGGAATTTATTAAATAATTTGTTTTTTTTATCTAAAAGTGTATTGTTATGAAGGTAAATATTATGAAGAATGATCTGAAAATGATGCCAAACCTTACGTGGAAATTATTACGATTTGAGCTAATAATATTTTGTGTAATATCTGGTTAATTTAAGAAGGAAGGAAAATTAAGAACGCAGAACGATGGGTACCCTTTGACTGGTTTACTGTAAGTATTATAGGGTTATAATCTGGTTGAAAAGAAGCAAAAATAGGACACATAAATAGAGCAGAGATGTTGTCATCATGAATTAATGTGATTATTACATTCCTCTTTTCCGCAATTCAGTATTGAATTGTGAATGTATAATTAGTTGACTAATCTGGCAACTCATACATATGCAATTTCATGTTCCGAACATTTTTATACTAATATTATGGTTCAATGACAATATTTAATGTTGCAAGCATATTACATATTTTCTCTCCATTTTATTCACGGCCTGATTTCAATTTAGTCATTTATAAACTTTCGGTCACTCTGTAACCATAACATAGTAATTCTAACTTTTCATAAGTACTTAATATAAATACTAATGTATACTTTACAAGTTGTAAGCAAATCAATATGTCCATTACTTAGATCGTAATCTACCTCTGATAGATTTCTTCGTGACCAATATTTATTTATTGTAGTCACCTATTATGGAGTTACCGTTTATTCTTGTGTAGTATATTTGAGATTTATCTAAATGAGAAATTTATTTATTTTCTTATGATGCATTTATTAGGCGTTTCAAATTTATGGATGTGCCTTTTTTAACAAAATGTAGTTCTCTTAGTTCTAATGAGAAATTGGTAGATTTAGTTTTTATACAGTGTAATTTGTTTAGGCGTTATGCTTGCGTCTTCTGTTCGTCATAATATGTGTAGCCCGTTCGTTTGCTCCTGTTACCTGAGTTGATAGGCTGTGTGGTAGGACTTTAGGTATTTAGATGATAATTTTACGGTGATAGCTTTTTGGAAAGTAGCAATTCTACGAATAAGTAATTAACATAAGATTCTTTAATATAAGAAAATTTTACTTTATAAAATATAATGTGAAAATTTTCCATAAATAATTTTGAAATTACATTATACATAATAAGCAGACAATTTTAAATATTTTATATTGTTTCATAAAAATGTGTATTCAAAACTATATTCTATTGTGATGTTGTAAGAATTATATTATGTACTTACTTTTAATAGCGCAAATTCCTAAATTTGTTGAAGTAGCACAGAAGGATTTGAAAATCGTAGATTTGTGTATTCATTTTCGAGTTTTAATGATAAATAGTGACGATAAATGTTGTAGAAAATTGTATTTATCTCTTATCGCCTATAAGATTTACTTTATCGATACAGAATAAGTACCCGTTTGACCGTTACGATTCAAATTACGTTTGTACAGATGTAACCACTTTATGAATTTCAATAAACATACTTCTGGAAATTAGTTCGTTTACTTTCCTTCATACTTAAACTTATTAAGTTAATTGCAACTGAACATCGCCTGATCAACCATGCCATTGCCAATCTACATGAAGTGAAGGCTGACCACGCGCCTTCAGAAGAAAAGCTGAAACCAAACAGCAGATTTTTTATAATACAAATTTAAATTAGCTTACTACGAAAGAGATAAATTTAGAAATCAAGTAATCACAATAGTTAGATCTTAATTTTCTTCTTAGATATAGTCAATTAGTCTATTTTTATTTTGAACTTTTCGTAAACATTTATTAGTAGTGCACATGTAAACACTTTAGCATGCAGTATTTGCCTTTATTATATTGTACATTTAGTAAATGTTAAATGTTACTTAGTTTTAAACATGTATTAGTGTATGATTGTTGGTAAACCAATAAATAAATAAAAAGAGATGTGCAACAATACGTGCGCAATCTAAATAATAGTCCAGTGTAAGACATTACATAAAAATCCCATTGTAAGATGTCCCGTTCAGCGAAGGCTGTGTTTATCGTTTCTACGTAGAACACGGAAAGTTTCTCACGGAGCGAAACTTTGTAAAGAAATGCTTACGGGTCTTCGTGTTCGGCGCACCGCTATAACATACGACGCTACAAGAACCCTGCCGAAGATAAAAGGACGGACTTAGCATTCGTACACACAGATACCCGTATCAGCAATCATGTGACACAATTTGTTTGTTACGCATATAAATATTTCGCACATCCTCTAAAAAACTGTCATAACACAAAAAAATCCAATTTTTAACTAATAATACAGAAATGTGCATTTTTTTTTCTTTTTAATCTACAAAAACGTCATATTGATAATTCAAAAACTCGCGGCTAGAGGACACTTGTGACTGTTTGATTCTGAGCGACTTTGACACGGCGTCGTTGTACAACAGTGCCTCAACAGGATTTGCCACAGGTGCACGCATGTCGGTGCGGGTGAAAACCGTCTTAAGCTGTTATGAGACCTTGTTGCAGGTAAATTCTCTCACTGTGTTACTCATTTTATTTGTACAAAACGGTCATAAGGTGGAATATGGCATTATTTTGTAACAATTTGTTTGTGTTTATCTAATATTTAATGTGAAAAAGAGTATTATCACAGGTTATATCTGTTTTTTACAGTGTAACACACAATTTTGTTACTTTATACTGCAATCAGTACACAGCCATATCATAGGTTGCGTCACTTTTTTACATCAGTTAATCATGCACTCTGTGTCTTAAGGTAGTAGGGGAAGGAAGATCCTCCAACTCGTAACTCTAAATAAAAAGACTGAAAAACACACTGATTCCTGTAAGTATCTCTGGTATCTCTAATACTTATGTTCCAATCTTTCTCAATGTTAAAAAACTTGTTTTTAGTTTATATTTTACAGTTATTTTGTCAACAGATCAGCTACCAGTTTCTCAAGAAAATAATGACATCCCTGATTCAGAATTAACGCGAAATTACATGTAAACATACTGATGTATGTTACATGCATGTAATTTCTATACTGACAGATACATTTTTTAACAGTAGATAACAAATCTGCACAAGAATGTGATGGAGCTTCTGATTCAGCGATGAATAATGCAGCGACAGACAGTGAGATGGACATTGGACAATGCAACTCATGGCCGTTTTGAATCGATCGATAAACGAATGCCATTTTTTATTGAAGACGTTGATGACTCTGTGAGGGACCCAAACTATAGATCGAAGGATTCAAGCACATCATCATCATTATCATCTGATTCCAGCTCAAGTTCTTCATCAAGTTCATACAGTTCTTCGAGTCGTAGTACGATTCCGAATGTAATAAACTGTACACCTGTTGTAGAAGAAAATCAAGAAAATGAAAGATAATCCGAGATATTCAAATATGTATAAGTAAATGTGATAATAATAATATAGTCGATAAAGAAGTCACAATGTGGCTAAAGTTACCTTTCTAAGAGGAACAAACCTATTTAATACCATTATTTTGAAGACTGATTATCATCGTCATGTTGTAGTGAGTTACAATTTAAATGTATGCAAAGGATAAGTATCTACTTACCTATTAACTATTGATATTTTTCTAATATTCTTTGTGTGTACTTACATTATAATACTACGTTCATCTGTTTTAAAGAAATAATTGTGATCAAATACTTTAAAAGTTACGCTCTAAATAATGTCTGTGTCATTTCCTTTATTCTACTTACCTACCAAGGATATCTTAGAACTTAGTGATTCTCCTAAAGGATTTTGTAATTATTTTAGAACATGTTTTGTTATTGATTAATTTTGATAATAAACACTATTAATTAACGTAATTGACTAGTATTATTTCAAAAATATTTCCTCTTCAGAGTGTGTAAAACTGTCGTATCATATGACTTTTTTCAAATAATTGAAAAAATATAAAAATAAATGTATGATGACACCTTATTTTTTCTCTCGAATATTATAGGTAATTAAATTATGCAGTAGTGTGATAACTCCAAATATCAATAACTATTTATTTAACTCAGAAGTAAATGGAAAAGGGAAAAAAATAACTTAAAATTGAGTTTTCTCGAAATCGCTTTTTTTTTGTTACGACAGTTTTTTAGAGGATGTGCGATTTATCTGCACTTAATAATTCATTGAATAATTTTCGTTTGTATTAATCCGTAGAACAAGCTGAATTAAAACGTTTTATAATTGCTGTATCTGATAAATCTAAGTTTGAGATTCACGATGAGATTCACATACAAAACAAAGAATTTTGAAAAACAAATTTGTCAATATTTAGTGTAAAGTTGTCTGATACTAAACTTAATGGATGCGATTAAATATCGTGATTAAATCTAGATATATATTATTAGAACGGTCTCATTGGCAAATGGCAGTCGACTACAAGCAGTGTAATCACACGTCATCTTCTTTATTTCTTCTGTTGCGTCACTCAAAGGTTATTCTAGAATATCAGCGCCGTCGCATCCCTGCAGCCTCTACCGCTCATGCTGAGGTAGAACCTTTTCATCATCGAAATATAAATAAATAAATTAATATTACACAACTTCACATACATTGATCGGATCAAGGGATCAGTCCCGTGGTAAGTAGCTTATGCACTTGTGTTACGGATGTCAGAATCAACAATGGCCACAAATATAAAAAAACTAGCGACCCGCCCTCGCTTCGCTTCGGGTATATCTCTATCTCTATATAATATATTTCAACCCCGTAAGGGATTTTACATACTGAAGTTATTTCCCAATAACTCCCGTTCCCATGGGAATTTTGTAATATCGCGTTGGAAGTAAGCTTAACGTTCATTAGGGTACCTGCATGCCAAATCTCAATCGTCTATCTATATCGCGGTTTAGATTTTTTCATACAAAAGTTTTTTTCCTATTACTCCCGTTCTCGTGGGAATTTTACAATATCCTGTTGCAACTAAGCTTTTAATTTATTAAGGTACCTGCATGTCAAATTTCAAGCGTCTAACTTATTCGGTTAGTATTTTTCATACAAAAGGATTTTCCCGTTATTTCCCGTTCCCGTGGGAATTTCGGGAAATCCTGTCCTAACGGATGCCTACGTCATAACATCTACCTGCATGCTAAATTTCATCTCGATCCGTCCAGTGGCTGTGACGACTTCGTCCGCGTAGAGATGTTTAACGGCTAAAACATTACTTCTTTATAGCGCAGTCGGTTAAAAAGTAGCCTATAACCGTTTCTAGGCTCTGGACTATATCTGTACCAAATTTCGTTTAAATCGGTTCAGTACTTTATGCGAGAAAGCGTAACAGACAGACAGACAGACAGACAGACAGACAGACAGACAGACAGAGTTACTTTCGCATTTATAATATTAGTAAGGATAATTATTAATAACACACCCCGACACGGAACAAACACCGATGTTCGTCACACAAATATTTGTCCTGGGTGGGAATGAGCCTGGATCACTGTTCCACCGAGCCAGTCAGCCATATATACGTTATATTTATGTACTTTTTTATTCTGTTTTCTTTCTTTCTCTTTTCATCCATACCTTCGCTTGCCGAGCGCTGGAGCGGTGTGTCGCGTCGTGTCGGCGGCACTTGTTGCGCAGCTCGCCGATCGATACCGCCCGAGCTTTCAGAGCTTGGCCGGACTCGCTACCAGTTGACAACGATCACATACAGGACATATACCAAGATGCTTGTTTATTTGGGAACCAAAATAAATTATACAGGTATGTAGGCAAATCATGGTTGTAGATTTCAACGACAAATGGTAGATCCTTGATATCCTTGGTTTATACATTTTCATTCAACACATATAAAATCAAATCAGTATGTACGTATAGTTCCTGAGATAAACGCATTCAACTGTTATGAATCGGTAGATAAATTAAATAAAAAATAATCATGAAAAAAAATCATCTTGTTAATGAAGGGCACACTTTATTTTGGTAATGGCGGTCCATATTAAGGTAAAGTTGCCTGTTTCTAATGAGAGAAGTACTGTCCGACCCATAAGGTTATGCCGTATGGATCGTGTTGCCTTCATTTGCTAATTGCAAAGAAATGGTTGAAAGACACTTCAATTAATTAAATTGTGCCTATCAATGTACATAATTTATCATCTAGCTCCACTGCTCTACTACCTTATAAAACAGACGTAAGCACAAGCTTTTAAAAATTAAGCTCGTAAGCTAACCTGAATACTTATTGTTGAATGGAAACTTTTATGACCTCTGGTTACTATTAGTGAAGTCTCGAAATAATGAAATGAATAGATTTATTTTAAATATTCTGGTTACTTATAATAACAAAGGCCTGAAAAAAAACTTGAGAATAATAATAAAAATATCTCAGAAAACACGTACCTAGATTGATCTGATTCCGTCGTGGGTTATTTAAGCACTGGCAATGCGCATATCGAAAAACATGATGTAGATATGTTATAAATATTTAAATACACATCTATACGCAGTACACATAGACACGGAACAAATGCTAACACAAATATTTAATATTAGTAAATTCATATTATGTAGGTACTTAAATTTTTTCGACCCTCTTACGGTGAAGAAAAATATCGTGAGTAAAACCTGCAAGAATTCTGATATTGTGTGAAGTCGACCAAGCTGCACTTGGCCATCGTGGTTGACTAAGATCCGATCGATCTATGTAGTTTAGGATAGGCTCGTGCCCCTCAGTGAGGACGTATATGGCATGATGATGATCATTACGCAAAAATATAAGACCTTTTGTACCACATTTAAAGCAAATAAAGCTTTTATCTTATCTTATCTAAAAATTGACCCAGGTGAAACGAGCACTCGAGTCCTGGCGTAAGAGAAAAAAGCACTACGAAATGAGGCATCGATCCGACCAAGAATATTAACGAAGCAATCGTTTTATCCTATAAAAAGGTAGGTATATGTTGACTTATTAAGCTTAGCGTTGTTCTCAGCAAAACCTGATACACGTGCCAACGTGGTAAACGGAGCAAAACGAATTTCGAAGCGAAATCATTGAGGAAAACGAATGGTATCCAGCAGAGATATTTGAAACAGGAATATTGTTCGCATCAGATGCATGCTTCCCGTTTGACTTTTTCATTTCTCTGCCTCTGCCTTGTTTGATGTGGACGTTGATTAGGTAGAAAATAAGAGTATACACCGTGAAATTTTAGTGGTTGCTTTGCAGTGACAGAACACTTTGCCTAAAGGCAAATGCATGCCTGCATTGCATGCAGGCAATGTAGTACTTTAGTACTACTACCGAATCATGCAAATTATTAATTGAAAAAAAAAAAATTTAAAAATAATAAGATGTGACGTAATCAGGTGCTTGCCGCATGAAATCGATGCTTTAAGCTAAAGAAGCTCTACGCCCTAAGTAATAAAGCGGTTCGAACCTGTTTTTGAGTTTCTGTTATACCTTTCGTAAAACCGGCATATTTTATTGATTTCAATAAAAAAGAACTGCACAAATCTATTGTGCTACCAAGATAGAATCATTTTACTGCGGGAAAACCATCACTAAAATTTTACGGTGTATATAAATTAACTTTTCCCCGGCTACTATGTATCCAGTATAATAAATCTCCTGAACATAAGTTCTTCGCCTAACTTAATCCGTCTGTTCATCTGATTTTATTTAAACTGTTTTACTTCACTTTAATCCATAATCATCAAGGTGTCAAAACGACCTTTCCTATCAACCCGAAAATAGTACTTGAAGTGGGTATTAGATAAGTCTATGTTAATATTTCGCACACATTATTTCTTTATTTACAGTTAATATGGAGGGGTTGCTTAAAATTCATAGCACGATTCGTGAATTGAACAAACACAACACGAATTTAAATTATTATTAATTTAGGGATTCCTTCAACAACGGTGCCGTTTAAAATACCCACAAAACGGCGAGTCTTTCCGAGAATCGCCCACAGATACGTCAGCACCAGTCATTGTGTGACAAAGACTTGGATTATCCAAACAAATCTGTTTCCTTTGATGTATTTAGTTTCTTCTCACAGACTACTGAAATTGGTTTAGGGAACTTGGTGTACCTAAACAAACCTAAACTTAAAGTGAGTAAATAAGTATAAGAAAAGTAATGCTTGGGTAATTGAAAAAATTACCCAATTAATACATATTTATTAATTGGGTATTTTTTTAAATATTTATTAATTAACTAGTGGTCCCAGCGAATTTCATACCGCCAATACTGATTCTTTTTCTATATTTTCTCTCTCATTGAAACCTTCCCTGGACTACGACGAACATTTTAAAACCAAAATTACATAAATCGGTCCGGGCGTTCTCGAGTTTTAGTCAGACTAACGAACAGCAATTCATTTTCATTTATAAGAAGATTACATTTCACTTCGATAATGGTGTTTGCATGTAACATTATTTAAACAAAAATATACAGATACAGAACCCTTAGGGCCACGTCCGATTTCCAATCCCCCTTGACCAAATTACTTTACATAAATTGAAATTAAAGCTAATTTATTTTACATAAATGCCTTGCTCGCAGATCGGCAGCTTTGAAGTGGATTGGAGGAGGCCTTTGCCCAGTGGGACAGCATAGGTTTAATAAAAAAAAATATCTCGTACATAAATAACAAAGCCGTGACGATCACAATAAGATATACATCGCTCAGTATTTTACTAACCGACTTCATCATACCCCCAAAAGTTATTGGCACAGAAGCCAAAACGGCGTATGATACTTTGTATGTTCAGTAATCAAACGTAAACCATCAAAATGGAAACATTTGCAATCGGAAAACTTTACTGTATACTTAAATTGGGAGTGGCGCGCAGAGGCGTGATTGGCGATCCGCGAACGGTTCTCGGGTCGTTTGTCAAACGAAAATAATTGTAAAAGAGAGATCATTTAAACAGGGAAAAAAACATTTTTAACGGAAACACAGTGCATCCTTTCATGAGTCCCAATATAATTGGAATCAATGAAACGGGCATCCTTTTTGTCATGTTAGCTTCTCGATATTTTTTATAAATAAATAAAAACGAGTGAACAGGTAGGCGTTTTCAAAGAAAAAGAAGGTAGAATTAAATTAATGAAACCCTTGATATACACCGTGAAATTTGAGTGGTTGTTTTCCCGTGGCATAACGTTTTGCCTTTAGTAATACTATCGAATCATGCAGATTATTCCTTGAAAAAACAATTTTTTTCTTTTCAAATTTACAAAATAATAATTTTCCAACTCGAAAACGAGAGAAGCTATCGTTGTTTTTTAAGATGTGACGTGACTAGGTACTGTTTGCCGCATGAAGTCGATGCTTAAAGCTAAAGTAGCTCTACGTCCTAAGTAAACCAGGCATTTATTGATTTTAATAAAAAAGAACTGCAAAAATCTATTGTGCTACTAAATAATAAATAAATAATAAATAAATTATTCACAACATCACATACATTGATCTGATCCCGTGGTAAGTAGCTTAAGCACTTGTGTTACAGGTATCAGAATCAACAGTGGATACACAAATAAACTTAAATATATTTAATAATTCACACCCAGACACGGAACAAACACCGATGTTCGTCACACAAATATTTGTCCCGAGTGGGAATCGAACCCACGACTCTTGGAACCGTAGGTAGTAAACCTGGGTCACTAGCCACTGTTCCACCGAGCCAGTCAAGTACTAAGGTAGAATCATTTTGCTGCGGGAAAACAATCACTAAAATTTCACGGTGTATTAACAATTTCTTAAATTTTGGCTAAATGGCAATTCGTCGGGCCAGTTGCTTATGTTTGATGTTATTTTTCTAGTAAACTGTGGAATAAAAAAATATCATCACAGACCCTTAGAGACGAAACCTTATTTTATGAGCTTGAATCCCAAATATACAAACGCATGAAAACATTTAAAAAATAAAGATAAAAAAAAACAAAATTTATCTGAGAATATGTATTTTAACCCATATTTTTCCAACAAACTTGTATTATATATACAATGTTTAACGGAGTTACACTAACGTGCACATAGTTGTCAAGGGGGCGTATAAACCCGTATGAGCGATGAACAATGAAAAGCTTCTTGTGAGAGATAAACAACATTGTACGTAGCAAGGAATCCTTCTGAAAACGTCGCCTTAAGGTGTTTTAGTATTGCGGGTTACTCGTGAGACTAATAACACATCAATTGTCGGCTTTAAAATAACTGATGTATTGGTCATAATGCTATGTTACCGTGATTGGAGCCATCTCCTAGCTGTCTGTCCTAAGCGCCAAGATTTGAGATTTTCCATTGTAATCTCTCCGTAGTCCGTATCCGTATTCATTGTCGTTCCACTTTATTTCCATTAAGTTTTGTATTTATTTATAGTAAACTTGCTTTCCATCAGCGATTCCGTCCACGTAGAGACGTTTAACGGGTCAAACATTACTTCTTTATAGCGCAATTGGTTAAAAAGTAGCATAATAACAGAAATTACAGATAGTCCTCAGCCTATATCTGTACCAAATTTCATCAAAAATGGTTCAGTACTCTGTGCGTGTTAGCATATATATCAGATAGTCACTTTCGCATTTATAAGTAAGTATAAAGACATTGGTACGGGAGTTTGCTGCGAAGATTGGCTATGTAAGTCATCTTCGTGCGCATCAGCGCAGACTCAATTAGGAGTCGAAGTGGTCGCCATGTCCGAAATCGGTCGGAAGCAATCAAGGATAAAGAGAACTTACCAATGACCTTCTTAAAGAACTCTTAGACTTTAGTTTTAACTGTTTTCTAGATACGAGTAGGTATGCTTAAATCAAAGTAACCGTTTTCAAGCGCAATATTAAAATACCTTGTGTGCATTAATAACGAAACTGCTAGGTACGTTGTGATATTTATGTGTAAATTTCGAAGAAATATTATAGGAGTTTCGCTTCGATATATTATAGCAACGCGATCCTTAGTCCGGGACGTAGGGTAAAAAAGAACAGTGAAGAAAGGAGTCATATTATGCAATGTTGATATGAATCACTTTTTGTGAACAATTTTTGAAAAATACTACTACTAATACTCGTGACTTACCTGCTACCTTTTAACTATTAATCATGTTAAAATTAAAACATAATAAGCACTGAACGACTTTTTTAAATAAATTCTCTCAATTATTTCTTTAAAAATCATTGTAATATGTCACTTCCAAACGATTGTCACAATACAATTATCAAAATAATTACCGCCTCCATTGGTAGCAGCCGGTTAATACCGGAGGTCTTGAGTTCGGTTCCCGGGCCGGGTCATAAATTTGTGTTTGGGATTTGCATTCCCCGTGCGTCGGAGAGCAAGTAAAGCCGTTGATCCTGCGCCTGACGTCTCCGGTCACGTCGGATTGCCGTCTCGCCGGATTATGAGAGCGAAGGAACAGGATGTACCTTCGTTACAGCAAACTGCGCAGAAAATTTACAAACGCCTGTAAATTTTCCGCTCAGGCCGTCAATCTTATTGAGCCTGGGAGTGCGTGTAAAAAAATAAAATAATCACTTAACATCATAAACATCACAAATGAATAGCCATAAATTCAAATTCAAATCATTTATTGCTTATCATGATGGGTTACAGGTGGTAAAATTAGAGTTAAGTACATCATGGTGCCCCTTTAGGCGTAGCAATTTGAGTTTCATTCCATAAGTTGACTCGTGATCATGGCGGTTGCAACAGTACCGAAATATCGAGAGTTCGTTTAAATAATGTTTTATTTTAACATGGTAAATATATTGGACATTATAAGATTCATACAGTCATACATTATATTAGAACTGTGGTATGGGCAAATATACTTTATTAGAATATAAACGTATACAAATAAAAGCGGAACAAAGACATAAGCTCATCACACCTAGGTAACCATTGCCAAGGTGTGAGTCGAACCTAGGACTCCTGGAAAGCAGGAACACAAACGCGCCGTCGAGCTACTCAAACCAGAAAACTATGTGGGACATTTTCATGTAAGTAAGTTCAACCAACAAAAGTTATTACAATTTTACTGTTACCCTTTCTATATTGTTGGCGGGTCCTACATCCTACATCTGACAATGCTTTTAGGGTTCAGTAGACACCAATGAATTGGATCGGCGAATATGTATGCTATTTGTCATAGGTCAGTGGGTAGCAATATGTGCGTCGTGTTAACGCACATAATAATACGTGCGTGAATGGTGTAAGTCAACTGGAAACGAGATTTGGAACCTTTAATTAAGATGCCTTGGTAAATGAATATTTATATGTAAATTTTTATATCAAGAGAGCAGTCTTCAGTATGCAGACTGGATAGAAGCTACATTTGAAGGTGTATGTGCATAACAAACCGTAAGCCGTATACCGTAAGTATTACCTTTAAATAATTCAAATACCAACCCTATTTAATAAGCGTCGATGGTTGAGTGGTCGTCGCTTGCCATGCGAATGGTCTACAGTTCAACTCCACAACGTACCACTGCTTTTTTTCAAATTTGGAATTCAAATGTACGATAAGGAAAACATCGTGAGAATACCTGCACACCTAAGAAGAAATTCTTAGGTTGTGTAGTCAGCTAACCCGCACTTGGCCAGAGTGGTTGTCCAAAGCCTTATCGCCCTAGTTTAGGGTAGGCCCGTGCCCCAGCAGTGGGGACGTGTATGGGCTGATGATGATGATAATGACTATTTGTCAATTATTTTACAAAAATCACCAGTATCTAAAAAGGACTTTTTTGTTGCTTATATATTTATAAGCGTACCTAAGCATAACCGGCTAGTATCGAGGATTTTACGAGTTTAGTATATACTGATGTAGTCTGCTTATCAGCAGTAAGTCTCGAAACTAACCGTATCGTAATTCACGGTGACTTCAGAAAGTAAAGGCATAAAACGGGACATTATAATTACAAACTTTGATTGTGTGATCACAATAACAACTTACGAAATGGAATCACTAAACAGTTACACAAACAGCCGTTTTAACTAACACCGTGACCATTTATTCACCTGTGGGCCTTAATTATATGACCCTTGTCCAAAGGTTCCCTGTTATGCAATAATGGGTTTCGGGTACTCCCCAGCGTCAAACCGAAACATACATCACTAACCCTTACTCTGTTAGTTATGAGCACGCCTCAGATATTTTATTAACGGCTTCCTTACATTAAAAATGTATGCATGATTTTCAATTGAAGTGTAGGTACAACTAACGGGATTATTTTCGTTATCTTATGTTCTAACATAAAACGTTTCTGTATATTTAAAAGGAAAATATGAGGCAAATATTTTAAGGGCAAACGTCTCCCACAGCTCAATTCTGCTACAGAGTTAGTAGGTATGTAATATTTAGGAGGTTTTAGCCATGCATATTTTAAAAAGACCGCAGCAATGTTTTAAACTTAAGCTCGGTTCCAAAAATGTTTATAGTATACAAAGTTAAAGCACAATAGGTAGGCATATTGATTCAGACATACAGGGGACTTGCACTTAAAAAATTAGCTACATTTAGTACGCCATATTTTCTATTTCGGACTGTACCTCATGTCTAATCACTTCCCACGTCCGGAGTAACCGAAGGCGAAGTTTGTTTGATCTAAGTTTAACTGTACCAAAATTGTACAGTTTTGCTCTCAAGCATCTTACATAAGTTAGGAATGCACAACAACACCCTAAGTGTGTCGGTGCGCTGCATAGACGACTTTGTACTAAACTCGTCAAGATTCACGGTTGGTTCCCGGGAGACACCGAGAATATACTAGTACATGTCTTATTATAGAACACGTTTGCAACGAGGTATACGCTACTTGCAAAATATTTAAATTTCAAAAGTATATTCATGCTATTAGGCTATTTTTGTACATAGAATTACTTTTGCATTGCATTCATCTGATGACTTCAATCACAGTTGCCAATGTCAATACAACTACGCATTGAAGCCGTGATGTTAAATAATAAAATTTCATTATCATCAGCCCATATACGTCCCCACCGGTAGGAGCCTAATGTAAAATAGAGGTGAGACGATCTGGGGGCGTATTACGACCTTTTAATTCCAGTCAGTTGAAGAATGGATATCGACTAACATCATGTTTATGGCACACTTTAATCATACCGACTGATAACCTCTTCATCATCTAAGTAAATTAAAAAAAAATTGTAGTAATAACAGCAGTTGGTCATTTAGCTACCGATGTCCATTTCTAAACTGACTAGAATTATAAGGTCGTAACTAGGGTCGTCCAGGCCAGACTATGTGATTTTTTACAACTTAGTTTACTTAGCAACCACGTTGTAAAAAAAATCACATATTATTAAAATGAATTGTTAAAAATTTTGCAAACTCGAAAGGTTTCTAATCCTGATACTTTTAGGCGTCATTAGGACTACAAGGCAGAAACAAAAGTATCATACAAAATTAATATCTACATCTAGATTCCTAGAAGTGCCCTATAACAGTATCCCTTGTACATTACAACTGCCTTCGCCATCTGCCACCGACATTACCCTAAGGGAATATGTAGGTACTTTACCTAGCTCGTTGGTACATAAAAAGAAACATAAAAGTCAAGGCATAACGACAGTAATAGCCGACCTTCGTCCCTTACCTACATTTTGCACCCTAAGACCTAGATTTGAAAAAGTATTCTTTTATTTTCCTCAATTTAATATTTTAATTTTATTGTATATTTCGTGCTCATATTAGTCAGGACGTTTCGTTAATACCGATTGTTTTGTTACTATGCAGGACAGATTTAAGAAAGTAACATACATACAACCGGAAATTTTGGCGGTAGTACACTTTTCAAACAGATTTCTTTAAACGCCATTAGCCCCGCCCACTGGCCAATAGAAGAGCACTTGAAGAAAATCTGTCAAAATCCAAGCAAAAACGTTCCAATAGTAGGAGAGCTAGCAAGAATTTTTTGGTAGGTATTTGAGGCAAGCTGAAAACTTATCCTGTACCTCTCCTATTATATCCCAGCACGAAACTGCAGACCTGGCTGGTGAGTAGCGGGGCTAAAGCAAACCCCCAAAAATATTTTTCATCTTTTTATTTATAACTAAAAACTTAAGACTTATTAAGACAAATTATTACGATGGAACTTCTACCTGTCAGGTGACTGACAAATTATATTTTTTGGATTATAAAATATATTTTTAAATAAAAAAAATTGGGGGTTTGGTTTAGCCCCGGTACTCAGCCAAGTCTGCGTGTTTGTGTTGGGATATAATAGGAGAGGTACAGGACAAGTTTTCAGCATACCTCAAATATCTACCAAAAAATTATTGCCAGCTCCTTGACCACAATTGGGCGGGGCTTGCTCTGACAAACGCGAAATTGCCAAGCGATTTTCACCTTATAGGTGGTCGACCGCCAGCGTTGCTGAATGTACATACATAAAATCACGCCTTTTTCCCAAAGGGGTAGGCAGAGATCGCTTCCAGCGATCCACTTTTCACCTCTGTGGGAAACGTGACGTGACGGGTTAAAGAAAGTAAAATTATATATTTTTCCCTTTTTAAAGATCTTTAAAAAAATATCTGAATTCGCAGTATGGCACATTATTTTAATTGTAACGTTTCTTTCTTGCTTTTCGTATTTCAGTTTATTTTTTTGGTTTTTCCCTACCATTCGTTAAAACTGTTCGTGTATACTCACCCACAACTCGCCCACGGGTGTGCCCACTCATCGGTTGCCCGAATCGCTAATTTGACGCGAACCATTGGAATCCAATATTTCAATCCCTTTTTGCGAATTGCTCGGTAAATCATGAAACTATTACAGTTATGTGATTTCATTGCGGTTCGCCCACACATTTTGTAGAATAAACAGTTACGTATATAGGTTACAAATATTTTATCACACACTTGTTGCCTACTTGTCCAGAAACTGAAATTATTAACCTTCCTTATTTTTGTAATTATTTTAATAATGTGCGATTAAGTACATGTGCGAAAAGTTTCTAAAGAGCGTAAATTAATAATGTTTTAATTAAAGCCTTTCAAGAATATTATCAAAATTTTCAAGACTAAGATTTAGGAATCTGTATATTTGTACTTACCAAAAATCTTCATGTACTTATTGTACTCCCTATATGTAGCAAAGCAAACCATACATATAAATATATGTAGGGACGGTCAGTGGCTAACCTTTTCTCTCCTCAATAAAATTGGGGCGGCGCGCTCGGCAGCCGGCTGACCATCGTTTTTTGTATTTACACACCATTCGCTTAATTATATCGTCGGATAAAGGTTGAAAACGAAGTTGTATAATACAAAAAATTGTTAAATGATGAAAAGCGTGTCACTTTGACGGCTCTTAGTTTTTACGCATAAAAATTTCAGAATTATGCAAAGAAATGTAAACGTACGTATTTTGTATTCTAATCGTACGTATAATAGATAATTTTGTGAATTGGGTCAAAAATAGATTAAGTGCACTATTATTATTACAAATATTTATGAAAAATCAAATGAAATTAAATGCTTAAAAATAATGTAATTGAATTACATGTTTTTTTACCTAAAATAAGGCTGAGCGGAGGATTTATTAAATGCCATTTAAAAACCTGATGTGATCCGTGTTGAACGTCACTTGCAAGGTATCCTCAAGCGTAAAATCTTGCTTTGATCACCGAAACTGTCTATCAAACCAAAATCAATGCCCAATTCTTAGTAAGAAAACTTTAATTTCATCTCTACGTAGAATTAGCCATATTACGCCTTAAAATGCTTCACTATTGAGCAATGGAATAATGATAATTTCATGAAATACCCAGAGATTGCACGTAAATTGAAACATCATCATTAAAGCTTACGAATATGAACAGAATAGTCCCCATTCAAATTAGTATTAATTTATTATTTGTTATTATTTTGACAGCCAAATAGTGCTCATTATTTTGCATACAGTTAATTACTCACTTTGAACATCCATAACCTTATAAAAGCAGGATATTTTCCCATAATAAATAAAGCTCAAATAAATTAACATTCAAATAATCATTTTGTTTCGGGCAATATTCATTCGTCGTTGGAATATACAGCAGCCATCAACATGAACATTGCACGATAATAGAAGTCCATTTGTTCTTGCATTGTATTTTAATCATTTATGGAATACGATGTGCTTAGTTACCGAATTGGGATTAAGAAATTTATTTCTGAACATGTAGAAAGTAATTCTTAAATTAAAACTCGTTTCTTGTCAGCATTTAAATTTTTAAATGATTTATTAAAGTTGGGTCAAAAACATGTAAATGTTGTCTGAAATTCACAGGTATCATTTTCATCTTATCGCTACGGTAAGAAATCTTTAAGATTTCACGTTCCATTACACTATAATTAGAACTATTAAGAGTAGCAAATACAAAGCTAATTACGTGATCCGAAGATCGACACTTTCATACAAGAACAGTTAGACTAAAGTGAGAATAAAGAAGAACAGGGATTTCAGTATGGAAGATGTTTTCAAATTATCATCGGCATGGAACCTAGTAATAATAGTAAGTAAGTGCATATCACGGAAATTTACGTCAGATGTGAACCCGGATACAGTGAGTGTTGTGTGTCAGCCAAATGTGGGTAGCTGTACAAATGACATTAGTGCTGGTTCGGGGGTGGAATCAGAAATCCATGATTGGTGTAACCCAGTCGAAACATCGGGCTGTAAGTAGCTATGTATTTGCTACTCTGTACACTTCTTTTTGTTCATCACCTTGCACAAAAAAGGTTCAGTGAAGGAATGCGGGAATTACAGAACAATCGCACTTATCTCACATGCCAGCAAAATACTGTTGCACATCCTGAACAGGAGACTTCACAATCATCTCTCATATCAAATACCCGAAGAGCAGGCTGGCTTTGTGAAGGGAAAAGGCACCCGAGAGCAAATTCTCAACGTCCGGCAAATTGTGGAGAAGAGTAGGGAATTTAATAGCCCTGTAATATTGTGCTTCATTGACTACTCCAAGGCCTTTGATTGTGTACAGTGGGATCATTTATGGTCCATTCTCTTAGAAATGGGAGTGCCTCGTCATCTGGTAGGACTGATTCAGCAGCTTTACGCCACCAATCGCTGTTCAGTGAAGATAGGGACAGAGTTTTCTCAGACCTTTTGCACAAAAAAAGGGGTGCGCCAAGGCTGTATTCTTTCCCCAGCTCTTTTTAACATATATGGGGAATATATAATGAGACGAACCCTGGAAGACTGGGATAAGGGATTTCGTGTAGGTGGTCAACGCATATCAAATCTCCGTTACGCCGATGACACTGTCTTGCTGACTACCTCGAACGAGGATATGCAGGAGTTATTTGGAAGGCTTGAGAGAGAGAGTGAGAACATCGGACTCTCAGTGAACAGGGCCAAAACGAAGATCATGGTCGTTGACCGAGCGGGGATTTTATCAGATACGGAAAACGTCATCCTCGGTATTCAGACCGTTGACCACTACATCTACCTTGGGTCTCAAATTAACAATGATGGCAGTTGCGTTCCCGAAATAAGAAGGAGGATCGGTATGGCCAAAGACGCTATGGCTCGACTCAAAAACATATGGGGGAAGAGGAGTATCACCACCACTACCAAAATGCGACTCATCAGAGCATTAGTATTCCCGATCTTTCTGTATGGAGTTGAAACGTGGACAATTTTAGCTCGAGAGAGGGAGAGGATCGATGCGTTCGAAATGTGGTGCTGGAGGCGGATGCTGCGGATACCGTGGACCGCCATGCGCACAAACGAGTCGATCCTCTCACAGCTGAATGTGAAGACACGTTTATCCACCACATGTCGCCAGCGTATCCTTGCGTATTTCGGACACGTTGTAAGAAAAAACGACGAAAATCTGGAGAGACTCATCATAGTCGGCAATACAGAAGGCAAACGTTCACGAGGCCGATCGCCGACACGATGGACAGACCAGATCAAAGAATCGTCAACCAGCAAGTTCCACCAACTCGTTCATGATGCGATGGACAGAAACCGATGGAGGCAAATAATTCGCTCCAAATGCACATCCAATGATGACCACGATCCTCAGTCATGAGGGGCCGACTACAGAGAGACACTTCTTTTTATTTCACACGGTAAGTGACTGCTTGCACTGTAAGTACCTTACCTAAGCCGTCTACGACTACGATATTTCGTAGCACTTTCGTAGCAAAGCAAGCTATTGTTGCCACGTCATATTTTTTATTGAGGACATTAAATAATATAAGGTGGTTGTTATCTAACGAATATAGTGACATAAGGATCTTATGCACATCAACAAAGTAGGGAAAAGTACACTATCTTGGTATTATTTGAGGTTGGGACAAGAAGCTCCGTTGCCGCTGTGTTACATACAATGTTCACGATGTAACGAAAGACGTTGGTGTGACAATATACTTATTACTCGTATTTATACATGTATGTTTATTAAACAGACATTCCGATGTCTTTTGTAGACAAACTTTTGCTTGTCCCATAGAACAAAAAATTAATTATTAGAAATAATTAGCTAAGAGACTAATAAAATAGACAATATATAAATCAATTTTATATGTAAAAAATTACTTTACTTTACCTTTATTTATAATGTACCTATGTTCGTTCAGTTTAATAAAACAAAAGACTTTTGAAAACACATTTATCCATCCCATATTAAAATAATGAAATTCTCTGAATTGGACTGTCGTTTTTATTATTTTTATTAGATCCTTTTCCCTCCATCCCCTTAAGGTTATCCTTAACAAAACCAGTCACATCCAATATGAATTTGATTGTCCCTCCGCATAATACCCTTGCCAATTAAGAGTGAGAGATATTGAAAGCAAATGTAATCATTGGGGCAGATCTTATAAAGGCTTCGGGATATTTTATCGATAAAATGAATGCCTGCGAGCTCTCAACTGCCCCAATGAAAACAAAAATTTACTTTGAAACGTAACAACTAGTAAGTAGGTTCAGTAAAAAGTCTCTACTAGCATATTTTTAGAGTCGTTCGTTCATCATTGTCATAAACCAACCGAATTACTTATTATAATTTTCATGTCATTAATTTTGCGTGATTTATCATTTGGGTTCTTTGAGACTTGTTACATGAATTTCTTGCAGTATTTTTTTTATTTTGGCATGTAATAATGTATATGACGGCGCGTTCTAGTTTCACGAAACATTTCTAAAAGAATAATTTTAATTTAATTCGTTTTATTGAATTATTTTTACATTGTATGAAAATAATTGTAATTTCACATCAATTAACAAGACAAATAATTTCTGTTCATTTAAATTATTAACTAAAGAGGGACTTCCGTCCGCGTGGGCTTGCGAGCTGCGTCATCGCCACCTGCGTAATGGTATAGTGGGGCGACTGCCGCTATAAAAGAGCGCTGCACGGCTCAGTGAGTCAGTCTTACCTGAGGCGTCGCCCTGTTCGTACGCTCGCAATTCCGCATACTCTTTAGTACTTACTGTGTAGAAACTCTGTCCGAAACTTGTATTAAAGTGTTATAAAAAGTATTACGGATTATAGTTTACTTAAAGTTGCTTCCCGCCCCATGGATTCGAATGAGCGCAGTCGTGAGCTCGGAAATCCGTCATCAGAAGTCAGGATGAACCAGGAAGCGGAAACTCTCGGTGCGGGTCATGCCAGCCCCTTTATACGCACTGAACGAGACCAGTGGAAGAGTTTGTTGGAATTGCAACACAGAAATGTGCAATTAGTGAAAACAGTGCTTGAACGTCACTTCTTCACGAAAAGAAGGAGCGTCACCTCGTGTTACCCGAGTTCAACCCTGATGATCCAGAGGCAGATGCACGGGCATGGTGCACCACCGTAGACATCTGTATGAAGAAGACCTTTCAAGTGGAAGTCAGTTGATAATACTCCTGAGTCGGGCCTTAAAGGGATCTGCAGCAACATGGCTAGCACAAAATAGTCATGCTGAGGATACGTGACCAGAATTCTACCCAAAGGAGGGCTAGAACATTTCATCGTCCACTTCGCAAGGAACCGAGGGTCATCACCTGTTTCGGCTGCGGCAAGCCGGGTCATCTAGCGCCACTGCGCGCAGAAGAAGACACCAGGAAACAATAAAGAATCCGAATGGAGAGTGAATATCTGCACCATCAAACCTGCTCTGACCATCTTTACAATCTGGGTGAGAAGTTTTCATTTTGTTTTGATTCTGGTTCTGAGGGCCTACCATGAGTTGGCTATCGTAAACTTACGTACGTTAAAAACCTATCGAGTTGTTTTTTCATATGGCCGATTGTAGTTCTTCGCGTAACCACCAGCCGGCGCTGTACATGTTTTTCATAGACATATTTACGTAGTCGATATCGAGCGCGTATGTTTTAAACTCATGGTAGCCCCACACAATGCTCTTTAATTAGACAAACGGTAGCTGTATTCTTTCCCTGTAAAAGAAATTATAACTCTGTCACACTTTTTAGGGATAGGGAAAATCAAGTCTATATTGCGATACCCAAATTAATGCCACAGTTACAATACAGGGTTATTCGCTTGAACTATTATTTCATGTGGTCCCAGATTCTTCACTAGGAACCAGTATCTTGATAGGACGCTATTTGATTAATTTAGGTTTTTCAGTTGAGATTTTATTATTGCTATAAACATGACTCAAATTGTAGCTCAGTGCGAGTTTGGTAAAAAAAGTAAAAGATTTCAATAATACCAATACAGAAATTCCTTTAGACTCATTTACCGACCTAAAACAATTACTCAAAGAATACTCGTATTTCTTTGGTAAATATTTACCTACAGACAAGGTTAGCTCTCCAAGCTTGAAATAAAACTTATAGATGCCAATCGCACAGTGCCACGACGTCCATACCGTATAAGCTCTAACGAGCGAAATCTAGTACGCGATAAAATTAAAGAACTACTTGATGCAGGTGTAATTCGTGAG
Organism: Maruca vitrata; assembly: GCA_039566165.1. Classification (NCBI taxonomy): domain Eukaryota; kingdom Metazoa; phylum Arthropoda; class Insecta; order Lepidoptera; family Crambidae; genus Maruca; species Maruca vitrata. The sequence goes on along the minus strand of CM076918.1, from coordinate 5,567,121 downwards.
AGTTGCTCTCTTTTGCAAATCCGATATTACTAGTCAAAAAGAAAGAAGGATCTGACCGCTTATGTGTGGATTTTCGCGAATTAAAATAGTAACACCGTTTCTGATGGATATCCCATACCTTTGATAGAATACAGCGTTTAGTTGGTGCTAAATACTTTACTTCATTAGACATGGCTAGTAGCTATCATCAGAGTCCCGTACATCAAAACACGATTGAGAAAACTGTGTTTTATTACGACGGATGGCCAATTTGAATATGTCAAAAATGCCTTTGCCTTTGGACTTAAAAACGCATCATCTGTTTACCAGCGAGCTATTAACAAAGCTCTCGGTAACTTATCCGAAACATTCGTAATCTGTTAAATTGATGACATCATTATACCATCCCAAACTATTTTAGGAAGTGTATTTTTCGGTTAAAGTTAGTATTGGAAACCTTGGCTAAATCTGGTTTTTCTCTTAACTTAAAGAAATGTGCTTTTCTTTAAACAGAAATTGATTACCTTGGATATCATGTCTCATCAGGACAAATAAAGCCTAATCCTCGTAAAATAAATGCCTTGTGTCAACTACCACCTCCACAAACAATCACGCAATTAAGGCAATTTATTGGTCTTCTCAAATATCTACACCTCTGTACAGACTCACATCTGGGAAAGGTAATATTAAGTGGACTCCTCAATTTGAAACCATTCGTAGAAAAATTATTTCTGTTCTCACTGACAAACCCGTCCTCACTATTTTTGATCCTCAATATCATATTGAATTGCATACTGATGCTGGTTCTGAAGGCTATGGTGCTATTCTTATACATTAAAAAAGTCTGCAAGCCTTACGTGGTTGAGTATTTTAGCAGAAGAACAACCTCTTACGAATCCAAATACCACTCGTATGAACTTGAGACATTAGCCACAGTTAATGCTATAAAACATTTTAAACATTACCCACAGGGTCGTAAGTTTATAATGTTTATAATGCGTGTTCAAATGCTGTTAAAGCAAAACTAAAACTAAAACCTCTCGTGTACACAGATGGTGGTTTTATCTACAAAGTTTCGATTTCGACATCGAATATAGGCCTGGAAAGCGAATGGAATATGTCGATTTTCTGTCCAAGAATCTTCTTACTCAACTCACACCTGTAACAAAAATAATTCAAAAAAAACGAGTCAACCTAACTGAAATTTAGTGACTGGTTTCAAGCAGAACAACAAAAAGACCCTGAAATAAAATCTATTATATCTAGTTTGCAAACCCATAGTCTTGAATCTGATATTAGTTGTACTCACGAAATTCAACGGGGAATTTTGCATGGAAAATAGAGAGGAACAATCGAAGCGTTTGGTTACCAATTGTTCCCAGGTCATTCAAGTAGGCAGTAATAAATCACGATCATGAAAGTATTATGCACTTAGGATCGGAAAAGACTTTGGAAAAATTGTATTGTCATTAGTGGTTCTCACATATGAGTGAATACGTTCGTAAATTTGTTGAAAATTGCATCACCTGTAGGCTGTCTAAATCACATTCTGGCCAAGTATAAGCAGAATTACACCCCATCCCTAAAGTATCCACACCTTGGCATACTATCCATACTGATGTCACTGGGAAACTCAGTGGTAAAAATGACACCACAGAATATGTGTTTGTTATGATTGATGCATTCACCAGTACACAATTCTGCATCACGCACTTAATATCGATACGAACAATGCTATTCAAGCTCTCAGGTACGTTGTGTCCACATCGTTTGGCGCCCCTTCTCGCGTCATAGCTGTTCAGGGTAAATGTTTTGCAAACAAAGAATTTTAACAATTTTGCGAGTCCCACAGTATTACGCTTCGTCTCATAGCCACAGGCACTAGTCGAGCCAACAGTCAAGTAGAGCGTGTGATGAGTACATTAAAAAACATTCTCACTGCTGTTGAAGTGGGAAATAATAAGTCGCGGCAAGATGCTTTGCCTGAAGTACAAGTAGCTTTAAACAGTACAATGAACCGCGTAACAAAATCAAGTCCTTTGGAGTTATTAATCGGCAAAGTAGCAAGACCTCTAGACTTATTGACCTTAGATGACGATACTAATACATTTAATATAAATTTAACGGACCTGCGACACTGTACGGTACAAGTTATCAAAAACAGCGCCATCACCGAAAAGCAAGGTTTGACGAAACCAAAGCAAAGCTTAGCCGTTTTAAAAATTGAAGATTTTGTCCTTTTAGAAAACCACGACCGGAATCAGAACAAATTGGATCCAAAAGGACAATGGGCAAAAATGTATGGAGCTTGGTCTATTTTTGGAGTTGAGCGGCGGTCTCCGGAATCAGTATTTCTTGCGCGGCACTATTAAACAACACTATTTAAAAAAAAAATCGTGAGCATATACCGGTTAGTTTAGGAGATATCGAATACTTGTTGCCTTTGTATATTTCGATGATTTAATGTATTTTTAATATTCCTATTGTTCCTTTGTAGGACCGTTTAAGGTAATTCAAGTCCTTGAGGGTGACAGATATGTTGCTAAAGGCTTTGAATTCCAATAGAACGTATAGATATGCACGCACACGACCGACTTTGTAGTGTGCCTGATTGTTGCGTTCCATTGGAATTAAAGGCAAATTTGAAGATATTAGGAAATGCCGTTGACGGCGAGAGTAAGAAATTTGAAGTGACAAAATCTGTGTGACCAAATCTGTTATACAGTCTGTGTGACAAAAAGTCTGTGTGACAAATAGTCTGTGTGACAAAAAGTCTGTGTGACAAATAGTCTGTGTGACAAAAAGTCTGTGTGACAAATAGTCTGTGTGACAAAAAGTCTGTGTGACAAATAGTCTGTGTGACAAATAGTCTGTGTGACAAATAGTCTGTGTGACAAAGAGTCTGTGTGACAAATAGTCTGTGTGACAAAGAGTCTGTGTGACAAATGGTCTGTGTGACAAATGGTCTGTGTGACAAATAGTCTGTGTGACAAATGGTCTGTGTGACAAACGGTCTGTGTGACAAACAGTCTGTGTGACAAACAGTCTGTGTAATCACAACTCTGCGTGACAACATAATGCCAGAATGGCCGAGCTTGTTTAAGGAAATAACCATACTTTGTACTTTATTTGTTTCCTTTACAGAGTCTGATGTTGAGGAGACACACGAGGACGTGTGAAGGTGCAGGACGGCCGTGACGGCGCGTTCTAGTTTCACGAAACATTTCTAAAAAGAATAATTTTAATTTAATTCGTTTTATTGAATTATTTTTACATTGTATGAAAATAATTGTAATTTCACATCAATTAACAAGACAAATAATTTCTGTTCATTTAAATTATTAACTAAAGAGGGACTTCCGTCCGCGTTGGCTTGCGAGCTGCGTCATCGCCACCTGCGTAATGGTATAGTGGGGCGACTGCCGCTATAAAAGAGCGCTGCACGGCTCAGTGAGTCAGTCTTACCTGAGGCGTCGCCCTGTTCGTACGCTCGCAATTCCGCATACTCTTTAGTACTTACTGTGTAGAAACTCTGTCCGAAACTTGTATTAAAGTGTTATAAAAAGTATTACGGATTATAGTTTACTTAAAGTTGCTTCCCGCCCCATGGATTCGAATGAGCGCAGTCGTGAGCTCGGAAATCCGTCATATATTATATCCATCATATAAATACATTTCCAAAATTACCAACTGTTCTAAACTACCACGAAAGTACCACCCGTGTCGTACTTTCGTAGTAGTTTTTTTTTTAGAACTAAGACTTTCATCGAATGCATTGAAACGAATCCTGCACAGGCAGTTTGTTCTTTATTTTTCTATACTATTGTAAAAGTTGTTTTTGCCGTACCTACTGGTTGATTCCGGGCAATAAATAACGCTTGCCTAGCAGGTAGGTAGTAACAGGTAGTAAGCCCACCCAAATCAAAGTTCACGGAAACGTCGAGTAGGAAGCTCATCGATGTACGTAGTAGAAGCTACGTCATGCATGTTTTACGTGGGACGTGTAGCGTTGCGGTTTGGACTAGCAATGCCAATTGGTCGCGTTATTTTAGGCTAAGCCATCCTCGGCAGATATGCGGCGATTCACCGCAATACCGAACGCGAACCCGCAACGTGTGTTAGTTCTGTTAACCACCCCACTGAACATTGTGATTGGACGATAAGGGATCGATGGGGACCAAATTGCTGGGTTTCCTCGTAATCAATGGACATTTCAGTAAATATGTTGCTGATTACAGAGTTCAGAAAAGATTGGGTTGATTAAAAGAAATGAAACAGATTGAACAGATTAGATTTAAGATTTCATAGTTTACCGTTGCGCTTCTTGTGTAAGAAACAGTCCTTTGAATCTGAGTAATAAACGGAACCATCTTATTGCAAGACTCCTTAATTCCCAACTCAACGATACAGAGCCGTCGGAGTGAATTAGTCGTCGACGGCTCTGGGTGTCGGCCGGTTGCGGTCGAGAGACGCTGTGATTTGCTGCAGCCCCGACGAATTGAACCACCGTACCTGCCAGTCCTTTTAAAAGTGAAACCGTCGCCGTAATTGGAAACCAAAATACGTGAGCGGCATTCGCTGATTAGATCGGTTAGATCTGTCACGTCAGGTGCGGCAAGGTTGATTTTAAACTCTTTCAAACTCAAATTGTAATTGGTTTTACCATAATGTACATAATTCAACTGAAATAGAGACATAATCTTGATAGGAATACTCAATAAATCTTTGAAAAATTTGCCACTGAAAGGAACACGTGTAATTTATAATAATTATAATGACTACTCTAACACAATGAAGGGAGCCGACAGTTGAAAATGAAGCAATTCACAAAACAACCATTCGTGTAATAACGACCAAACAAGTAATTACTGACTCTAAGCGCCGCTGTAATTATAAAGGAATAATGAATCGTTGTTTGAAATAACATATTAATGCAATGCCGCTTCATGTGCTTTGTATGACATAATCTAGTGGATTTAATTGAGTATGCTTCTAATTAATTAGTCACACGTTAATTTAGAGATTTAGAGATGATACCAGTTATATAGTAGAAGCGAGTGTTATAACCATTTTGCGGGTTTGCATTAAGATTGTTACTGTCCTAAAATTTGGTTGAGTAGAGCCTGAAGATGTTTACGCCTGGCTAAAGAAATTCAAGCATAACTTTACCATATACCGTCTTGCATATCACTCAACAACAATTCTATCTCACCTGCCATCGGACCTATCATAACACAATTCAATCTACTGTGCAGGCACAGTACACACGTGTTCGTAACAAATGAATATCCCAGGTTAATAAAAGTAGACATATACCCCGACTCAAATCGCCCAAAATCCGTCCTCCGCTGTCCAATGTCCAAGCAAGCGTATCTGGCTGTCCAATTGGTGCGAATGCACCCGGTCTGCAGGCACCGTAATGACTCTGGATCCTGTTAGCCCGGCCTTAATTTGCGACCGCCTGCGTCCAGCCCGCTCGGCTAAATAGATCCCAACAGGTTTATTACACAACATTTTTCATTTGCCCTCGCCGGCTAGACGTTTTTTATTATTAATATTAAGGTTTGCTAGTAGGTACTTCGTTTGAGCTTTTTGTAACCATGGAAGAGAATGAAATACATATATTTAAACATATTTTTAGACATGCTCTCGGTGTGGATATTTTGTATCTGATATAACTTTTGCACTGTTATGTTAAAAATTTAACGTTAAACTTGTTACATAGAGCTGCAGTTTCTGTCAGCTTTAGCGGCGGTGTGGGCCGATCCTAATTGAATTACGTTACGGAATATACTCACTTTATTAATAGCATAGTGTAAGAACCAATGTGAATAATTTCAGACAAATTATTTAATATTACTACGAATATGTGTACAGGACAAGATGTATTTAAAAAAATGATCGCATTTTGCTAGACATATTATTTTAGCCAATATTTCACAAACTCTTCATGCGAAAAACATTTATTTTACTCGAAAATATGTGACTTGAATAGAAGTAATACAGTAACTGTATTAGTGAAATAGATTATTGCGATCATTCGCAGACAAGCACAGTTTCAATTACTGTTTCTAGGCAAGTATTGATACTCAAAATAGTATCGATATATTATGCTGAATCCGATTCCAATTCAATATAAGCCTACGTGCGTGTTTCCAACAGATTATAAGGTTAGTGTGACAATCTGCTCATGTTAGGCTTCGTTGTGTACTCTGCATTGTTATCGGTGCTGTGTACATAGCTAATGCAGTGTGATGAACTCTTGATTGCAACAACAATGGACGATATATTTGTACACATATACCCTTTATATACATAGGTAGTAACGCTAGCTATAGACTTAACTTGCTGGGAGTGTGACCTTTACCACAAGGTGTGGGAAATATAGAGTTATTAAATAATAAATCTTTGTAAAATTGTAACTGATTAGTAAACGGAATAGTAGTAAATTTGACCAGGCCTGTACTAAATTTATATGTATTCAGTTTTCAATAAAAAGAGACGTAAATACCAAGTGATGGCTTTAAGGAAAATATAATGCAGAAATCCGATTTGATTCAATATAATCATGAACCAAGATCTGCTTTCAATATTTGATTCCCGATGGGAAAATGCAATTGCTCCAGTGAAGTTTTCCTACATGTAGAGTAGATATTTGTATCTGTTGTGGTTGAGTGCGTTGTAAAAAGCGTACAAGCTATTGTTCAGCAAAAAGAAAGAATAAATGGAGAAACAATCACTTTAAATGAGAGCTAATATAAGATACCCCGGAAATAGGGTGTGAAGACTGCATTCGAAGAAAAATACGGCATTATTAACTGCAAAGAGGAGACGGCTATTATAAATCCCCCCTCCCCCCTTCCAGATGTTTCTAGTACACTAGTAGGTCGACTCGCAATTCCCCCATCCGGTTTTTACACCACTTCATTGTTTCTCAGCCAGATGATTATTTCCATATTTCTTTTAAATATTTACTAGTAAGAGAGTGCTAGGGACTCGGCCAATTTGTTCTCGTAAGTTTGTAAATTGCTTTTTGTTTGGACTCGTAAGAACTTCCGTTTAGAGGAAGCACTACATAGTATAAAGCAAAGTCGCTTCCCGCGTCTGTCTCTATGTATGTATGCTGATATCTTTAAAACAACACAACAGATTTTAAAAGTTATAGGGATTTAAAAGGGCGGGTCACTAGTTGCTTATTTTTCTGTAGTCGTGCCATTACGCCATGAAATGCCCTTGCAGTTGATGTTTTCCGTCCCTCCTATGATCCCGGGCTCTTCAGGTGAGGCGTGAAACGGCATTAAAGCAGTCCTACAGCGTGAGTGAGTCAGGCTCAATATGGTCTAATGAGCCTGTCGACCTCATATGTGGATCTCACTACCGCTTACCTACCATCAGGTGGAGTGAGGTCATCTCGTTATCAATTATAAAAAACATACCTATAAGCAGTAAACGAATAAACCGCTAAACGAACCGATTTTCGACATCACTAATAAAGGTTCAGTATTTCATAGCCGCAATGCCATCAAAATATTGAAACCCCTGATTTGCATTTAAACAAAGTTTGTTTGATTTCGATAGTTTCGAATGATTTCAACTAGTTTTGGCTTTGACTAGCAATGTTATTAATTTCTAAACGTTTCAGAACCGGAAATTACTGATAAATGTACGAGTATCAACATATTTCATTGATGGGGTGAATATACTTACTGTTAAATGAAGCACTTAACAGGATATTCACCCAATCAATGAATTCCTGCAGACCTTAATATTAAGTCTTACATACATACATACATATATACATACATACATAAAATCATGCCTTTTTCCCATAGGGGTAGACAGAGGTCACTTCCTGCAACGATCCTGGCATGCTCGTTGATAACAGGTAAGTACTTTTGATTTGACCCTTCTTAAAAAGTTTTACCTATTTAGTCATGGAAGGTCTTGCCTGACCTTCCCGTGTCGACATTTCCATTTATAGGTACTTTCTCCATATATTCCTTTCGTTAATCGTTGTATAAAGTCTTGTTTTGTTGCAACTAGTTCTACATTAGAAAACTGAAAATGTTCGGGATATTTACCTTGTTTTGCTTATTTTATGGAGTTCCCGCACTGGGTCAAGTGCCATGATCACAGGTCAAATGAAAAAAAAAAACAAGGTCAGATAGGAAATATGGTAAATATCCCGAACATTTTCAATTTTCTTAAGTAAAAGTAATCTCTATTCCATTCAGATTTAGACACCTTTTCAGATCGTATCCCTGGTAGCAGTTCATTACAAGCAGAATTCAAAGTGTGTAGGAGTATTGCCGACGCTAGTTACACTTCGTAAACGAACTACGTCAAACGCAAAAAGCAGCCAATATAATCCTACTTTAAAACGCTGGCTTTGATCTCGCCGCCCGGCAACACGTGGAGAGTTATTATCTTTAAAGCCTCTTACGATGCCTACATAATAACCATGCATGTTTCAGATATTGTATCTTTTTGTTTGTCGCCTTTCTCAGCACCCTACACGCTCTGTTATTAAAATATTAATAACTATTGCGAGCCGGCGGGCTTCTTACTCTATATTCTATATTTTGTACACATTTAAACGATTTGCGCATTGCGTCCTCTGCAGTGTCAATTCTTTCAAACACTTTCGATACCCCGAACATGCTAACGCGACATAATATAATTTCTGTTTCTGAACACGTTTCGCTAAGCGTATAGAACTTTAGGGACTTTGAGAATGTTCTTTTGAAATAACTTGCTTCTTCTCCAATTTTCCTCAAGCAGAAATAGTTTGTATCGAGACACAAAGCTTTACCTTCGATGATGCTTATTACCGACTTAATGTATCTTTATTACTTATATGTTTCAAAATAATCACACTCAAAATTTGTATCTATCTAAACAAGCGCTTCATAAATAACAAAGTAGTCAGCAATATGATACGCGGAAATAATAGAAATGTACGTAACATAAGAGTAGCTCTCACGGCTAATTCGAACAATTTGTAAAAGTATACGTTTCACTCCCAATAAAGGCGGGTGCCGACACGTAACAAATCTCATATCCGACGTCTCGAGAGCATCGTCGAGAATTATCAAGAAAAATAAAGCTATAAATCGATCTCGTCGCCGATGGCCGAACTCGACCGGACCAGGTAATCCTGACAAGGCACATATTTCTTGACATTCACTTTATTTGCGGATCCTCGATACGTATGTCGAGTGGTATCACTTACATTCGAGAAGGCTTAAGGCAGAATCGCCTGTAAGCTTTCCGACCGAAATAGAATTTATAGGAATAAAATAGATCCCTTTCAAATAGTTTCACATAAAGCTAGAAGCTAATGATTACGATTAAGTTATTTGTTTAGAGCTCTGTAAAAACTAATTGTCCTTTACAAAATAGGATTCACTCAACTCGTGCAGTTAGTGTACTGGTGTTGATTTCTAGGATGCTAATTGTATGCTTGTAACCAATAAAGTCACGGAGCCTTTTTTATTACAAGACTCTAAAATTGCCAATGCAAACTCTTTGCTGACGGAAAACAGATTTACATCACTTCCTGATGTAAATTGAGTAATTAAGCAAAGCAATTTAAGGAATCGATTTGTGAGTGATAATTGATTTATTGCATCAGAAATTTATGTGAGTTTTATCTGTACGCAACCTAATGACATCTCATAAGTGTTTCAGGCTGTTTTCTAAAAGTTTATATAAAAATAATGGCTGCTGATCACGAATATCGAAAACAGCCAAACCGATTTAGCTTATTATATTGTTGAATTCCTATTCTGTGGAAATAGTTATTATAAAAGAAAATAAGTTTAACATTAGTTACTAAAAACAAACTAAAACAAAAGGATTTTTGTCATATCACGTTTCTGTTATCTTGATTTAGCCTTGATAACGAGAAAAATGCAACTAACCTATAAATATCCCCTGTTGTAGTAACTCGTATGTAACTGCAGCGGTGCTTTTACCGTTAAAGATTTAATCTTCCCTCAAAGTGTTACCTACTCGAGATGCTTCGTACTTAGTTGCAGGTCCTGAACATTGCACGGTGCTAAAATGTTCACTGGGTGTGAACGGTATTTTAAATCTTTAAGTAGTGCTAACATAATCTTTATTTTCTTTTTACACTTGTGAGGTCACCACCGAACATACCATTCAACAAATCCTATGATAAAATATATAAATTTTGGGTTAGATCCATATCCTATCTGACGTTCGTTTCAAATTATTTTTGCTACCAAGTAGATTTTTGCTCTTTTTTATCCTTATTGATAGAGACTGTCGGTTCGTAGTGAATTATTGTTTTTTTTAAATTTAAGCAGAACCCTAAACTTCCAAAGAAGACAAATTGCAGTTTAATTACGGAGTTTCAAAATTGCTTCCACGTCAGATTACTAGAGGATAGAATGCGCCTAATTTGTACCCTCAAAACTAGGTCAGAGTGGATGGCATTAAAATTAATCGCGGGTACATGCTCGATCTCTATGTATACGTAGGTATCTTAGGAACACTTATCTTCTATAATGCAACTTGCAAAATTAATAGGTTCATTTATCATACGGGCAATGAGTCATATGATCAACCCTTTAAGATAATTTCCATTCCTATAACTACAATAATGAAAGACAAACGGTAAATCAATATAACCATAGAATTCTTTTATCTTACTAATAACCTGAAATTATAATTTAAATTGAATTTTTTTTATAACGGTTTTTAAATAAAACATAATTTCTCACTATTTTTCAAAATAAATTTAATGGGAACTCTTTATCACATGCATTAAAAAATAACTAATACCGTATGACTGTTTTAAATGCAGAGAGTGCAGGCACAGATTATAAAATATCTCAAGTTCAGTCAGGGGATACCAGTCACAACTATCTGTCCGGTGGTTGGTGAACGGTATACGGGTAAGCGAAGCGACCCCGGCTCCTCGAGCTACTATCGACTCAGTCCAAATCATCCGGGGCGACGGTATCCTTCCTCCCGTTTTCCTTCCCCCGTCATACATCCTTGCTACTCGTGGGAACGCAATGACCTTGTTAACACAATGCACAAGGCAGAATGGCGGCGACGTGGTCCACAACCCGTCACGTCACGTTTCCCACAGAGGTAAAAGTGGATCGCTGGAAGTGATCTCTGCCTACCCCTCTGGGAAAAAGGCGTGATTTTATGTATGTATGTATGGGAACCCTTAGGCTGAGAGTTATGTCCGCACTTAATCAAGTTTTTATCACATGCATTAAAAAATAACTAATACCGTCTGACTGTTATAAATGCAGAGAGTGCAGGCACATATAAAATATCTCAAGTACAGGGTCCATTAGTCAGCAAAGAAAATTTCACAATTTCAACATTAAAATTGCATTTATCATTCAGGTAAAACTTTGCAATACAATGTGCCTTTAAAAGCTATTTACGATATCCATACTCAGTAGGTATTCTCAGTAACTTACAAGGAACAGTCCAATTTCGCATAAAACGGACCGAGAATAAACCTCTATTTTCCACTCAAACCCGTATGCATCGGATCTGATCAATAAATCGTCAAAAGACGAGTGGGTTGGGAACTTTATGCACCCACCGCATGCGCTGGAAACCTGAAACTGATATGAGATAGCTGGGCTGGAATAGTTCTTGCGGACTTTGTAACAACCGTTAGTAGATCTTTACACAGTCTCACGAAAAACTGTGTTGGTATATGAGAAGTAGGATTATAAACGATCTACCACACCGGTTCGGAATGTCAATTCTACCAAGATGGTTATATGCCAAGAAACCCGATAGTTATTCGGTTTAACGTAAATATTATTCCCAGTATCATACCCATACACCTCATCCCATATGTACGAATTATGCACCCCAAGTAAACGAGTGAAAAGGTGCAAGGAGATCCATATGTTTGAAACAATTAAAAACAATAAATAATTCAACAACATCAGATTCATTAATCAGATCCCGCGGTAAGTAGTGTGACAATTTTGCCTAGGGTAATTAATAAAAGGCCTTTGTCAACAGTAAAAATATAATTTTAGGCAAGTGTTAAAATTACAGCGGGAGTGGGTACGGAAAACATTCACAACCGAAGTATAATAGAACCTAATCAAAACATCACTGCCCTGTGAGTCCGTGATCCGGTGTCCCCAATCAGTCACTACTGACTGCAGGCAGTGCTTCCAGCTGGAACTTGAAGGGGGGAAATTTAGCTTCCGTTAGTGTTGCCCGGTACCGGAGCGGTGGTCCCTGGAATTATGTAGAAACCTGACATTTTACAAATATCCAGATTTCATAGTTTAACCGCAACATTTCTCGCACGAAGCTTAAGCGGCCTTATGCAAAGCGAACAGATGGCGAGAAGCGAGACGGATGATGAAGGATGATGTTAAGGATTGTGATGAGATGATAAGCAAAAATAGTGATCAATGATGAGGCGTACAATAATCAACTAAGCGTAGAAAATATTAAAATGGAGGGTATTACGAGATTACAGCAAAGTATGTACGTAGAACTAGATAGGTGATTGTCTATATTTTATCATTTAAATTTTATTTATTTGTAAGAAATAGTTTTAAATTTAAGTTACAAAATATTGGCAATAAATAGTTCACCGCTTATTACATACTAAATTACACTAATGGACTATGCATTATCATAATTTAATTAGTACTGACTCAAGTAAATCAAGAGGATTAAATAGTTTGAATAATTGAGAAGATCTTAAAATGATATTGCATAATCCATCCGCCAGCCAGTTACACTATCAGTACTAACACTAATAACTACAACTAAAAACTAAGAATAAGTAAATAATTAATACTTTGCAGCACTTACCCAATTCGGGGAAAAAACACACACACAATTATATTGTTTAATACTAAACACGAAAATATTATGCAGCAATTAAATTTAGGTAGGTAGGTTTCGCTAAGCGTAATTAAAATGGCCAAGCGTCTGACCTTGGAGCAAGTGCAAGGAGCTCTGTACGGTAGCAAGTGTCGGATTTGCGGACTCTGAGGTACGACCCCCCGCGACAAAACCTGTCTCACGCGCTCGCTGCGTGATCTACTAAACATATAGTTTTTTTAATGTTTAGGTTTAATAGTGTTAGGTTTCCTATTTTCTTTTTTTTTAATTAATTATTATTGTAAATAGTAAGGTTATAGTATGTAAGTAATATTAGAATTAATGTTTATTTTGTATTTTATTTGTTTTATATTAGTTTAAGATAGTTTTGTTTTACGTTTTTGTTATTTTTACTATTCAATAAAATTGGAAGTAGTTGTGTATGAAGTACAACCGTTACATACCCCCTTTTTTTGGTTTGGATTTTTACTAGAAAAATCCACTGAATTTTATGATTAACATTAGTTAAGTTTAAAATCTTTAATATGCCAAGATCCCAATTTGTTTCCCATCATATCCTCTAGTTCGTAGACTAACCTTGATTTTTTTTCTGTGATGCGGCATTTTATATACTTAGGTGCAAGCTTTTTAGAAAACTTGTTATCCTTGTCGCTTTGATAAAAGGTTTTCTTCCAGACGATGTCTCCGACGTTAAAATCTATGTTTTTACGACGAAGGTTATAATTGTTACTATTCCTTGAGTGTGCTTTAATTATTGCAGCCTGAACTTTATCAAAGACTTTGCATAAACTACCTAAATTTTCTGCGTATGCATCTCGAGGAGCGAAAACAATGTTATCCACTATGTCAGAGTCTATGTAATGAGAACCGCAACTAACTAATTCACGGCCAAATACTAGGAATGCCGGTGTAAATCCTGTTACCTCATTTACAGCACTATTTAGAGCGAATTGGATCTTAGGGATGTTAGTATCCCAGGCTCTATGATCATTGTCGATAAAAGAAGAAATACACGTGATTATTGTTTTATTGTATCGCTCAACAGAGTTTACTTGTGGCGTATATAGTGGAGTGTAGAAGACATTTGGTATTTTATAATATGCGAATAAATTTTTCATAATATGGCTAGTAAATTGTCTCCCGTTGTCCATTAATACTGTACTGGGTATTCCGTGTATTAGAAAAACATTTTGCTCTAAAATTTTAGATATAATATCTGCTGTAGCGCGACGAATAGGGAACATTAAGCAGAATTTAGAAAAACAGCAGGTAATAACTAACAGAAAAGTGTTTTGTTTTCTGGAAACAGGCAATGGTCCTACCAAGTCCATACTAATCATTTGGAAAGGACGACAGCACTCCTTTGGTCGACCCATCGTTCCTAGAGTGGCATGGTTGGGATACTTATATTGCTGACAAATATCGCAACTGGCAACAAATTTACTTACATCTTGATGCATACCAGGCCAAAAGTATCTTAAGGACAAACGTTTGTATGTCTTAAAAACTCCAAAATGACCTGCAGTTTCTTCACTATGATTTTGTGAAATTACATCCGGGCGATGATCCGATGGAATTACTTCTTTCCATTCGAATTCTCTAGAAAGAGGGTTTATGGACTTAATGAAGCGAAAAAGTTTGCCATTAGTCACGCGGTAGTTTAAAAATGTGGTTGGGGAATTTAGGCATCCACTGAATAATTTTAGGAACCACGGGTCGTTTGTAGTTGAATAGAAAGGTTGAGTCAGTCCGTCTGTCGAGACAATAGAGTTTATAGGTACGGAGCGTGACAAACTGTCAGGGACAACATTATCTGCACCCTTGCGGTGCTTTATTTCAAAATTAAATACAGACAGCCTAACACCCCAACGAGCTAGTCTCCCGGTAGGATTATTAAGGTTTAAGAACCACTTAAGGGAAGAATGATCCGTAAAAACTGTAAATTTAAGGCCGTTCTCCAAGTAGCAACGCCAATGCTCTATGGCAAATAAAACTGCTAAGGCTTCTCGTTCCGTGGCACTATAATTGCGTTCCTGTTTACTTAAGGATTTGCTCATGTAAGCAATTACTTTTTCAGATCCATTAAGTGTTTGAGTTAAAACAGCGCCAATGCCATGATCACTGGCATCCGTGTGTACCTCAAAAGGTTTTGTGTAGTCGGGACAGGCGAGGATAGGTGCTGAAGCTAAATGTGTTTTAAGTTTTACAAATGCCTCGTTTGCTTCTTTTGACCAAAAGAATTTGGGAGCGTTCCTGCCTTGAGATGTTAGTTTATTAAGGGGTGAAGCTAGCTGGCTGAAATTTGGTATAAACCGACGATACCAAGAGGCGGTACCAATAAAACGTCTCACTTCCTTACGGTTAGTGGGAGCAGGGTAATTGACTATTGCATCGACTTTTTCAGGATCTGCTTGCAGGCCATTAATATCTACAATATAACCTAAATATTTGAGCCGATTCCTGAAAAATTGACTTTTCTCTAGGTTAACGGTTAAATTAGCCATTTTAAGTTTTTCTAGAACCTTTGTGAGAAGAGATATATGATTTTTAAAGCTTCTAGAGATAATTACTATGTCATCTACATAGACGAATACCTTATTCTCAAATTCCGGTCCATAAAAGAGGTAGTCTACTAGTCTTTGCTGCGTAGCCGGTGCATTAGTCAACCCGAAGGACATAGACTTAAATTGGAAGGTTCCGCGAGTCGGAATATAGAAGGCAGTCTTGCATCTATCCTCTTCCCTTATTAAAATTTGCCAGAAACTTTTTGACAGATCGATGCTACTAAGATATTTAGCATCACGAAGATTGTCGAGTATCTCAGTTATGTATGGGAGGCTGTATGCATCCTTTTTTGTAACCGAATTTAGTTTTCGGCTATCTAGGCAGAAACGCAACTCACCATTCTTTTTAGGGGTCAAGAGAACCGGAGATGACCAAGGGCTTTCACATGGTTCGACTACATCATCCCTAATCATATCGTCGAGTTGACCAACTAGAATCCGTTGCTTCTCGGGAGACATACGATAATATCGTTGACGGATGGGGGCAGCATCCCCAGTGTCAATTGTATGGGTAATTAGTGATGTTCGGCCAAGCCCTTTCTTTTCGTACGAAATTGCGCTAAATTTTGAAATAAGTTGGTCAGCCGTATTCTTTTCACTAGTTGAGAGGTTATTGTATGATAGAATTGCCGGTTTATCTACAGCGTTAGTATGTATATTATTAGATTTTATTGAATCTTTCAAAAACATTACTGCATCTAGATGTTTAGGGAAGAGACCAAAAATTCGCCAAAAATCAATGCCTAGGATCAGGCAATTTTGAACACTTGGAACTATGTATGCTTTTATATAGTGCGTTTTATTTTGGAATGTTACAGGAATGTCAATGAGACCTATTGATTTTAATTTGTCCCCACCGGCAGCAACAAATTCAACAGTATCATTCTCTATCATTTTGAATCCCATAGAAAGCAGCTTTTTGTGAGATCCATTACCCAAGATAGTAACACACGAACCTGTGTCTAATAATCCAGTAAATGTGTCGTTTAAAATATTAACAGTGACGTAAGGCCTTGTTCTTTCTAAGTTAGGTTTATTATTGTCGATTGAGGCGATCGAGTTAAATGTAAAGAAGTTTTTTATGAATTTTAACCATTCCTTCCACTCTTCAGATCGACCACTCCAATCGTATCTAATTAGTTTTTTTGGTTGTTACTTTTGTGTGTAGGAGGATGGCAATCTGGACAATCTGGGTACCGCACATCCTTTTTGCCACATTTGAAACAGATTAGAAACCGAGGTTGTCTACATTCACCAAGAGAGTGGGTGGTAGATCTACACCTAGGGCAATATATATAGGTAGGTTTTGTTGTTTTAAGTTGCATAGCTGCCACTTCATCATGAACTGTGTCTGAAGCGTCTATAGAATTAATAATATTATTATTACTAGTTGTAGGGTTACTTTTATAATTATTGTAGTTGTTATTATTATATTTAGAGTAAGTATTATTGTTTCTGAACTTTTCATTAAATTTATTGTTGTTAGAATAAGTTGTTTTATTTTTGTAAGCGAACTCAGGAGCAACTGTATTACTAGTAACTCTTGGTGGTTCTTGAAATTGTGAAAATCTAGCGGTAATATTTTCGTAATTTCGGCAAACCGCCTTAAGATTTTCAATAGATGTTATAGGAGGAGATGCAGCTAGAGAACTGGCGTAACATGGGCGGATATTGTGCATTAAAATGTCTAACCTTTCTTCCTCTGGCATAGGTTTGCTTAAGCGTGAGAACATGCCATGCATTATAGAAATATAGATTGTAATGTTCTCCTGCTCACCCTGAGTTCGTGAACGAATCTCCGCGGCCAATCGATAGTCGTAGTCCTTACTACTAAAATCTTCTTTTAGAAGGGTGCACAATTCCTGCCATGTTTCGGCCTTATCTTTATTATAACGGTACCAATGTAACGCATCATCAACAAAAATTTCAAAAGCGAGTGAAAGAATTTTTTCAAAGGGTATTCCTCTGGAATATACAAATTCTTCCACTCTCTGTATGAAGGAGTGTACGCAAGTTTGGCCGGAGAATTTAAGTTTAGTGAGATCTGCGGATAAACTTCGATCGCATGTGACAGATATTGCGGGGAGGTCCGATGCGCTATCAGTAGCCCGGGTAGAAGGAGTAGATTGCGAAGTACCTTGTTTAAATGAAGATAGCTCAGCGTACTGAGACTTGAAGGTAGCTTTGCAGCTTTTATAGCTATCCATAATCTCTTTAGGAGCAACTATTCTAGTAATACGATGATAGATGTGGTGTAATAAGGTCTCGGTTCGAACGAATAAATTTTTATCAAATTGCTTTGAAAGGATACCCAAATTATATTGAGACTTTAGGAGTAATTCCTTTATCACCTTCAAGTCATCAGCAGGTTCTAAATGAGATTCAAGCACGTCCTCAGATGGTAAAAGCGGAGCTAATTTAACTATCTGCTTCCTAAGCTCTACTACTGTATCACCACTGCCACCACGTAATTCTACTTCATACTGTAGTTCCGATTTTTGAAGCGAAAGATATTTAATAGGATAAGTCATGTTGTGTTTTATTAGGTATATGCTGCAAAGTCCTTACTTAATACTACCAAGTACTATTGTAGATAATGATTTAAAAGCGCTAATTAGAGTATGGTAAAATCGATAAAACTATGTTAGGTTTAGTTTACAAAAGAACTAGAAAAAAAAAGAAAAATAACATTAGGCCATACTCCAATTAAAAATAATTAGCATAGAATCGACCTTAAAACTATGAAGTTAGGAGCCAACACCAAAGAAAAACTATTAATTGCTATAAGGGTTTTACTACACAACGGTCGTGAATGTAACCTATAGTTGGGCGCCAATGTGACAATTTTGCCTAGGGTAATTAATAAAAGGCCTTTGTCAACAGTAAAAATATAATTTTAGGCAAGTGTTAAAATTACAGCGGGAGTGGGTACGGAAAACATTCACAACCGAAGTATAATAGAACCTAATCAAAACATCACTGCCCTGTGAGTCCGTGATCCGGTGTCCCCAATCAGTCACTACTGACTGCAGGCAGTGCTTCCAGCTGGAACTTGAAGGGGGGAAATTTAGCTTCCGTTAGTGTTGCCCGGTACCGGAGCGGTGGTCCCTGGAATTATGTAGAAACCTGACATTTTACAAATATCCAGATTTCATAGTTTAACCGCAACATTTCTCGCACGAAGCTTAAGCGGCCTTATGCAAAGCGAACAGATGGCGAGAAGCGAGACGGATGATGAAGGATGATGTTAAGGATTGTGATGAGATGATAAGCAAAAATAGTGATCAATGATGAGGCGTACAATAATCAACTAAGCGTAGAAAATATTAAAATGGAGGGTATTACGAGATTACAGCAAAGTATGTACGTAGAACTAGATAGGTGATTGTCTATATTTTATCATTTAAATTTTATTTATTTGTAAGAAATAGTTTTAAATTTAAGTTACAAAATATTGGCAATAAATAGTTCACCGCTTATTACATACTAAATTACACTAATGGACTATGCATTATCATAATTTAATTAGTACTGACTCAAGTAAATCAAGAGGATTAAATAGTTTGAATAATTGAGAAGATCTTAAAATGATATTGCATAATCCATCCGCCAGCCAGTTACACTATCAGTACTAACACTAATAACTACAACTAAAAACTAAGAATAAGTAAATAATTAATACTTTGCAGCACTTACCCAATTCGGGGAAAAAACACACACACAATTATATTGTTTAATACTAAACACGAAAATATTATGCAGCAATTAAATTTAGGTAGGTAGGTTTCGCTAAGCGTAATTAAAATGGCCAAGCGTCTGACCTTGGAGCAAGTGCAAGGAGCTCTGTACGGTAGCAAGTGTCGGATTTGCGGACTCTGAGGTACGACCCCCCGCGACAAAACCTGTCTCACGCGCTCGCTGCGTGATCTACTAAACATATAGTTTTTTTAATGTTTAGGTTTAATAGTGTTAGGTTTCCTATTTTCTTTTTTTTTAATTAATTATTATTGTAAATAGTAAGGTTATAGTATGTAAGTAATATTAGAATTAATGTTTATTTTGTATTTTATTTGTTTTATATTAGTTTAAGATAGTTTTGTTTTACGTTTTTGTTATTTTTACTATTCAATAAAATTGGAAGTAGTTGTGTATGAAGTACAACCGTTACAGTAGCTTAAGCACTTGTGTTACGGTTATCAGAATCAACAGTTTGTCCGTCCGTTTGGGAGTCCGTCTAGTTGGTCTGTCCGTCAGTTTGGGAATCGAACCCACGACTCTTGGAACCTTAGATAGTGAACCTGGGTCATTAACCACTGTTCCACCGAGCCAGTCAAATAAATAAAAAATACATTGGTTCAATCGTAGGTTTATCACGGGCCGACCACTCCATTCCGAAAGTTAATTACAGCGTGTCGGTCATATTGTGTACACAAGTATTAATGAATACTGCCGTCGATTGTGCGATAACATTCGCAAATAGTAAAATTGTTTTAGGATGATTAATGGATGGCGCTCTGCAAACTGTGAGTTTGACAGCCGGCCGCGGCAACCGCGTTTTGTTATTCGCCATTTGTTTTGTCGTAATGTACCTACGATTCGTGACATTCGCATAAATAACGACACAACTCAAAATAAGTCCAAAATACCTGTAACGTATTATGAATATTAGAAATAAAACTAATTACGTGAAACGGCAGGCCTTCAGGGTGAGTGCGACAGGCGCAATATGATCTATTTCTATAGTGAGATCCAAATATGAGGTCGTCATGCCTCACTATGTCTCACTACCGCTTACCATTAGGTGGAGTGTGGTCATCTTGTTTGCCTATTATAAAAAATAAATTAACTATTATGAATACTTTTTATGTGCGTAGAATTAAAATAAAAACCCAGCTATCGTTTTAGGACAAGAAATTTGGATAACCTATCGAGAATTATTTTTGAAGAGTCTTAACATATCATAGACACTTCGAGTGGTCAGTTAAGCAACGTTTGCATGGATAGTATTCAAGCGTGAAGTACAAAGGTAAGAACGCGAATAAAGATATTTTATTGACAAACCTACAATATATAGTCCAACAGTCGGGTAAAAAAGAATCAAGCATTTACGTGAGGGAAAATAATACATTTCGTGTTGTTTTTCAGTTGTAAACGGTGTCAATGTTTCTTTTATCTTTTTTATATTATTTTTTCTTTAGAACGACCCCCCTCCCTCTCCCCTCTTTGCTGAATTCCGCTGAATGCGCTTGTTAGGCGACCCTCCGGCTGCTGACTGAGCACAACCCCTAACCTACCGATTCATCTTTCCTTGTCATCGCCTATTGTACTTGCAACAGATAGCGATTTATAACCGTTTTATTGTTCAAATATTAACATAATATTCGCGCATACAACTACCTAGTTTAAAGCATTATACGGATATAATCTTACGTAAATACGACTAGAATAACAAAGATTATAATGCGTCCGACCGATTTCAAAATTCGGTGAGACGGCCATCCGACATGACCGATGAGAGATAAACACAAATTTTGCCAGACCCCGGACTCGAACCGGGGCCCTCTCGGTCCTTACGCAGCGCTACCAATAGACCAACGAGATAGTTAAACAACAACAATGATTACACATAACATAAATATATAAGTACCTATGTTTTACCTATTTTAATTTAAAAGGCAAAACATTACGAATTTTTTTTATATAATGCAATTACTTACCGAAGCCAGGATCTGATCGAATTGTTGACATCGCAGTGGTTAGTTAAACGTAGAGAAACACAGAAATTTATTGAAAATACTCTCTACAAATCTCAGTTTATAACTTAACCGTTTAACGTTAGGTTTTATTTCACCAAATGATAACATAATAAATGTTAAATAAAATATCAACAATGTATTATAGCAGTGTGATGAATTATATCATATGGACTAAATAAAATATACTACAGTCTTATTTACACGTATATTGTGTTAAGACAGGGATCTAAGTTTTCAGAGTTTTTTTTTTAAATACACACGCAAACGTTTCGTAACACAAAAGCACTTTTGTTATCTTTATCACAGAATAACGCCATGATTTACACTCCTCAAAAAGAGGCTTGTATTAAATAATATTTATTGAGGTACATCCAGGGCCGGAGTTAACCGAAACGAAATGGACATGAGGGAAAACGCTTGAAGGAACTCCGGGAAATCCATCGCTTAATCACGGCTTTTCTTCATTGTTTTTTTTTTTGCATTCCGGACTCGGAATAATGTCTGCGTTTTTATAAGGTTTATGGTTAATTAAATCATATACTTTGGTGTCTACGTCGGTTCAATCGCCCGTTTTACTGCTATATGCACAATTATAATACCTATGATATATGTTTTCAGACTAATACTCAGTAATTTCACTAAAATAGTCATTAATGTTTTGACTAGTAGTTAAACATGGATACGTAAATATTTTACTGTCATGTCAAGAAAGGCTATAATGCGATTACAAATAATTTCAATACTTGAACGACTCACCTGAAATAGACATTTAATAAAGTACTATTAAGTTCAATTCTGTTTTTTAGAGTAAACATCGTGCAATTTTAGTGGTTGTTTTGCCGCAGAAAAACGATTCTATTTTAGTAGAAGTAGTAGTAGTCGATTTGTGCAGTTTTAAGCTATTGCATAGCCTTTATCGCGGGCTTTGAGCGCGGCGACCGAACCAAGAAATTCCTTAACGAAAATAACCTCACAATCGTCTAACGTCGTTTCAGTTCGGTAGACTTCGGCACGGTGTTTGTGTGCGTGCGGTTAGACGTATTGTACGACTCTACGAAACTCGCACGAATCGAGACGAGCTGCTCCGAAATCGGACGATGCTATGCAATAGCTATACCGCGGCAGTCCCCGAGTGCCACACGTCTTTGTTTTATTCTGCCACGGGAAAACAACTACCAAAATTTCACGGTATATACAGATTTACGACGATCCTCGGTCACGTGCAAGTACAGCCCTGATGCCCACGCATAATAGCTGAATTATATTATAACAGAAAAATATTTATTGTTTCGCCCTGTATTTTTTCCGGTGCGTAATTTTCATCTTGCGGCAATATTTTTATATTTCAAAAGATATTAAAAGTACGAAGATAAAGCGGGAACAAGCGATCCGTGCTGTATTACGCGTCACATTAAAATACACCACCATAACGAATAATGCGCTGTTATTTTAAAATAGCGGTTAAATATTATAATAATTAAACATTTTTTTGGAAACGTTTATTATAGGGATAACTAAAAAAATATCGATAAAATACACGTTTCCAAAAAATACTACTGATATTTACCGTGTTTTTTTGAATTACATATCGATATTTTTTTAGTTATCTCTATAATAACCGTTTAATTGTTTTTGCGGTCCGATATTTTGTATAATGTACAGCTACTTAAAGCGAAAGTCAAACTTTTCATTATTTTAGTCATGATCACATTATAGGGTATCCAATTTTCAGACAAAGTCAACTAGTGTACGTACAGTGTCATTGACCAAAAACCATACCCAAATATTGAAATACTAACAATGGAAGGAAGACCAACAAAGGAGAAACACCGACATCACAATTGTATACGACATGGGTAGAAGCGAACAATTAATTATAACAGCTACGCAACATACCTAAATACTACATATGATGTAGTACCTACATTTACCGCCCTACCCCAAAACGAGGTGTCGCCACCGTCACAAAAGCTAAGATTAATACGTCCGTCCCACCGGAAGGGACACAGATGGGACATTCGCAATGATGGGACAAACAAACAAGCATTCGTCACCACTCATGGGTTACGATTTATGACGAAGAATGGTTGCCAGCCACATGTGGCTTCGTAATTTTGAGGCATATTTTGGTAACTAATACGACTCATTTTGTGTTCGCAGACAGATACCCACACGAGACGGGCTAGGATCATTGGGGCCATCAAAGTGTGTTGAGAAAAAGTAATTTATTTGCCTTTTGGGTAATTTGTATTGCTCAGCGAGTCAGAATGGTCATATTTTTTTCAGACAAAACCTCATAAAAGGTCTTGAATTCAAATAAAATGTCTTTCTGAGGCAAACATTCCAAATGTATCATCTTCATTGCTGATAATATACCAGTACTCGTTTACGTATAGTATCTTTTGTGTCAAATATATTCATTAGTAGTGTAAAATAAAAATAAACTACAAATCACCTTACCTACTCGTTCAGTGTTCTAACCAGTGAGTTGTAAGATTACTAAATGCAGCCAAATGACCAAACTTTCTGCCAGATTTTTATTCTTTAAAAGTGCAATTTGAAGACATTTTGGCTAAAGGTAAAGGATACTTCTAAACTTAACTACTCCATATTTTTAAATCTGAAATCCATGATATATGTGGGAGGTGTCTCTAAAAAGGCGAGTAGTATAATACAGCCATTAATAAAGTGCCAGTCACGACGAAGTATGAGAAGAAATGATATTGGTTCCCATAAGTGTGGTATTAACTGCCGAATCCATTACTGTAGAATACCGAAGCTGATATTTAATGTGGGTCTGGTTTGGTACTTAAATAACATAATTGTCGTCCTCAGGAATGATCTCACCTGGATACAGTTATCTATTGTTCTTTATTACTGTTTTATTTACCTACGTATTGAAGTACACTCTACAGTTGTGAACTGCCTCGTTGGTCTATTGGTAGCAAGCGCTGCGTAAGATCCGAGAGGACCCCGGTTCGAGTCCGAGGTCGGGCAAAATTTGTGTGAGATTTTCTGTAAAGAAATTACTCAGCCCGGAGTTAGGAAGTTGGTGGTTGAACGCCCGACTCTGAAAGCACGTTAAGCCGGTGGTCCTGCGCCCGATCTCTCATCGGTCATGTCGGATTGCCGTCGCACCGAATTATGAGAGTAAGGGAATAGAGAGTCCACTTGTGTTTGCGCGCACACTTGTGCACTATAATATGTCCTGCGCACTTGGCTGGTCTCAATTGAGATCGGCCGACATGGCTGAAATCGGTCGGACGCCTTATTATTATTATTAGTTGTTAACATATCAGGAGTTCCTGGGGACACATACACAGACATGCTTATTAGCTTAGAAACTTATGTATATTTCTTGAAATCAATCGGTTTGACCTTTTATGAACAGCCATAACATAAGGTCTGTATTATTTGTGGATTAGGTTTGAATATTCCTTAAAAATAATACTGCCTACGATCGTAAAAGCCATTACAAACCCTTTATTTACCGCAAAGCAACGAGCTACCAAAGAATGTAAATTTAACGTAAATGCGTTGAAATGTTCGCGAGTATCACATAAAAATAGAGTTCTGGTGTTTTATAGAGAAAACAAAACAGCAGCGAAAAACGAATACGACGGATCTGTTTACCATCAACAAATTCAACGTAGACGGCGGAAAAACAATACTTTTGTGGTGATACCTTGCGTTACAGAGAAACATAGCTTTTAAATGTATAAGATGGACTTTGATAAGGCGTCCGACCGATTTCAGCCATGGCGGCCGATCTCAATTGAGATCAGCCAAGTGCGCAGGACATATTATAGTGCACAAGTGTGCGCGCAAACACAAGTGCATTCTCTATTCCCTTACTCTCATAATTCGGTGAGACGGCAATCCGACATGACCGATGAGAGATCGGGCGCAGTACCACCGGCTTAACGTGCTTTCCGAGGCACGGGCGTCCAACCGCCAACTTCCTAAGTTAAAAACCTATCGAGTTGTTTTTTTCATACGGCCGATTTTAGTTCTTCGCGTAACCACCAGCGGCGCTGTACAAGATTTTCATAGACATATTTACGTGGGCGATATCGAGTGCGTAAGTTTTAAACTCATGGTAGCCCCACTGTTTAGTGATGACACTAAGTTAAGTGGTAGGCGACGTTAGTGGTAGATAGCCTTTGATAATACTTCAATAAACAACTCTGAAATGTCTCATTTTAAAGATAATATTCCACTGCTTGGGCAGATTAATAGCGGTGAGCTTAGAGCAATCAAACTTTCCGGACCTTTTTGTTTTAGTTAAACGGTTGTGGGCGATTATACACAAAACAGTAGTTAATCTATTCGTAACTATCATATATCTTCATTAATGTGATAATGTATTTTAATGCCTGAATAGTGAGTTGACTAATAGTGATTTTACCCAGTTGCTTTGTGATGGTATGTGAATGTTGTCAATCACGTCCTTACGTAATTTATAAAGCACGATAAGGAATCGCGAGCCTGAATACGTATGATAACGTATGTAACTAATGATAACATTAGTATATTAGATTATTACTTTGCGTAAATAGAAGGGATTCCACATTGAAGGTTGTTTATCTTTGCTCCCAGCATAGGTTAAGTAGTTAAAATAATGTTTAGTTGATTGATTCTGATTAATAACAATTGAATTTAACTTATTAAGTAGGAAGCAGTGTTTGTTATAATTGAAACCGTTATATTTACTTTTCAATATCTACTAACATATTAAATTCCGTAATTACAAAAACTAAACAGCAACACATGATTACCTAAACAGTATCAATTAATGTAACAGTACCAAAACGGAAAAAAATGGTTAATGGAAATAGACCGTATTTTTAATCGATGTCGTTATATGAAACAGTCCGCTTTGTTAGCAGTTTGAGGCTGCAACGTAACTCGATATAAGGCTTTCATCAACCCGTTTGTTAGGCCAAAAATGCGCTGTTTGGACAATGGCCGGTAAAGGTATAGGATTGTGGGTTTAATGTTTTTGTCATTTTTGCTTTGTTGTTTGAAAAGATACGAAACATAACAATATAGGCTAGGCTAATATATTAGTAGATTCATAAATAAGAAGATATTTATATCAACTACTTAGATATTTTTCCTTTGTTAAAACCGTGTTTAATCACTGCGTTACCTATCATCCAAGTAGTGAAAACAAACAATGCTCCTCCGCATCTCCCTTAGAACTTCTTGCGCTTCTCAACTTGAAGAACTACAACGAACACATTTTCCCTGAAATCAATATGAAAGCGCTAACAAATAAAAAAAGAACTTTTATAACTAACTAGCTGTGCCAGCGACTTCATCCGCATTTTTCCCCGTTTTTTACACATTTCCTACTGATTCTTTGCTCCCATTGGTCGGAGCATGATGTTATTTAAGCCTTCCTCGATAATTATCCATCCAACACAAAAATAATTTTTCAATTCTAATCAGTCGTTCCTGAGATTAGCGTGTTTAAACAAACAATCTCTTCAACTTCATAATATTAGTATAGATGTACCTTCACTTCTTATATTTTCAACTGTATATTCGTCAAAATATCCAAAATAAAGTTTAATCAAAATAATGATCAGATCAAGGAAACAACTCCAATGCTCTCCTAACCCGTATATGACTAAACATACTTGCGATTTTCCTTTATACACCTGTATCAGTAAAGTTCATAAAGAGCCTCCACCACGTCGTATATTCCTGTGAGATGTATTTCGGCGGACAATGCGGACTAACGCCCCGTTCCCCGTGGACAGGCCTTTCATAACGTCGGAACTACCCGGTTTTTATTCGGGTTTGATAAAAGTGATAAACATTCGGAACAGGTCCGTTTGTTTATGCTGAATATAAAGATAGACTGGCGTTAGGGAATTTAGAAGCGTAACCAACAATAAAAAAAATTGATTCTATAGTACGTGGCTATTGATTCTACCCAAGTGAAAACGAAAATCGAAATGTTGTGTCCCGTTTTCTAAACGCTAAAACGCTACTAATACACAAAATATTGCTTCCACATAATGGTTTTTTTTTTATGTGCTGATGCTTGCTCTTGCATGGGTATAATTTAAAAAGAAATAAACACAGTATTAATCATAGGAAACAGTAACTGAAATTATTCGTATAGTCGTCCGTTTTAAAATAGAATGGCCAAGTCACCTCTCACACATTACTTCAAGAAAAGCGAATTGTGAATTATTCATGCAACGCTCTGCAGGATCGGATTCAGACCATCGATTTCCTTGCCATTTAATAGTGACAGTAAATCAAGTACACCGACGTGCCATGCACTTACCCCGTATTTCATAGACACCATCGAATAAGTCACTGTACCTTTTAATAGCGAGAACGACCACACCTCTACAAAGTATTTCTGTGCCTTGTAAATGTCAGTTCTGAACAAATGTGTTTGTTTCAAAGAATTAATAACATGTCTTTAAAGTCTTGCTTACAGGAAAATTCCTATATGCTGGCATAAATAATTTAAAAAATTCAGCAGAAGTGTAAAAGCTATTCCACAAAATACAATACTTGTCAAAAAAACCATGTCGTTGTTCTACCGTAAAAAGTTATGAGATCCATGTGATACGAAATCAGTTATTAATTTATTCAGATGAAAGATAAGCATTTGTAATTTTACATGTAGACTTGGTGTTGAAATTGAAAAACTTTTCATTCAATTAATCAAATCGTCATTAAGTACGTATTGTTTTACATGAAAGAGTTATTAAGGTGGTGAGTAATTAAGGTGATCATCAAAGTGTTATAAATTAATTAGGTAGAAGTATTTGTAGGTATATTTTGCTGATTTTCTATGCATTTCTTAAAAAGCTACAGCTTAACTCGATAAAGAGTTTCATTAGAATTTTCACCTTCCAAAACTCCCATAGCATGGAAGCAGGCAATTTATCATCCTCCATTGTAAACCCCCTATTGTTTCCGGTACTATTTTTCACAAAAGCGAATTTACTAGCCAACGATACTATGTCTACGGGTACCGGGAAATCTTTAAGTAATAGGTTGTTGCAATAAGTTTTATGAAACAGAATAAAATCGTTAGTGATAGCGTTTTAATAGCGTTAAAACGCTATAACAGGCACGTAGTTGATCCAGGTGAAAATAATTTGTATTATAATATTTATTATTATTATGCAAGTAAGTCAACAATTATGCAAATTATTTCAAAATCTCTCTCAAATTTACATATTCCTAAAACAAAGAGGTGTTTAAATACTGTATGTTATTATATAAGTAGTATAAATAAGTAGTAGTATTAAAATTAAAATAAAGCTTCAACTATCCTCATATGGGTTAACGCGGTTATCACTTCCTGGCAGCTGCGATACCACATAAGCATGCTTAGAGTAAGGTCCGGTAAGTAATAACAGTTTATATGAATTATAGCAATAAACCCCATTAACCTACCCAGTAATATCATTTTTCATATTGATGTCCTAATCTCCTAACGATGTAACAAGTACCTACATCGCGGTAATGAGTTCGAACGTTGAAAAAGGAAAATTATTCAGAGCTATGAAAAAACAAACTTCTGAATGACGTTATCTGTCCTAGGAATGAGACGATTAATATTTGTTAGAACTCTAACTTGATAGTTACTTATTTGAACAATTTATCAACTCTCTCCAAATTACAAATAGACGGATAACTAGTTTTATTTAACTATTTGAAAAAGATAACAATATGATTGATAGCTTTTGAAGTTCTAATTGTAATACTTATACAAAGTGTAACTCAATGTTTTATTTCAATAAAAGATAAAGATATTCAAAGTTAATTAAACTAAGTACTTAAGCGCTTACAAACATTTACCAGCTAAATCAAAATCATCTCTTTGTCAAGTAAAATTTGGAACAAGAAAAATAACGTCGTAAGAATTAAATAAACGCCCAAAGACCTTACTTTACGGAATCAACCGTAATGAAGTTTCGCTAACTATGTGCCACAGACCGCGGTCCACCGCAGGCTAGAGCCGGGACGAAACTGCACCGAAACCGAAACTGAAAACGGTTTCAATCTTCAGTGACAATCGGTTTCGTCCGAAACCGCAATAAACAACAACGGCGGACACCGATTTATGGGAGGGAGTATCATTTTATCCTCCTTTTTAGGAGAGTGCTCTAACCCACCAAAAATATATGTTTATTTTTTTATTTAGAATTATAATAGGCAGGACCTCATAAACTCATTTATTTCCAGATTTAATGGAACGTTTTAGTTGTGTTTGTGATCTTGCACCAGGTTCTCCATCCCCATCAGTAACAAATAGTAATAATATTATCCTTTTGTTGGGTGGTACCTGGGGACGCTTTCGCCGAAGGGAAAGGCCCAAAAAAAGATGGTGTGACGATTTGGCCCAGCTATCAAGGAGCTGGGAAATGCTAGCCTTGGATAGAGAGCTGTGGACAGGTTTGGAGGAGACCTTTGCCCAGCAGTGGGATGATACAGGTTAAGTTAAAAAAAAATTGCCTTTTACTGAAGCCGAAAAGTAGAGTTGTACGTATTTATTCTTAACCGAAACCAAACCTGCGGTGGTGCACCACTCCTACCTTCCCGAATCTAATTAAGATGTTAACCATCAAAGAAGACTAATCAAATTTTTCCCCCTCAAAACTAATTCGTGGAAAACATTCCAGTTGTACTAGGTAAAGGGATTTAATTAAACTGTTTTCGGTAATGTTTTGCTTGAAAATATTTAAGATAAACATGATATTATTAAGCGTGCCCTGCGAAAAATTTTTATAGGACAAATTACGACTTTTCGAAAAGGGGACAATACTCAGGCAATTATCCTTAAAAAAATATAATTGGTAATGTCTACTTGGATTATCTATGTTTCTATGTATGAATAATAATTATTTAAATTTCGGATTTGTTGTGGGTTGTCTATGTGCTCATCTCTTCCAATCAACATACATAATATAGATATATTCGTATAGATAATATAAAAACAAAAAACAATATCTCTCCGACTATAATGGTGAATGCATCTTGTCTCGAGAGCGTCGTAAATGTTCATTTAATTATAACTCCATTCGTTTTGTACAAAATCAATGCTTTATTTTCGATACGCATATCACAAACTTTGAAATTGCAATTGGGATTGAAACATAATTTCATTCCGTCCGTCTCGAGGGCCCAGCGCATAAGTTATAATTTGTTTGTTTTATTTCAGTGCCTGCGAAAATAACTTTAGCAATTCATGAGTGCTATTATGATTGAAGGTATTCCGACATAAATAGCCTTCAATGGTGCTTTTATTTAGCTTTAATAATTTTCGCTGCATCGCAGATCATGTAACTTGAAAATATTTTTAGCTGTAATAATAAGCTGGCTCGGTAGAACAGTGGTTAGTGACCCAAGTTCAATACCTACGGATCCAAAAGTCGTTGGTGTTTGTTCCGTGATATAAGTGCTTGAGCTACTAGCCACGGGATCAGATCAATGTATGTAATGTTGTGTAATATTTATTTATACAAGTACATAGGCATAATTGATTGTAAATTATATGTATTTGATAAAAAGTATATTTCATTGAGTTATGAGATCGTTGAAGGTCTATCTTCCATGTCTCCGGTGCTATGGTCCAAATCCAAGTAGGGCGTACGAATCAAAATAAACTTTGGTATTCGTGTCTGTAACTTAACGTAGGCTTGTGTGTATTTGTGGATCGAAGTGATACGCACCGTTTGATTCCGGGGCCTGCATTAATTAGAGATCCCTGTAAGCAATGATGGAATGTACACAGCCATAGTGTAGGAGGATGAAACAGCAAAGAATTTAATTTTTATGATTCCTTTGCCTTTAGAGATAACTTTGGATTTTTTATGTCGAGTTTATTTCAAATCGACTTCAGAGACTTGAAATGTTCACTGAAAAGTGAACACGTATGCGCTACTTTTATATAAAACATTACATACATCGCTGAGAGGAATAAACGTCGATTTTCGTCACACAAATATTTGTACCGGTAGGAATCAAACCTACGACTCTTGGAATCGAAGCTAAGGTCCCTAACCACTATTCCACCTTCCAGTTAAGACTTTTCATGACTGACGAGTCAATCACGCCGGTCAAATGTGGGCTGCGGGTTTCCCTGCAATGTTTTAATGTTTCCTTCGAATTGAAACATAAATATTTTGGTATAAGTGACGGGATTTAAACTTGATTAAACTTGACCTCTCTAATGAAAAGCTATGGTTTGCCCTAGTGTGAAAACCATTGATGCTTTCCATATATCACTTAAAATAAATAAATTTAGTCAACCAGGCAGAGCATGCTATAATTTTTTTATAGATTTTGGACCTTATGTCAGATAGCTAAAGTCCAAAATAAAATTTACTGCATTCTACCATTGTTTGATTGAGGGATAAAATAGTTTGATATACTTACTTGCGTACTGTAATTATTCTACTGTGATACCGAATGTCGATCGTGGGCGAAGTGAACATGAATTACCGTTACGTATGCTCAGTGGCCCACAAGTGATAATTAAGTCTAAACATACACGTCTAAGACTAATGATGAAATTGCTGACCCAATAATAAAGATAGCACTGACAATATTTTATAAACTTTCATTTGATATCCGCTTTATACTTTTGAGACTAAGTCGAAGTCAAAGTTTTGAGTACGCTCGCGACCATGACTGGCAATCCAGTCGAAACGTCGGGTTGTAAGTAGTAGCTATGTAGTTGCTACTCTTTTTATCACGTGTGTAAACCCATAATGTATAGTGTTTAAACGTATAGTAGGGCAAAACATTAAATACTTTCTTGCCCTTTTGTACCCGAGTACATCCTGGTTACCCGGGTTAACCTGGGTACTACAATGTACAAGGGATTGAATTTGAATCTACGTATCATCATCAGCCCGTATACGTCCCCACTGCTGGGGCACGGGCCTACCGTAAACTAGAGCATTCAGGCCTTAGTCAACCACGCTGGCCAAGTGCGGGTTGGGCGACTACACAACCTTGGTATTTCTTCGTAGGTGTGCAGGTTTCCTCATAATGTTTTCCTTCACCGTTAAAGCGTCGAATAATCGTACTTATGAATATCAATTATGAAAAACACAGTGGTACGAGGCGGGGTTTGAACTGGCGACCTCTTGCATGGCAAGCAATGACCTTAAACACTCAGCACGGACACGGAATGAACCCACGACCTCTTGGAACCGTAGATAGTGAGCCTGGGCCTAATCTAACCACTGTTTCACCGAGCCAGTCAAGACAGAAGCAAAGCAGCTTAAGTTTAACGCCATGTTTTGAGATTTCTAATTTACGTTTTGCTTGCATAGATCAATGAAACGGAATAGTTTTAGTGCGACATTTCACACGAAGAAGAATGGGAAAGTGTCTGCTAAGAGCTGGAAGAGTGCAATAACGTTTTATTTGTTTTCGACTGTAAAACCGGCACAAAAGGCAGTGATGACACATCACCGCCAGTGATCGACAGCCTTTTTATGGTTACGTCAAAATCCGAATCCCTTCTAACGAATTGCCCAATCCGATTCGGTTTCGTGACTCTGAAATTAGTCATAATTCTTGTACAAAATTTCCAGGTGTAAACGCAACGTTAATAATAACTTCGTTTCAAATTAGTTAAGACATTTGTAATAGATTGCTTAAGTTACTTTTAAAATTAATTTGTGTAATATAATAATATACCGTTTTCTCTAGTGAGTGCTGTGCCTCTAATTGGCATCTATAACAGAACAGTATCATTGTGAATGTACTACTGAAAATGTATTTTATGTGTGTTATTGGTGCGCCTTCATAATAAAATAAAAAATAAAATAAACGGTTTTTCTTTGCCATTTTATTAATAACTAGCTGTGCCAGCGACTTCGTTCGCGTTTCCCCCGTTTTTTACACATTTTCCATTGTATCTTTGCTCCTATTGGTCGCAGCCTAAAGCCTTCCTCGATAAATGGTCTATACAACGCAAAAAGATTTTTTCAAATCGAACCAGTAGTTCCTGAGATTAGCGCGTTCAAACAAACAAACAAACAAACAAACTCTTCAGCTTTATAATATTAGTATAGATTGAACTGGGCAATAACTGGTTGCTTAATTAATAATTGTATTAATAACTTTCAAACCGTTAAAAATAACACCATAATCGTTACATTTATATTCAGAAGGGATACATATTATTCATACAAACAAAATGCCGAACATAGCGCAGAGCAGAGAGAAAATAACATTTTGTTTACTTCCGCCAAGAGAATTACAATAAAAACCGCTAAAATGGAACATTTCCAGCCAGCACAAAACGTACAGCCTTAATTGTGTTTACGTTTTGTTTACTGCATGCATCTGGGTTAACTAACTAACTTAATTACATGCACTATCTTTTGGCAAATGTATTTCATCAATAAAGTAAAAACTACACAACACATTCATATCAGGGGATACCAGTCACAACTATCTATCCGGTGGTTGGTGAACGGTATACGGGTAAGCGACCCCGGCTCCTCGAGCTACTATCGACTCAGTCTAAATCATCCGAGGCGATAGTATCCTTCCTCCTCTTTTCCTTCCCCCGTCATACATCCTTGCTACTCGTGCACAAGGCAGAATGGCGGCGACGTGGTCCACAACCCGTCACGTCACGTTTCCCACAGAGGTGAATAGTGGATCGCTTCTGCTGGTGCGTGGCTGCCTTCCCCTCTGGGAAAAAGGCGTGATTGTATGTATGTATGTATGCACATTCATATCTATCCACTAAATTATTCAATCTAGATTACAACGTCTCTGGAAGTAAATTACACACAGTTTCAATCTCTGATTGTAGTAATCAAGAAATAATACCCACAGTTAAAAAATACTGGACATTTTGCAATATGAAAACCAGACGACATGGCCGAGGCACACCCAGGCATGCTCGAACTTACCGCATCGAAAATTGAAAGTTCGAAAACTGAAACTGTCCGGGATATTTACCATGTTGTTTTGTTTTAATGAGCTCCCGATATTTCAGCACTGTTGCAAGCGCCATGATCACGGGTGAACACGGGAGGCGCTTGCAACAGTGCCGAAATATCGGGAGCTCATTAAAACTAAACAACATGGTAAATATCCCGGACAGTTTCAGTTTTCTAATGTGTGTAACCATGACAGTTTAAAATTATAAATTGAAAGTTCGTTCGCGCGAGCATATCCGATGCGTCGAAAAAAAACTATCTATACACTTTAGTAGGTCTAGTCTTACCAAAAATACTTAGATCGATAAATTAGGTATATCAAATTAGCACCAGTGTGCGATCAAAGCATGGATGTCTCCGCTGCAGCGAATTTACACAGTTGGGCGCGCGCTTTGAAGCCTCAAAGCGGACCTTTCATGCTGTCTCCTGTAAACAACTTGAGAATAATGTGTTTGACCTTGCCAGGTGTAGCCTTGAACAGCCGGTAAACATAGAGTTTAAGGGTCGACAACCTTCAGAAACCATCTACAGGATATAATGTAGGTAGTAACTTTAATACTACCTTTCATAAGTTCAGAAACTTATTGATTGGCCTTCAAAGGCGACCCTTTTACTAATCTAGTGTGAATAAATGTAAATACCGTTTCTTTGACGGTCGCTAGAGTTAAGGGCAGTCCCAAAGACTGCTGCCTATAGGCAATTTAAATGGAAATCTTTTTACTAGTAACTGGTCGGTTTTTCTTATGAAAAAGAAAAAATGATAAATAAATTATCCCTGCAATATAAAGTAAAAACAAACCCATGTTCTACTGTTCGTCGTCTCTCGTTTTAAAAGTCTTTTTCCTAACTGAACACGAGCAATTTAATTACATCCGATGATCCGATATCAAAGACTTAATTTGACGCAGACACTTTTCAAAACTACTTACTTTAAACATTATTGAAACAATCGGACGTAGTAAAATTTGAAAACCGTCAATAATCGAGCACTTAATCGAGTTCTCGGTTCTTTAAAGCCGAACTTGGTCCATTGTGCGTTTGCCCGAATCCAGGAGGCCATTAGTTCCTTCAGGATTCGTTACTCCGCCGATTAAAAGTTTGCCGAGTTAGATACCCGCGATAAGACGCTTGCGTTTCTTTTGGAAATGCTATCACGAAACGTTAAGGTACATACAGAAGGCATCAACGATTTAATTGGAGGCACAGTTAACAGCCCCTTTGACGTAAAACAAGACGTGGGCATGAGCGTTAATTTCCAACGGCATTCCTGGGGTTCTGTTGACTGCATATTTGCTTAAATTACATGATTTTTTAAACGACTCAAAATCCTGTGAACCCTGTGAGTCCTAGTGTAGATCAATATTTGTTGTCGGCGGCGTCATGGTAGTTGAAGACTAGTTTCGGAGTCCCATGATGCTGCCATTCGGCGATGAGGTACACCGCGGTGTTTTAGTCGGTAAGCCCCCTGGGCATTGCACCCCGCTCAGGAGCCGCGGCTGGCATTTACTATCTGTTCGCTAGCCGTTGGGAATTCCGACTCACCACTGGGAGAGAACCCCCTCTCCTGGTGAAGGTGCGTAAGGCATTTCACCGCGTTAAAAAAAAAAAGATCAATATTTGTTGTTATTTCGATTTAGGGCTACAAAATTCCCAGTTAGGTTTGGTTACAAGGTAATAAATCGTTGTACGAACTAAATTATCTACATTATTAATTTAAGATCAATTCTTAATAATAACTCAAACGAATACCACGAAACAGGTTGAGTCGACTTGTTGTTTTAACGCTTTAACGAGATTTAATTCTCTGTGTAGAAACAAGAAACGCTTGAAAGAAATAATGAACAATTAAAAATTGAACCACGCAATGGAAACAAAACCACCTACAAACTATAACGGAACTACCAACCTAGAAACTCTATGCTGGTCGTTTTGTACCGTTAGTCTATGCTTCTACGTTTCTTTTGAAACTGGCTAATGTCTCCGGCGTAGGCCGGCTCTATTGAAAATTCGCCGCCCCAGAAAATCTAATTTGTATGTAAGGACGAGGAAAAGGTTTCTGGGAAAGCGGGGGCGCCACAGTCGGTTCCAGACCCAATGTTTTTATTACTACACGAAAGGTTCGCAACTGATTTGAATAAATGGGACTATTAGCCCGCGTTCATGTGCGGATTCCAATCGGTACAATTCTACTTGAATCCAGGCGGAAAATACATGTAATATTTGCCGAAACAGTTTTGATCGTATCAACATTCTATAAGTTTATTTCATACAAGCACATCTGAAAGCTAGTTCATGAATTAAATTTAAAACGTACAGTAATATTCAAGTACTGAACCAACAAATTATGAAACTCTCCATTACAGACTACGGATGAAGTATATTTTCATGACAATATGCAAAGAACTTTTTAACATGAATGGAGTTTTGACGTACAGTTTTCACACTATTCAGAAAATTAACAAAGAGTAACTTGAGGTGTGTTACGAAAATAACATTGGCGAAAAATTTGCAGCATAAAATACGCAACAACAAAAGCCCGGTCAACGCGACCGAATACTTCTACAGAAAAAGCCATTTTCTTTTGACATTACATTTGCTTTATTACATTTATAGGGAAACCTTTTCTAAAATCTTATTTATTCAAGTAAAGGATACCAGTATTTCAATCCATAGGTAATAATGGCTCCTTAAGTAGGTAAACAGGTATCCTGGTCTCAATCTATTTGAACAATAACTATATAAACAAGAAAATAACTAAAACTGAATACATCTACGTTGTGGACTGAAATAAAGGAAAACAGAACCAACTCTACCCATTTATGATACGCCATCATTTCCGAACATTCTTATACTATACAGATAATAAGAGAAAATCACAGCATACAGAACTAGAAAGGCCGCTTTAATTAAAACATAATATGTTTCAAATATATGTATGTATGTAGTTTGAAACGTAGGTTACGTGGGCCACGTGTTAATTGTTAATATCCATATTCAAATAGCTCGTTACTATAAAATGAATATTGAAAGGCTGGTTGCTAAACTTCTATCACATAGCTGTGTTTGTTAACAAAGTTGGTAGTAATCAAAATATTTCAGTGAAACGGTTCCGTTTATTTTTACTTTATTTTTATTATGATAGAGTCCAAAGTAACTCGCTATCATAGTTCTGTGGAACAAAATTCAAAAGTGGAATATTTAACATTCATGAAGGAACTAGCTTCCGTTTAGCATTTATCGCGGGAAACATTACTCCCTTATAATGTCGTTGGTTAAAGAGTTGTCTATGTTAGTGCAGACCCTGAGAAAAGCTAATGGTAAAAAAGCTAAAGCTAAAATATCCTTACTAATATTATAAAGGTGAAAGTTTGTATGTATGGATGTATGTATATTTGTTACTCTTTCACGCTCAAACGACTGAACCGATTTTCATGAAATTTGGCATGATGGTAGCTGGCACTCTGGAATAACATATAGGCTACTTTTTTTTTTAATTCTATCCCCATGTGGTTCATTGGGGGGGTGAAAATGAGTATGGGAGAATTTTTACGTGTTTGTCGATTTTTATAAAACTTGGTATGGAGGTAGCATTCCGGTAAGACACAAGCGCAATTTCTTTTTTTTTAATTCAACCCCCATGGCGGTCATTGGGGGGGTGAAATTAGTATGGGAGAACTTTTACGTGTTTATAGATTTTTATAAAACTTGGTATGGAGGTAGATGGCTCTCCGGAGAGACTAGCGATACATTTTTTTTTCTTCAAATTCGACCCCATCATGGTAGTTATTGGGGGAGGGGGGGTGGGTGAAACGTAGTATGGGAGAACTTATAAGTGTTTATGGATTTTCATAAAACTTGGTATGGAGGTAGCTGGCACACTGGAAAAACACCAGCGCTACTTTTTTTTTTTTACGTGTTTATAGATTTTCATAAAACTTGGTATGGAGGTAGCTGGCACACTGGAAAAGCACCAGCGCTACTTTTTTTTTTTTACGTGTTTATAGATTTTCATAAAACTTGGTATGGAGGTAGCTGGCACACTGGAAAAACACCAGCGCTACTTTTTTTTTTTTTTTTCGCCCTGGGTGGGGGGGATGTACTATGGGAGAACGTTGACGGAACTTTCACTAATAAATAACAAATTTTACAAGGAATGTAGGCTGTTTTAATACAACATTGCCACTAAAACCCATTAATACGCGGACAAAGTCGCGGGCGGCCGCTAGTTATCAATAGTTTCGGCGCGAAAGCTTACAGACAAATAGGGTTAGTAAGTATTAATATAGTTCATTACCTCGTGCAGGTTGTATGTGAAGTTAACTTTTGAAATCATTTAACTTATGTTGAAATTACATATACATTTGAATTTCCAAAAAAATGCAAAACTTAGAAATGAATTGAATCGTTATTCACTCGCATCGGAGATAATGAAGTAATCCTTATGCCCGGACTTGACTTTCAAATGACTTGCGCTGTTGGCATATCTTTAGGTTTGCTTTCTTAGCCTAAAGATTTACCGACAACACGGTATTTATAGACCCCGTACGTATGAAATGCTTTTGCAAAGCTTAGTATGAACTTAGTGCTAGTGC
Source organism: Maruca vitrata (assembly GCA_039566165.1). Lineage (NCBI taxonomy): Eukaryota > Metazoa > Arthropoda > Insecta > Lepidoptera > Crambidae > Maruca > Maruca vitrata. The sequence continues at coordinate 5,528,401 of CM076918.1, read as the reverse complement.
TTAACGAGTAGTTTCGAACTAGGACATCAATTACTCGATTGTCGTCCGCCGCGCGCTGACCGCCGCGCAAACATTTGCCCGCCACTGCAAATGCGCGCCGCCTCTATGTGAACTGTGCTCACTTTTCAACACATTCGATCATACCACATCGGCTATGTGCTATCTATAAATAAAGCTATATAAGGCGTTCGACCGATTTCAGCCATGGCGGCCGATCTCAATCGAGATCAGCCTACTGCGCAGGCCATATTATAGTGCACAAGTGTTCGCGCAAACACAAGGGCATTCCCTGTTCCCTTACCCTCATAGTTCGGTGAGACGGCAATCCGACATGACCGATGAGAGATCGGGCGCAGGACCACCGGCTTAAAGTGCTTTCGAAGGCATGGGCGTGCGACCGCCAACTTCCTGACTCCGGCTGAGTAATTTCTTTACAGAAAAACTGACACAAATTTTGCCCTACCCCGGACTCGAACCAGGGACCTCTCGGTCCTTACACCGCGCTTGCTGCCAATAGACCAACAAGGTAGTCGTAGTATAAAGCTATATAAAAGTATAGTGAAGTTCGAGCTCTTAACATATACTTACATGGACTTATGTTTATGCAAGTTTTATCAGTAAAAATATTTTCGCGCGAAAAATAAATAATAGGTATCAGTAGCTTGTATAATAATATTTGAATGTAAAAATATTTTTACAGTCAATTTCAATGAAAAATAAATACATTCAGCAGTTTTTGCGCGAAGAGTAACTCATCCGCGCATACTCACAAACTTTCGCGTTTAACATCAGTGAGGAAGTAGGCCTTATTGAAAAGTTCTATTAAAATGAAAAATAATACATCTTAAACCAAAACAGGTCCGCTCAATTAAAGTATCATTGCGCAAGGTTTCCTAAGGAAGACAAATTCAAGATCATTAGTGTAACTTAAGACGAGGGCGTAACAAAATTAATGTGATATTAGGACGCTCCCTAGATTTGGGCCGTTCCAGGGAATCACCAGGTGGCAACTAAGTGTCATTAACCCGCCTAACTGCTTCGGCGAACGGCTATTCGACCTTATCGATAATATTCACGGGACCCCTCTTAGGCCCAGTAATTTAGCACTTACTCCGATAATAAAGAATGTTTGAGATTCGATGTTCTTTTATTTTTCTATCTGTACGTACGTAGTACGAAAGCAAGCCCCTATTGAGGAGCAGTTGCTACTTAGTAGCATGTGTGTCGAATCTTATTTTGAGTAGTTATGCTCAAAAATCAACGGTCGTGCGATTTCCGGGCAAGCAAAGGTAAACTCGTCATAAGCATGCTCATATTAAGCATATTTAATAGCACGCTTTTAAGTATGCTATTTAAGGGCATGTGTAACAGTACCCATATCCTCCGTATTATATACGTAATATGTAGTTTCGGTTTATGTAGTTTATCGCGTTTACATTACTTAGTCATAAAGCACATTCGATTATTCTATACTTACTTAGGGTCATGATTATGTCTGTACTGTACCGAATATAATTTACATCGGTTCACTGGTTTAGGCGTGAAAGCGTAACAGACATAATCTTATTAAGGATTGATAAATTAATCACCACATAGTATAAAGCAAAGTAGCTTCCCGCGTCTGTCTGTCCCTATGTATGCTTAAGTCTTTCTAGGACTACACAACGGATTTTGATGTGTTTATTTAATATGGGAAGGTTTTTATGTATAAAATATACCTGAAGCGAGGGAGAATCACCAGTAATTTATATAATGAGGCACTACAATGTCCAGCAATGAATAATGCAATAAGTAAGTAAAGTTTCATGGCTTTAAGAGGAAGGAGTCATTTTGAATGTCCGCTGTTACAAAGTTCCGAACGAAGAATCTGAATATTGCAATACTCAAGTTCTACTTTTTGCCTTCAAGCATTGATGTTTATTGTGTTCATATCGAGCAGACCATATCAGAGCATTTGAACAATTTCATATTTGATGACCAGTTTTTCAGTGAATCGTAACTTTAAGAGAACACATTTATACCTCTACAATTTGATCCTTACTGACTTAAACATAAGAGTTACTTTTTGAAGCTGTATTTGTTTGCATCGTTCGCTCTACGGGGGAGACAAGGATTGATTACTATTAACTTCCAGTTTAATCATTGTTCCGTACATAACAAGCTTAAGAACTCTTTGGAATAAATATAGGTATTGCGCGCTCGACAGTTGTTTAGTTGGACAACCGAGAATTTTATTAAGCTGTACGTGTCTTTATTGTAATAAAAATTAATCGTAGATTTGGGCTATTAAATACCTACCACTAAGTTAGTGAATTACAATCTGCAGATTATCTTGGTAAAGCCAGAATCGATTTCACTTTTTCCCCTTTTACTGAGTCAGCTAGGTAATCTACAAGGTAGGTAACTAGTTAATCTGCAATCTATCTGATTTGTACTTAGATTTATGTAAATTCAGTCAGAATGATACGTCCAAAATAAATATGCAGGTGTAATTTTTATCATGTAAGTACTTATTGTACCTACTTGTATTCACTACAATATGTTATCTCATTTAAAATGTATGGGAGAACAGTTGGCGATGCAACGAGTTATGTCTGATTCGAAGTGCATGCGATGAATTCACCTACCCACTAGGGTTATAAATTATAAGATTTAATCATATTAACGAGTCTTATCCATGTATTATCCATGAATTTGGTATGTTGTTGAAGGCGGTGCCGTTTATATTTAATGCAGACAAGCACAGAGTGCTTCGTTTTCCTCAAAATGTCGATTGGGACCGCCTTCAAAAACATATGAAAATCATACCCAGATAATTATAAATGTTCGTATTATATTATTTTTAAATTTTTAGTGAGTCGGGTTTTTGAAGGCGGTTCTATTTTTGTTAATTTTTTTTTAATGATCAAATATTGATAGTGTAACGCATTTGTGAAGTTATTCTTTACAATATTAGTAGTATTGAGTATAGAAAAACAAGTCTAAAACGGCTTTACTATAAGTATGATTAATGTGTTTTCACTCTATCTCCACTTATGAGTCTTTAAGGACACTGTAATATTTATCTACTAAACCTTAATGACCAAGTCATAGTAGTAGTCAATACGTATAAACGTATATTTATTACGAATAAGAAATTTCATTATATGTCGGCTTATCATTCAACAATTGATAATATATTGAACAATTCCCTGGCGGTAATGTACACAAACTGCTACGTTTATATTAATAAAAACAAATTAAGTAAAGTGATCAAGAGAATACTTACACTTAGTCAGCTGTCTAAAAGGACTTCTGCCGACTGCAAACTACGTAACCGCGCGAAAGTAATCAAATTTAATAAAAAAAATACACAAAATTATAATCACACCGCCGCGTCTGAGATATCAGATATTAGTCGGGGCATCCCTAACAATGCAGGGATTTGCGGGCGACCCGTTTCGTCTGACATTTGAATTTTGAATTTTTACTGCGAAATGCGATGGCTGTCCGGGAAAAATGATAAAAGCAGGGATATTTTATTTGAAATGGTCGTAATATCGCAAGAACGTTCATATCTATGTAGATTAGACTAAACTAAAATATTGAATTGACTATACTTAAAATTATATATTCACCTTTTTCTACTTTTCAGAAAACTTATTATTATTTTTTGAATTCCACTACCACCGTCGCTTTTCTTCGGGTATTTATACATATAAAAACAATCCTTCCTCTTAAGTAACTCTACTTACTTATAGAAATAGCATTGAAAGTAGCGTAGAATTAAAAATTTTTACATTCATATAAGGACAGACAGACAGACACGACTTTATTTTGCACAGTGTGTAACTGATCAACACCTTCATAATCGAAAGGACTTCGTTTTGATAAATATAAAACATGTTTGTTCCTGGATCAATATCCAAGCAGCATAATATGTATTATTAAAAAGATCTGAAGAAATTATCAAAGTAGATATTCATTCCTATGCCACGTATTTGAATTTCAAATCGGCATCAACATGATACCAAGAAAGTAGTATCTTTTATTCAAATATAATCTATTCATAGAAAGCAACTTATTTCTGAATATAAAAGGACAATGTAGATCGGCATTCTACGGACAACCCCAGGAAATCTGAGGTAATCTGACGGGACGTCTTGACTGCAGGCGGGTTATCCAATAACAATTTTATTAATATTGAATGAAATAAATATCGTGTATTAAGCATTCTTCAACAAACGGGATTCATATTACATAAAAATCGCAGTTTGTCAGCTGAAAATTAGTAGATTTACTGTATCCGAAGAGTAGACACAATCTAAATATTTTTTAGACTTTCGCGTTCCATTACACTAAAATATTTTTTGTCACATTATTATGTGGATATTAGTAGGAACTACCTAGAATCTCTACAATAAATTAGTTGATTATCGTTTGGCATATTTTTTCTTGTAATATACCTAAAAATAATAATTTTTGTATCAAAGTCTGTATTTTGACAAACTACAAAATGTTTTATGCAACCCCCTTTATAAAGTTGTTTATCGTGCCAGATAAAATTCTGGGCAACAAAATAATTATTTACCTAATTTGTTTATTAATAAATTTAATATAAGTATCCAAAACAAATCCCCAGCTCTGCTTTATAATTAAGATTGGCGAATGAACAAAAATCAGTATGCTTCATCCAAAAGAAGGGTTAGTTTTCGAGGAAAACTCTAAATATTTTTCTTTTAAAAATGCAATTAACTAATGTGTACTTACGAGCGGTGGTTATGAGAAAAGTATGGTAATTCCAAGCTCATTTGCGCTTTTATGGCGCTTCACATTTTCGTTAGCATATTTTTTTAAGAAAACGACTTGCATGGTTGTTTTATTTGGGTGGGTCTTAAATGGAGTAGAATATGTGACTTTTTTCACAATTTAATAATATGTGAGAGAAGATAATTTAAATCTAATATAAAAATAATCCTTCCTCTTAAGAACTTATTTGTGCTTGTCAATAATCATATATATGTATTTATTTTTTTAATATCAAATGATATTTTATACTTATATAGGTAAAGTATTTAGAGTGCACGAATCGTGCATCAAAGTCCCGTTTTATGTTAGTAGGTAGGTACATATTTATCTGAATCCAGTATAAAAAACAAATACATACAATAAATTCACCAAGCCAACTTCACCTTTACTTGCAAGTAAATAGTCTTTCCATATTTCAGCCGGTAGAGCAAGCCAGAATGCTTAAATCGCTAAAATGTTTGACAAAGACAAAGGCGAAAAGTGTATTTACGCGCATAACAAAAACAAAATGCAACATGCGAAATAATAGACAAACGTCATCTTGTATGAATCCAACAAAATAAACACTGAAGTCGGTAGCTCGTAGTGCTCGTACACGACTACGAGAAAGCGGAATTATCGTCTCGTAGCTCGTAGCGCTGTAACGCTTAGAATGTGTTGTCTGCGCGCCATAATAGATGGCGCTATTAGACCATATCGATTCAATTTTTCATTAAAAATAAAATAATAAATAGAATAAATTGAATATAACACTGTTAATTCTTTAATATACAGAACGACATGTTTCAAGAGTTCGATGTTTAAAGAGCAAACATTAAACGGCCTAAATTATTAAAACGTACGGTATATTTAAATTTGCAGGAATTACTAAGGTTTTCCTGGGTTTTAAACCTTACTGACTCAACGATAATAAATTTAATATTAAATGAACTAAGCGAATTAAGCTAGACATGATTCGAAGGACTACATAACATATGGGACAGACAGAGTATGTTCAATGTAGTCTTCCATTAAAATTACAGAACTTAAATGCGATGCCCAAGGACATTACTGAAGATGCAAATGATATAAATTATAATAATGACGGAACACAAAGTTGCGTATGATCAGCGACCTTGGTACAGTCACGCAGGCAGTTAATTACTGTCGCAGCGTCCTTGATGAGCAGGGTTGGAACTCAACCGAAGAAACTGGGAACAGTAGAACCAAATTAGCTAAATGCTACTGCTGCGATAAAAAAGTGCAATTTCCTTTTAATGAGGGCTATTGTTTTTTGCTTTCCAATTGACGCTACTGTTGAATGAGGTCCGAAAATACGTAAAATCTTGCTGACTGTAACTTGCTACGAAATCCAAAATGGAAATGCACATTTAAATCATATTTAAATATTGAAACGTAAACTTATTGGTCCAGCACCAGCGCCCTCAATACCGATTCGCTCAAAAATAAGGGCGAACGTAAGTATTTTCCTCAGCTTCGCTTCTTAAGTATCACATTCATTGACATTTTTATAAATGATCAAATATTCATCTAAATAAGAAAAAACCGTCAAAACCGACCCAAAAACAGTAGCATTTGACATTTAGAGGACAGCACTCACCCGACACAAGCGCCCCTAGTGGCAATTCACAAGCGATAGCCCCCATTGTTCGGGTCTTCTATCTTCTGTTTAAAATTCATTCAGGATATTATTATTACATAATTTCCTGAATTAGAATGGAATACATTAGAATGACAGAAGATTCCTCAATAGCCAATCGACTAGGCAGCGTACTTCTGACCCAGTCTTGTTAAGTATATTAAGTATAAGTATATTTGGCCTATAATGTATTAATTAAGTATATAGCCGACAGTTGTACCAATCATGGCCACTTCTAAAATATAAGTTTTGACATAAAGTTTCTTGTAAATCTTCTTATAAATAAAAATTAATTGCTGTTCGTTAGTCTGACTAAAGCTCGAGAACGCCCGGACCGATTTAGGTAATTTTGGTTTTAAAATGTTCGTGATAGTCCAGGGAAGGTTTATAGTATTGGCGGTATGAAATTCGCCGGGACCACTTGTTATTAATATAATAGCTAGATTCCATTCAATATTATTTAAAAAAAATAAAAAGTACTCACACATATTCACTATCTCACCTTTGTACCTCAGACGGGACACTGTCTACCAAACTTCCGGTTTCCAGCACCACCCCTGCCACACCGGAACAAAGACACCAGGCCAGTTGCATGTGACCGGAACATGAAGTCGTCCGAACGGCTCCATTCAGCTCTGCGACACGCTGCGATGTTTGTACTTGCTCGAATCTGCTCTCTTAACAGCCTCGTTGGTCTATTGGTAGCAAGTGCTGCGTTAGGACCGAGAGGTCCCCGGTTCGAATCCGGGGTCGGGCAAAATTTGTGTGAGCTTTTCTGTAATGAAATTACTCAGCCCGGAGTTAGGAAGTTGGCGGTTGAACGCCCGTGCCTCGGAAAGCACGTTAAGCCGGTGGTCCTGCGCCCGATCTCTCATCGGTCATGTCGGAATGCCGTCTCACCGAATTATGAGAGTAAGGGAATAGAGAGTGCACTTGTGTTTGCGCGCACACTTGTGCACTTTAATATGTCCTGCGCACTTGGCTGATCTCAATTGAGATCGGCCGCCATGGCTGAAATCGGTCGGACGCCTTATACTTGCTCGAATCACCGAGAGAGCCTTCGGCACAGTCGGCACTTTGAACTTTATTGCCCAGTAATGGAACAGATCGAACGGGAATGCATCAATGTGAACAAACCGATTGAGGAATACTCGTTGATATACATACATACCTACATACTTCTTACTTTGGGGATGATAAAGTCAGATTTAATTGAGATTGTTACTTGCGTTATAAATAATTTCGTCATTAAGTATTCATTGTTACTTTATAATTTCAAATAATTTATTTTTATGCAATTCACATTCACATTTGGACTATTTTAATATAAAAATATTGCAAAAGCCAAATTGCCAATATTTTTTTATCCAAACCATAGATTAGGAATGAAATAAATAAAAATATTTTGCTTTTACTTCAAAAGACAGTAAGAAACCAGACATGCATAAGACGTAACAACATAATCATGCTGTAAAAAACATCACATAATACCACAGCCATCAAAACAAATATAGCCTGACATTGAAACCAAGTGGCACTAAAACCTTTGTAAATCGGAAGGTTAGGTAGTTAACTTGATACCTAGTGCTCGTATGTGAAAGTTTACAACTAATAATATATTTAAATGGTGCGGTTGCATCGCAAGCTGAATCAATAACTAAAAGTCAGGTGTCAAAGAGGGTGGGAGTTTAAAGTTCAGATTTGTTGAATCAATGGCGGACAGCAACGGCAGAGCTTCGCGGGGCACGATACCGTAATACGTCAATCGACTGCAGTAAATAATGCTACGAGGATAAAGACAGTCATTATTCTGAAACAGCACATAACTGCTTAAGTTTGTAAAAGTTACAGTACGCAAGCTAATCGCAGTTTGCAAGCTTTAGCTGCTAACTATGCTAACTTATGTCGTTTCAGAATTACATCTGTTCTATGCATATGCAATATTATATGGTGGTAAGATAGAAAACTAATATCAATATCTTACAAGTAGAAGCTCAACCAAAATAATAGAAAAAATCACAATTATTTGTTACATGTTTTGGAACTGTGTTTATGCGTGTGCCACCTATGGGGTACATGTGTATGCGCATCCACATGTGCACTATAAGTGAAATTTACTACTAAAGCCTTTAAAATAGCTACTATAATTAGTCTTTATGGGTCTACACGCGATATTAGGAGTAGCAAATTACATAGCTACTCACTGCCCGACGTATTGACTGGGTTAATTGGTGTAATGGAACTCGAAAGTCTAAAATCTTAGCTACTATATCCGAAATCAAAGAGTGAAGATGAAATAAATATTTGCAACAAAAAAAAATCGCACCTACCAGTACACTTTTCAAACACCCTTTACCCGCATATTTTATGCAAAACAATGTCCTTGCGAGTAACTACGACAAAACTTTTAGCTTAAGAACCCTGAGCCTTGCAAACGCGCCCGTTGACAGAATAACTTACTTGCTATTATAATATGGCATTACACGACGCTATTAAGCAATTCTAATGTGATTGTTGCACACGCGAACGTGTCCTCGTGCGGAAGCTCTGCCAAGGGCGGAAATTAAGGTGCGAATTGAACTCAGCTGATGACCCCCAAATTATTTTTATATTTAATTATTCAAAATAGGCATATTTCATATTTTGGAACACTCTTACGGTACATTCTTATTCATAGTATCGTTAATATTAAATGTTAGCATGTTTAATGTTTATATCTTCTGCCTATGCTGATTGTATTATTAAAATACTTGTATATTACGTAGTGAAATCTAACATTCTATAGCATTTAACAGATTTTCAGCCTTTTTGAAGTTTTTTTATTGATCCTACATAAGAGTATAAAATAACATACATGTAGTATGAGTATAAAAAGTTGCGAAAAAAACTTTTGTTCTACGGAAGGCTGCACCTTAACAACGAAAGTGTTAAACAAATAACGTGCAAATATTAGCATATTAAGACTTTTTTGGTTTAACATAGCCGACCTTACATAGCCTAACTAACTTACCTAATATACTAAAAATGAACACATTCATTCGTTATAAGTATAAATCTTTATATGACGGGCCTACGAAGGTAGATACTAAAAAAACCAACGTCAAGTTGCATAAATTCTACTTTACATAGGTAATTAACTAAATAATAAAGTTACTACATATTTCATGCTTGTTTTTATTTACTACTCCAACTTTCCGCCCTTGTCTCCGTCCACTTGAAGTCATCGGGAAAAAAATACTCTCTTATGGAGCGGTCTTTCAGGTTCTAAACGACTTATATCACTACATAGTATAAAACAAAGACGCTTTCTTCGACCCTATATCTCTATTTATGCTCAAATCTTCAAAACCACGCGACGGATTTTGATGGGGTTCTATAGATAGAGAGATTTAAGAGGAAGTTTTTTTAAAATCTGTCACTATTTGACGTTAAAACGTAACTGACAGAGTTGATTTCGCATTTAAAATAAAAGTAAGTAATGAGTCCGTTCATGCTAAAGTATAACACCCGGGACATACGCATTAAATTCGTATGAAACTTAAAAGTAAATCTTATCGCTATGTTACCGGCCAAACCCGATTTCAGGACAAACTAGTTTAGCCTAGGCCAAACTAGTTTGTCCTAAGCCCGTTAGGAAAAACCGGTATAGCCTAGTCCAAACTAGTTTGTCCTAAGCCCGTTAGGATAAACCAGTTTAGACTAGGCCAAACTAGGTGATCTTGATATAGATACGCATTATCTAGGATTAACTGGTATGGCCTTTTCCAGACATTGTAATATGTCAAGAAAGTCAAAATAAATAGATTATCCAAATAAAATCCTTCGTAATTGGAAAAATTATAATTTTTATTATACTATAATCTTATAATTTTAAACTGTCATGGTTACACACATTAGAAAACTGTAACTGTTCGGGATATTTACCATGTTGTTTTGTTTTAATGAGCTCCCGATATTTCGGCACTGTTGCAAGCGCCATGATCACGGGTGAACTGTAGGACTGCGAGAATGACGGTAGGTCTAAGGGCAGACATATCGGTCTACCCTCTTTCTAAGTCTTTTATTACGCACGACACCACTACCCTCGTTCACAATATTGTCACTCCGAATTCGATCACAACACACTACACTTACAGTATCACATCTTTTTTCGAGAACGGACACTTGTTTATTTTTATTTTTACATAAACGTATCACTGGATGCCATACATTCGACAGTTGAAACCCATCCTCACGATTGAAGTTTTTGAATTTTTTAATTTCAATTGCTTCCCTCACCAGTCGTGGTATATAATGGCGTTCTGTAGAAAGTACTTTAGGGTTATGTAACTCAATCCAGTGGTTCGTTCCCGAATCTATAAGATGTTGAGCAATTGCCGATTTTTGTGTTTAATTGTTCTTGACTGCCCTGATATGCTCTTTCACACGGCACGAAATAGTTCTTTTCGTTTGCCCTATGTATGAGCTCCCGCAGCTACAGTCAATTTTATAACAGTTCACCCGTGATCATGGCGCTTGCAACAGTGCCGAAATATCGGGAGCTCATTAAAACAAAACAACATGGTAAATATCCCGAACAGTTACAGTTTTCTACTATAATCTTATTTCTTACTTCTTATAATGATTCGTCGTTAAGTTTTCATTCGTGCAATCATACTATATTTGGCAAGAAATAAATGTTTTTTGTTGTGTAAGCAATAATGTCTTAATTATTATGTCGTTAAAAATTATCCTTACTAATATTATAAACGTGAAAGTTTGTAAGTATGGATGTATGGATGTGTTTGTTACTCTTTCACGCTCAAACTTCTGAACCGATTTTGGTGGCTGGCACTCTGGAATAACATATAGGCTACTTTTTTTAAAATTCAATCCCCATGTGGTTCATTGGGGGGGGGGGGGGGGGTGAAAATTGTATGGTAGAATTTTTACGTGTTTGTCTATTTCTATAAAACTTGGTAGAGAGGTAGCTGGCACTCCGGAGAGACACCAGCGCTATTTTTTTTTATTTCATTCATTGGGGGGGGGGGGGGTGAAAATTAGTATGGGAAAACTTTTACGTTTATAGATTTTTATAAAACGTGGTATGGAGGTAGCTGGCTATGTTAATACATCATTGTTTATTTATTTATTTATTCAAAGGATTACCAACATAGGATACAGCAATAACAACAAAAACAAAACACGATAGAATCTTAGCTAACTGTCCCTACAATTACAGGTAACCACATCATGCATAAAAATAGAAAAGAAAATAATAATAATCAAACAAAAATAAAACAATCAAATCTTAACAAATTAAAAATGTGAACAATAAGTGGAGAATTTTTACAGAGGTAATATTAAAACTTAAAAAAAATATATATAAACAACTACACAATATTAAAACACACACTACCTAATACGCATGCTAAGGTATGTCACAAATTTTAATACAATTTATGAACGTTTGGTGGCTCTGAAAATTTATGTCGAGTGACGGAATTTTTTTACTCAATTCATTATATAGGCGAGATAACCGATTCACAGGAGAATCACGGCCCATCCGAGTTCTACATGACTTGTTCCTAAATAACCCGATTGCTACTTAAACCCATTAATACGCGGACAAAGTCGCGGGCGCGGCCGCTAGTGGATAATAAATGATAATACCAACAATCATACTTTAACAAATAATAATAAAAAGAAATAATCATAATAATATGAGTATTTTGTACCCCATAACTTCAAAAGTGAAAATGATCTGAACTGCGCCTATTATTTTTAAAGGGTGTAAGTAAACAAAACCTTAATCGATAAAAAAAATGTCTAATAGTGAGTGATGAAGTCGTGAAGTGTTTTCTAACACAATGACCTCATATTAAAATAATTTCAACCCTTGAAAATCTTACAACCCTTGCAAATAACCCCTAAATTGAAAAAACACAAAGAAATACATTAGTGTGTAAATATAGAGTAAGTAATATTTTATATTTTCTATAATAATTTTCAAGTTTTAACCCCCTTTCAACCCTTGAAACCCTGTATTTTTTTAAGTTTACTTGCAACGCGATATTGCAAAATTCGCACGGGAACGGGAGTTATTGGGCAAAAACTTTTGGATGTAAAATCTCATAGTCCACGCGAACGAAGTCGCGGGCACAGATAGTTATGTATATTTATACACAATACAATAGTTTTGGGTCTCTGTATTATACTGCGTACTCTCACATTGCTCCAAATAATCACATGCCGAAATTTTCAGTTACGGAGTAGAGAAAAATAAAATATGTTTTTGACTATAACTCCTTTAATTTTCATGCTATCACAATTTTTAAATTTAATTTTTGTAAACAGAAGGCCATTCCGGTTTATCCTATCTTTATAAGAAACAAGAAATAAGATTACTTATAGTATAATAAAAATTATTATTTTTCCTATTGCGGAGGATTTTATTTGGATAATCTATTTATTTTGACTTTCTTGACATATTACAATGTATGGAAAAGGCCATGCCAGTATATTCTAGATAATGCTTATCTATATCAAGATCAACTAGTTTGGCCTAGTCTAAACTGGTTTATCCTAACGGGCTTAGGACAAACTAGTTTGGACTAGGCTATACTGGTTTATCCTGACAGGCTTAGGACAAACTAGTTTGGCCTAGGCTAAAGTAGTTTGTCCTGAAATCGGGTTTGGCCGGTAACAGCTACATATATTAATACATGTTGATCACAGCGAATAGGCTGCGTGTAAGCGGACACGCGAGGCCGCCAGATGAGCCGACAATCAGCTGTTTATTTTGAACGCGCCCTGGGTGCGGTTCTGTCCCGTGTAGTTAGCCACCTATTTGTAATACATTTTATTTTTATTACAATAGATAACTTAAGTCCTGGTAAACAAGAATAACAAGAATCCTTTCTCTTTAAAATTCTTTGTAGTTTTTTTTATTATAGGCTAACAAGATGACCTCTCTCCGCAAAGCGGTATTGAGATCCACATATGAGGTCGACAGGCACAATTGACCATATTGAGCCTGTCACACTCACGCTGAAGGCCAGCTTAAATGCCGTTTACGCCCCGCTTGAAGAGCTCGGGTTCAGAAGGGAGAGAAAACATGAGCTGAAAGGGCATTCCATGCCTAAATATACTTTCTCGACCTCGATTTTCTTTCTATGGCATTGTAAAAAGCACACGGTCCGTCCATCCATCAGGGATTGATGCCAAAAATACTTAATTATGCTAAAAAATTATATGGAAATTGGCAAGAGATTGATGAAGGACATGGGTACTTTTACTTTTAATTTTTACTTTTAATCTCTCTATAAAAGAAAATTTTACCTTTTATTTTTTTTTATGAAGAATTTAACGCGGACGGAGTCGCAGGCGAAGAGCAAGTTCCGTATAAACAGTAAAATTTCATGATCTTTCCTTGATATTGTATAAATCAATCAATTTCATAAATCAAATTGGTAAAGTCAAAGAAGTGTTTATTGACAACACAAAATAAGGCCAATTTCATGTACCTACCCACATTTTCCAAAATTTTCCTCAATAACAACACCTTGTGCTCTTAATCTCAGATCTTGCGCCGCAAATAAACAGTCTCCTAATTGCCAGCTGATTCTTGTCACATCGCCTCAGTCGAGATCGTAAACCGACTGAGATATGGATGATCGCAAGCGCACCTTAACGTGTCAAATTAAAAGCTTTTGATGCGCTATTGGTCGATATTATATGCGCGCGCAATGCGTAGCGTCGAATGATTTAACGGTTTCAATTAGTAACAGCCAGATATTATTTGACGCTACTGTGTAACAAGTTGCATCAATTTTAGAAAAGTAAGGAGTGCGAGGTTAGCTTGTGCATGTTATGAGGAGGAAAGGAAGCCATGTGACTAGAAGAGTGATAAGTATGAATGTCAATGGACATGGATGGATTGCGTGATAGATGATATGGGAGTGAAAGGAGTAGACGCAGAGCTGACGAATGATAGGCCCTAATGGAAGAAGTACACATGTTGCGCCGACCCCACTTAGCGTGGGGCAGGGAAATTATGATGATGATTTGTAACAAGACCATTATTAAGGCTCTCAATTCAATATATTTTACGTTTGGCATTTCCATTCCTAATCCAAATTTGTTCAAAATACCTTTCCATTCCGTAAAACAAATACTTAATTGGCTATTTAGTGATGATGATTAAATTATGAATGACACAACATGTCAAACAGAGGTAGACCTCCGTATATCATAGATGATATTTTAGTATAAGTAGGCAGGATATTATTACTTTAAGCCGCGATAGGCGTGATACTATGTATGTTTTAAGCCGGAGGAGGAGTAATTGCCATACACTTAAATCTATTTAAAACAAAATAACATATGGTTACAACAAAGTCCACGGACATTTTGCCATTGTTTCTTCTCCTTAATTATAGGTGACAAAACTGTACTGCTGGAAGATTCATTATCATCATCATCAGCCCATATAAGCCCACTGCTGGGGAACGGGCCTACCCTAAACTAGGCCGATCAGGCCTTAGTCACTGGAAGAGTGCAGGTTGGTTTTGACACGACGGACTGGCGCGTGCGCTGCATGACGACTAGGGTCACCACTCGATCAAACAATGATCAGTTTCGCAATTCTTGCCAGAAGATCTTTGAGATACATCCGTGAAATATTTTTGTATACAAGTACATTGTATCTTTAAGGTAAATTATACATCCGCATAAAAATGTTAGTTACAAGCGGGTTACAGTACCATCTATTCTACTAGAGATAATCGAGTATAATTAAGGCCATGGAATATAGTAGTTCCTGATAATCAACAATAATCAGCATGGCTATCGACACTTATCTTGTAGAGTTGTCCTAAAACGTATTAATTTGATGTTTTTAAGAGCGTTGAATATTTAGATATTTTTTTTTGTATCACATCGGTTGACGGCGCTACTTCTGGCTAAACAGGTTAATATGAGGGATAAATTCAACGGCCCCGGTACTTATCTCTTGGCTCAGTGTGTTGGAAGGCACGCCTGGATGCGATTTCCAGAAGGTCGTGGGTTCGAATCCCCGCGGTGGAGCAGTCAAATACAGAGACATCTGAAATAAAAACCTGACACATCACCGCAAAAACCTGTCCTGAGACATATCACCGCCTGGACACTCCGAGCGTGTTTCCGAGAAAATGTTTCGTCTTATCCTTGCCTGATAAAATAACAGATATAAGGTTCATTACTTTGTAATTTTATTAGAATTAATAGTCACTCCTGCGAAAGCCCGGTACTTATCTGTTAGCTCAGTGTGTTACATGATGAATGCACTCCTGGATGCTATTTCCGGATGGTCGTGGGTTCGTATCCCCGATCCGCGGTGGAGTAGTTCAATCCAATCCTGAGACATGTGTCCGCTTGGGCACCCCGCGCGGGGATCTCTGGCAGCGGCGCGCGCGCGGTTTATTTTGGCGGCTCGCTACCGACACCCAAATAATTACATTTTTCAAATACCAGACGACGTTACGCAACTTCAATTGACATAGCTATCCCCGCGACTTGCTACCGGACGCTAGGGACACGCGAAAGTATCGACATACACTAAAATCAGCTGTCTATACGGTTGTATTACGTCAATACATACTTACTTGTCCAGCTTTTAACAAAAATATGAATTGAATTTCAAGTAGGAAGATGTTAAATATCCAGTATTGAGTAACTATCGTTATAAATAGGGATTCCTTAAAAAAATATACACGACAATACCAACATACCTAATCAAGCACACAAATAGATTTTAATAATGAATAAACCTACAGACAATTTAGTTCTCATCACATTTTTTGAGGAAAAAGCTATGTTTTGACACAATATTTCATAATATGTAAAGTTTTTTTAATTTTTCGGCATAACAAAAAAAGCATCGATATTAAGCAATCTGGCGAAACGGTCCCAACAAAACGCTCCGTCTGTCTCACCCCAGAGCGACAACAATAGACGCATTCGCACAGACGAACCCGAGCACATGTACACACTTAAATTAAAATTGGATTCTACCATTTCGAAATAAATACTCTCTCTACATCATCATCATTTTCAACCCACACCGACCGCCGTCGTCTGACCGGCGCATACGCAAATGCTACGTCAATTTATTACCCGCGAGTCTTGCATGATTATGATATTCGCAATGTTTTACATGGGCATTACACGGCGATGATTACATAAAAGTAATTAATCGAGTGACATGTCAGTTCATTAGCCTTAAAGTGATAATATTATCTGAAATTATATCATTAATTGACAGTAGAAATGTATAGTAATATGATGATAATTTATCCTGACCTAGTATAATATCAGACAAAAAGTTCACTACTGTAATTGTATTGGAATGAATGGTCCTAGTGAAATCTTACGACAACTGGGCACTCTCCTTATTGCAAACATAGTGGAACCTATTACTTCGCATCATACATCATGAAAGTTCAGGTCTGCCTCAGATGTATGATAGTACCTACTGGACCCAAGAAATGCGTTTGTGGGAAGCAAAGGAAACACCATACGAAGTCGCTAACCTCGGGGCACAATGCAATGTATTAATAAATCCAACATTGACAAAGACCGCCAAAACATCTGGCCGTCGGCCAAACGAGAAAAAATCTGCCTACGCTAAACGGATCCGAATCAATTTTGGTGACGTACTCTCACCCGGCAATGCAGACTAAATAAATGTTGATAAACTACTAAACAAAATTAAATTAGCATTTAACCGAAGCTGCCTAATGTCTTGCACCTTCTTTACACAGCTAAAGCTATTTAAAAACGTAGTAGGACCAAGATCAGGGCCGTATATACCATTATTTTAAACATACATTATTTCAAACAACACAAACACAAATTCCTACTCGGAATCTTGGAACGAAAGTGCCTGCAGTTTATTTCGTGTATATGAAAATATCAATTATTCTATAAATTATGCCATTGAATTTAAGTATATGATGCAGTTATTTATATATTACGTATATTATCATTGTGCAAACGCTCCAAAGACCGGAATCTAAAAATATCACCGCACGTTCAGAAATAACGATCAGACGATAGATCAGTCAGAGATTGGAGATGTTTCGATTGAGATTCCGTTTGCCCTTGCTGATCATGGTAGAATCACAAACATGGAAGAATAACAGGAAATAAAATTTCCATGATTATAAAAAAATCACAGAAAACTGAAAACAAGTTCTTTATTTATAGAAATAATGAAGTTTTTTAAAGTTAATGGCTTTTCCCGGGTACAGACGATTAAAGATATACGTAATTAATACGTACTTCTTTGTTGATGCCTACTTCCTAACGATAGCCAGTTGAACAATCCAATACAATGAAAATTTTAGTATCATAGACCAAATGTGATTCATGTGACAGAAACTAGTTAAAAGTCGCAAAATGGTTGCTTTATTGTTTTCGAAAACACAAATATACTCTTAGCGGCTTAAAGTCGTATAAATCATGTGTTGTGTAGGATCGCAAACCCGGTAATGTGTCTAAACGGTCCCGAAATAACTCCTGACACCTGGGCACGATGATAGACGAGACACTATTAAATCCGTAATGACTACAATAATAAGTAAACGGCTGGGATGGGGCGTTGGATTTGAACGCAAACATCAAACGATTGAGATATTATCTCATCAAAAATAAAGCTGGTCAAGCGCGCGGGTCGGAATAAAGTCCACGTAAGAGATTCGGAAAATCTAGTTACAGATGTTTTATAGAAACACCAGCACGGTAGAATGGAAAATTTCCTCTCAAGAAGACGTGGAGGTATCAAGTAGAAACCAATATGAATGACCTCTTGATTTTCTGGTAAAGATGCAATGATACCTTCCTGCCAGTTTTGGTAGATTCTTCTCCTTACATTGAGAAGGTTCCCTTACCCTAAACCTGCTACAATCATGTAAATTTAACCTGTGGCTTAACAGGTCATATACGGGAAAAATTCGACGGCTTCAATCCATAGCTGCTGGTCTGGTGTGATGGTAATGCACGTCTAACTGCCTCGTTGGTCCATTGGTAGCAAGCGCTGCATTAGGACCGAGAGGTCCCCGGTTCGAATCCGGGGTCGGGCAAAATTTGTGTGAGTTTTTCTGTAATGAAATTACTCAGCCAGGAGTTAGGAAGTTGGCGATTGAATGCCCGTGCCTCGGAAAGCACGTTAAGCCGGTGGTCCTGCGCCCGATCTCTCATCGGTCATGTCGGATTGCCGTCTCACCGAATTATGAGAGTAAGGGAATAGAGAGTGCACTTGTGTTTGCGCGCACACTTGTGCACTATAATATGTCCTGCGCACTTGGCTGATCTCAATTGAGATCGGCCGCTATGGCTGAAATCGGTCGGACGCCTTATTTATTATTAATGCACGTCTGGGCGCGAATCCTAGAAGGACGGGTGTTCGAGTCCAGACCGGGCCGCGGTGAGGCAGTTGATTTTTTTCCGTTTTTCTAAATACTGCTACAATCATCACTACTGGATAAATATTCGGTGATAGACACGTAATGCTGAAAGAAGGCTGAAGGAACAATTAGCAGCAAGGTCTTCCAGCACATCTGTGATTCGGTGTAATGCGTTCCGTCTCGGCCTAATTACGAGTGACACGTCAAAGAACACAGATGCGACCCACGCGTTTCACATTCTCCGTTTTAAATTGAGATTAGCCATTGACTTATTTAATGGTGACACACATAATGTGCATATCTTTTTCAATGTAACCTCTTGAAGGTATACTGATATTCGCAATTTCTCACGCATCTTCTTACGACAGCATAATTCAACTTGTTACTGGTTACGGTTCAAAAATGTATGGAGCTTAATGAAATAATAAATAAATTATAAAGCACGAAATATGTACGAAGAATCTATTAGCAGAATTAATTGCTTGTTAGAAACTATTTCAATTATTAATAATATTTGACACAATTCTTTCAATAGATTATTAGAATCGACATGACCAAACATGCCGCATTATCTCAAGTTTGCGTGCAACACTGAAATTAAATTTCCTGAAGCTAAATGTATTAATTCGATCCATCACAGTATTAACGATAATCAAGGAGAAACAAGTCTAGGAATAGACTGCGAAAGGCCAGCAATAAATACATAATGCCTAAACCGTTGCGGCCAATCAGATCTCATTATAAACTTCAACCAATATTTTGCCGCAAGTAAACCCTCATTTAAAATTACCAATGCTCTTAATAATAATGTTGATAGATAACCCATCTATAGGGTGTCTCACGGAAAATTTCGAATTTAAAAAGGCTATAAAAAAAGAACGACTCGATAGATTTCAATGATCAAACATTTATTTGAAAGCATAATTCATGACATTATTTGTGAAAAATTATCTCGGTCAAATGTCCACCACAGCTTACTTGGCAGTACCCTATTCGATCAGTCCAATTTTTCAGTACATTTTCAATTGTTTCCGGCCTTATGGCAGCAATGGCAACTTCAATTTCATGTTTCAAGTCATCAATCGTGCTTGGCTTGTTGGCGTAACAAACGTCTTTGACCGCTCCCCAAAGGTAATAATCCAATGGTGTTAAATCGCAGCTTCTTGGAGGCCAATTCACATCATCATCATCGGCAAATCTTTTTTGGCAAATATTTTTTTCAAATTTCGCACAGTTTGCGTTGGCGACTCACCACTTTGGAAATAATTTTTTAATATTTCCCAGCTTTCCTCAAGCGAATAGCGACCCATTTCGTAAATGTCAGACTTATTACTAAATATGTGACACTTCTCCGATGACAGTTGACGTCTCCAATGTCAAATTATCGTTAGTTCAAATTCGAAACGCTAGATGGGACACCCGTTATTAATCAAATATATAGAGCATTCGAAATTGAAAATACTTCTTAAATGCTTGTACAAATAAAATCCAGACTGAAACCAAGCAAATTACAGCAAAGTTAGTGAATTATACAGTTATTGAATAAGATACAAAGTGATTGTTTCATTCATAATGTAACCTAAATTATGTTATGTAGATCAATAACAAACGATAGGTCCAAATCACGTGGTTTCTTCCAATGCAAATCTGTTTTCTTGAATAGCTGTGTAAATTATAATGAATTTTAATGAAAGACGATTTGTGCGGTCGTTAAATCTTAGCGAATAATTCAATTTCTAAGTATTCCCATCGCACCATTGAGCTGATGTAAATAGGATCGTGATAGATGTAGCACGAGCATTGAGCCACAGTGCAAAGAGGTTTACAGCGATACATGAACGTTTAAACTTTTGCGAAAAAAACAACACCTTGCTGAAAAGATACCCCTGGGGTCTTCGCAATACTCACGATGATCACATTGCTTACTTTTGATGATTTGTTAACAAGACCATCAAAAGTAAGCAATGTTTCCTTGATATGCTTTAAAAAAATTATAAAAAATTATCATAACCTTTCTAGCGCAATCGGGAATAGCGCACCGAACTCTCTCAAATGAGATTATTTTTCCGAAAATCCTGCTGTCAGTTTTGTGTTTACTAAATTTTAACAGTGTTCATTGTAAATAAACGAAATATGTTATCGCATTTCCAGGGGGTTTTTTTAGGGTTGTTATTCATAAAGGTATCAATGTATCTCATTAGAAAGTAAGGTACCAACAGCTTCGGATCCTATTATCAAAACTATACTATCCCAGGCCACCCAAAAACAACAACTTAATGCAAGACCGAAGGGTGTTGTGAATTCTGTTTGCGAAAGAAGAAAACCGGAACGCACAAAATATTTAAACTTTTGTTTAGAATAAGCCCGTGCCCCAACAGTGGAGACGTATATGGGCTGATGATACTAGAAGTTAAGGTGATGAAAGAACTAACGGAACACCTTACTGTAACTGTGTTTACTGCCTTCGTCCGGTAATGACCGCCGCGTGGTCGGACACGGCGAATCCGCCCAAGTGCAAGAGGAACCTATTACATGAGCGCATGTACGAAGGCGTGTTTAGTTTTCCTTGACCGGTGTAACGGTTCCGTAGACCCACGTCGAATGAATAAACCTCCAATAGACGCCTTAACCGATTTATATGTTTCTACCTATTCTTCTTTATCTTCTACGTTGCACCTTTGTCAAAGCGGTCGAGCCCTCAAAATAATCGGTTTTACACTTTCATTAAAACTGGAGTAGGTAATTATTTGAAATCGCCAGAATAAGGATTTTTATGGGGACTATCCACAGGAAACTTTGAGATTAGTATTAAAATAATATCATTATGATTTGGAAAACTTTACGACTTCGGAAATAGAATAATAAAAATGCTTCTCACAGCTCTCTTTTGTCCAGATTCAATTGACTAGGAACTAGCACTTCATTCGTACCCCCAATTACTCCTTAAATGGGCACAGCATCTTTAAATGTATTATTAGTTTCGAGTTTTGAACCTTATGTCAAGTAATAAAGATCCAAACAATCGTGGCTATAAAGTTAATGGACTAAATTCGGGAGTGCGGAAGCAGCGCAGACTAACCGACTCCAGTAAGACTTCACGGCTTCAACCAGGCATTACAGCTTACGTTTATCACCTGGCTCGACATGCGTAGCCTGCATTCGTGACCGGTCTAAAAATACCGGCAAAACATTGCGTTCCTCCTGCGGCATTGAAC
The DNA here is from genome assembly GCA_039566165.1 of Maruca vitrata. Taxonomy (NCBI): domain Eukaryota; kingdom Metazoa; phylum Arthropoda; class Insecta; order Lepidoptera; family Crambidae; genus Maruca; species Maruca vitrata. The sequence continues at coordinate 5,506,334 of CM076918.1, read as the reverse complement.
AAGTATTAATGTGGAGCCTCGTCTAAGGGCCCATCGGCGGCACGACAGGGTTCGTTCCAATCAATTTGCCTCGCGAGCAAGCCCTTAGTCCAGTATAGATGAGAAACAGTAATACTGAGAAGGTGACATAGATGATCATACTTACTTATGGCCCCTTGATACCTGACCAGTATGATTCCAACAACTTTTCAAATGTTCTGGGCTTCTTTTACTTCTTATCTGAGATAAAATGGAAATGGTTTTAACCGTAAATAAAACCGAGATTTTACCGTAAATAGGACCGAAAACTTATCTCGAAAAGGGTTTAGTACAGGGATACGGCCTAATGTTTTTGTTTGTATCTTAGGTCTCTCAATCACAATTCAATATTAATTAATGTGTTGTATGCTATCAAATTAATTGTCATAGATTTTGGTCATGCCAATTATCAAGAATTGCAAAGTTAGCTTTTCCTCTGAAGTCCTTCCTGAAGCATTCACCAACAAGAACGTCTTGCAAAATAACCAAACAAGTTAGAAGCAGATATTGAAGCGAAAATTTAATTTACATAATCTTGAAGTCATGCTCTTGCTACAGAACAAAGAGGCAATCATCTAGTCATACCTCACTGTCAAGTCAGCCCGTTGGACTCCAGTCCTGTACCCAAATTCGGCACAAATTAAATAAATTCTCGATCAGAACACGCAACCCACTCCTGATGAGCACAATCGATAAGCCAGAATAATGCTTGAGGACCGTTACTTTTTAATTCGATCTGACTTATCCACAGATACAAAAATAGCTGAAGATTGTATAGTAGGTTACTGAATCCTGAACCTTAGCTCGCATGAGCATATTAATGCTACATGGCGTTTTTGATTTTATTATTGCTATTGTTATTATTTGTTTTATACAAGTTAATACAACGTATATAATATGTGCATAGTTCTTAAGTTATTTTTAATATTTAGGCATTTTAGTGAAATGTAAAAGACCGGTGATTACAAAATGCATCACTTATTCTTAAAAACGTTTAAAAAGCTTTTGTTTCATTACCTATATTCATGTGTAAATTCGTTAATTCGTACGAACACGAATACTCAAACGCATTTGCATAATTCATTTATTTTTCATATAGAGGAAGATCCCAGAGCCGCCAGACATCACTTATTTTCTAATGGACAAAATATATACGATTGAGTAGTGGTGGGGTGTACTATCATCATATGACTAGTTTCTACCTTGACCAGACGGCCATTTTTCAGATATCAACCAATCAAGGTACATAGAAACACTGCTCACCTCACTTAAATTCTGATGGCTGATTTTAACATATATTTCACACAATATCATTAAAAATCAGGTTTTATTACTCCCAGACACATGCGGTCGGCGGTTTTACCTTACAGACGCTTTAAAGCTATGACAAAAATTTTACTTTTACTTAATTTTACTTATTTTGTGATGCTTGATTTTTATATATGTTATTCAAACAACTATTTTAAAACGTTTTGCAAACGGACAGACCGATCCAAGGGGCCAAACATTCACCGGACCCAACTATTTTAGATTTTTTTTTAAAATTGAATTTAGTTAAGTTTTTCTAATAAAATAGTTTGTAAGGTACAATTCTATAATTATTGCGGTCAGATGAGCACTTTTTAGTTGTTTGAATAACATATATAAAAATCAAGCATCAGAAAATAAGTAAAAGTAAAATTTTTTTCATAGCTTTAAAGCGTCTGTAAGGTAAAACCGCCGACCGCATGTGTCTGGGAGTAATGAATCCTGATTTTTAATGATATTGTGTGAAATATATGTTAAAATCAGCCATCAGAATTTAAGTGAGATGAGCAGTGTTTCTATGTACCTTGATTGGTTGATATCTGAAAAATGGCCGTCTGGTCAAGGTAGCAACTAGTCATATGATGATAGTACACCCCAACACTACTCAATCGTATATATTTTGTCCATTAGAAAATAAGTGATGTCTGGCAGCTCTGGGATCTTGGACCAATAATAAATGCATCTTGAAGACGTCACGGTACATTCTCGATAAGTCTTCATTTGTTTTAATGTTCACCAAACCTCTTTTGTTGATCGGAACACTGGCTTGACAGAGACATCGTGGTTTTATATTTGGTAGACGGTAGAAAATTTAATCGTCCTGTTATTTTAGTTGGCGAGTAGATTTGCGAAGTCAAAACGATGTCTAATATTGGGCACGGCAGCGCGGCACGCGACCTGCGAGCTTTCAACCCGCTTTGGGGATCATTTTTATCAACTGTGTTGTTATTATTATACGGTTTTAAAGTCGCTATGGGTTTTGTGAATGAGTATAAAAGCTAAATTGGCGTTTATGATCTGTGAACACCGAATTTGTTGCCGTTTTTATTTTATCCTAATACATTATACTTAATATGATTGAGGTTTATATACAAATTAATGTATCAACGGTAAGGGTTAATTTGCAGCCGCCTCTAGTTTAAATTTTCGTGAAGTATAATATTATTAAAAGTCTGACAAAATCATAGTTCTGCAAATACCTAATCGGCTCCTTTCACCCTAAATAAATGGTTACACCACAGATTGTTTTTATCTCCCTAGAACTAGGGTAAATAATATGTTATATAATAATAGATAATAATATAAAGACAGAGACTTAATTATGTTTACGCATAACGTAACAAGAGTAGATACACCTGGACTTTAACATTGTCAGATAATGCTTGTTAAAATAGATCCTAATTTGTCATCCTAATTTCAATTATGAAATTAATTTGATTGAAATGGTCCGGTCTCGACCGCTATTAAAAAACAAAACAAAACAACTGCTTTTTTAAATCGTTGATAATTTTTTTCGCAAGCAATAAACCGGCAACACCGTAGTCGCACACGCCGGGCGCCGCGTCACAGGGTGAGAGCGAAGGTTGCGCCCGTGACCGCGCCCGCGCCAGTCTCGCGCGCCCGCCGCTCCTCGCCGCACGAGGCCACCACCAGTGAAGTGATGTCGCTCTGACGATGTGCCGCGTCGCGCGCGCGAGCGACCCCCGGGGCCCGCCCGCGCCCCCCTAGCCATGTGGGCCCTGCTGCTCACCCTGTGCGCGCTCGCCGCGCTCGCCGGGGGGGTCCCCTACGCCCCCACCCCGCATAAGGAGCTGCTTGAGTGCGCCAGGTTCGTCTCTGAACCTTCAAAGTTTAAAAAAGTTGCAAAAATGTCTCCACCGGAACGAGCTACGAAAATAATTCGAATGGGCTCGCGACAGCCGTCCGGTTTACTGTAACAATTATTTTATTTGCGTCGTTATCCGCGAACGCGAGAGCATCTTTATTTATTTGAACACTTCGTGTCTTCATTTCTGAAATTACATTTGAGCTAAATTTTATCAGTGATTTAAAAAATAATTGCAAACTTTTCGCTAATTAAACTAAGTGGCGGCAACTCGTCTGCCTTAAACTAAGTTAACTTTCAGGGTGCCTATTGTGAGATAGTGATTAATAGGTTGTAAATGGGATAATCAATCGGATGACAGTGCAAAGTGGTCAGTAAAAATTGCGGGGAGTGTTAATGAGGGCGCGATGGTGTATATTTATAAATGCGGCGTGCACATCGGCCCGCCAACCTGGCAGGGCCGTCTCCGACTCTTGGCACCAGCGCCCGTTGTTGACATAAACACCACTGCACTATGCGTGTGCATCATTACTTTTATAGTTGGGAAATATGTAAGAATCCCGTCTGCTTGTTGACGTAGCGAGCCCGTTTTATGTCCCGGATTCCAGGTTTTATCGGTCACTCGCGTCTTAGTGAAAACGAGAGTGTTTTACTTCAAGTACGCTTAGCTATGTTTCACTAATTGAAGTACATGGGTATTTTCTTGAAGTAAACATAGCGTCGCTCTAATTCATAAAAATAAATCAATTTTGTTTTAAGCCAATTAATGGTTAGCTGACTTAAATATAGTAAACAAAGAGACACACCTACAAAACTAGACAATAATAAATAGATTATACAACTTTAATATGAATCATTTTGGCAATCTTTCTGTATCATAGGTGGCAGTAGTCTAGTCTTACATGCGACAAATTTGGATTTCCCTTCACCCGCTCGCACCTAGCTAGTATTTTCAATTGAGTTCCGTCGTATCGGCCCTGAAATATATTTTCGAATGTTAAAGTACTTCAAGGAGTGACTTACACAGTGCGAGTGCCAAACGGGGAACCTTCGCCTGTCAGTACCAACAAGTGCAATTTATAGGCGGAGACTTACACCCGGATTATTTGTAAGACCGTTACCTACTCAATGTTCAAAATTACCCTGTATGTATTCCTGAAAATAGTAATACAATTAATATTGCACTACATCACATCACATTGTGTTACGAATATTAGAAACAACAACAGTAAACACAAATATAAATAACACATTCAGACACGGAACAAACAACAATGTTCTTCACAATATTGTTAAAAAATATCTGTATAATTCTTCTCTTATCGATATGCTAACTACATTTCCGCATTAATGCACGCTCTCCAAATAAATGTCACCAAATATGTAAGACAAATCTACTTTTAGAACTTTATGGAAAGTGACATGACAGCTGACTGATTAAGATCGCCTTAATTGAACCAAATATAAAAAAATAAAAATATCATTAGCCAATTGTTTACTTTTTCGAGTTATCTATTGGTCCTTTTAAAGAGTATTGTGACGAGTAGTATGACTTTTTATTTTTTAAAAAGGCGGTTTTTCTAACAGCAAGTAGATATTATGTTCAACTTCTAGAAAAAGTTTTCATCAGAACTAAGGGTCATTCCCCTCAACCATTTTCCTTCTTCCTACACGCATAAACCCACACTTTAACTTAATAAGCCCGACCTTTGCAACTTAACACTACATAGATCATTATCATGTTTAAATTACACACATTTTCGGGAAAATTAGGTTAGATTAGATATACCAGATAATTTAACGGAAATGCCATTGTTTTATTTCAAGACCTAAACACAAATTTATTCTATTTGCTATGAACAAGTTAAAACAAGTAGCTAGACATCTTAACCTAATTTACTAGAATGTAAAGTCGCAAAAAAAGGAAGCGCTGTATCCCAGTTCTTTCTTTCTAAAATTAGAATACTTATCGTGTTATAAATAAGACATACAAAAATAACAGAGCTATTCGTAGGTTAGGGACATTCAAATGAAGACGCTATAAATTAAAGGTTCCGGTTATTATTATGATCTTGGTTTTTAATGTTTCCGTCTATTGCTCATATTTTTTAGATAAACTATATTTCATAGGGATTATCTCTAATGAGCGCTTTGAAAATCAGATTTTATAATAAGTCAAGCCTAAATTATGGAACAGTGATTTATAACTAGATCAAACAGTTTAAATTAATTTGTTACATTCATTAAGGTTGATCTAGTCATTTACCGCAAAAAATACTTGAATTATGATACTAATAACTCGTGTCTATATTTTTATTTTTGTCGTAAAGTCTTAAATATTTGCGAAAATTGTACTTTTGAACTTTTAACAATGTCTGTTGTTATTAATCCAGTTTTCCAAGGCGTATTGTAACAAAACTTAATTATATAAGTTCATAATTATTACCAACCATTTCCTCAATCATATTGTAACAACGACGCCGCTGTTCCTGAATATTATCCGCTTATATAAACAAAAGTAACAAGGCCATCCCCCAACTCGGTGTAAACTTGAAACAGAGCAGTCATACAACTGCATGGAGGCAGCCAATAATCTGCTTACCGTAGTAAACACGCTCGTACCGGCCTATAGACAACAATAGATTGAAAGGCGGTCAGCCGAAATTAACCCCGTTTATCACTTCTATTTGCGTCACTGATACCCCAAATATACTAACAGTGACAACTGAAATAGACGCCCGAATACCACTGCAGATGCGTCTGAGTTGCATAACACGGACCCTTCGATGCATTGTGACGTGCGCGTGACGAGTTACAAGTTTGACGCAATTGTGAGCCTTAACCCCTTTTGATACGTGACAATTTATGACTTTGTAAATTTTGAGGCGGGGCTAGTTCATCTCACTGGCCAACTTGATACATTATACTACCTAGTACTTTATCATCTGCTTAAACTAATTAGATCAGGCAATTTGTTATTCAGATTTGTTAAACTTTAACACCTTAAAGTTATTACAAATATAAACTCAAGAAAAGTCTTTTTACTGTTCTTATATTTATTCCATGCAGTGATAGTAAAACATTAATGGGTGCTGGTTTGTAATTCTTAGGACGTATTTACACTAGATTTAATGACTTGTAAATACTAATTATGATAAATCTGTTATTGTATTTTTATGTAATTTAGCTTAAATGTATTGTTTACACACTGTCTTTTGAGACTTAATTACTCCTAAATTATGGACGATTTTGATCTTAGGTATTATAATTTCGAGAAATCAGCAGCGTCACTTTCAAGGCAAATGACATCATTTAAAACAATCAACTTCTGTTTTTTGTTTTTATATCAAGCATTAATAGAAGTTTAGTTTCAATCATCTGTAATTTTTTTTAATGTTGGTTTCTAATGATGTTTTTTTTTCTGAAATAAAGATAAGTGTCGGTATTTTTGATTGTATTGAAAGCAAATAATATAATAATTTAAAATGTGTAACGTCAACTTAAATGATAGCTCCATACAAACGAGTAGATTGTCACTTGCTCATTAACATTAACAACACTATGGGTGTAATAAAGTAGTATCGGCCTTCCAGCTCATGTTTTCCCTCCCTCCTATGATCCCGGGCTCTTCAGGCGGGGCGTGAAACGGCATTTAAGCAGGCCTTCAGGGTGAGTGCGACAGGCTCAATACGATCTATTGTGCCTGTCGACCTCATATTTGGATCTCACTACCGCTTACCATCAGGTGGAGTGAGGTCATCTTGTTAGCCTTTTTATAAAAAAAAAAAAAAAAAAAAAAAAAAAAAAAAAAAAATCGTACAAACAAAACACAGTGCACCACATCTTACCAGCTCTTAACGGCTAATCGTTAGCTGTCATCGCTGCAAAAAAGATGTCATTAACAAAGTTTGTCACGTGAACACCGTCATGTCAGAGCGCCCCGGACGTGACTGCGTACTTAGCGACACACGCCCTTCATTATATGTTTTGAATACCCACAGTTTATCGCGAAATAATAGCCTTCTACAGCTGATGAGTGCGTGATGCAAAAAAGTGTAGTTGAAACAAGAACTGTCACGTGGGGGAACATCGGAAGGTTATTTGCAAAGGTTTCATAATTGTAAAGATGTTTCCAATTTGTCAGAGTATTCTTTTGTTATGCCAGGATTTCAGGCACGTTCATCAAATAAATTCATAGGAAGTAAGTTATTTCAACCTTCCTCGTTCATCCGACTTATGGTAAGGGTTCTGATTGCTTAACAATGCATTTATTCCGTATCTTTTATAGTTTGTGATAAATATTTAATAATTTTTGAGTTTAATTTGCGTATACCTTATACCCGTATCATGTCGGCATGTTCTTTCACGTTTTCACAGTTCAAACCATAAGAAGAAAGTTTGAAGTCGTCACAAAGAAAAATATTTATAATACTTACGTTTTGTGTTAAACAAATTATGTGTTGACAATCAAAAGTAACTAAATATTAGTCTATACGCGATCTTAGGAGAAGCAAATACATAGCTACTTACTGCCCGACGTTTCGACTGGGTTACACCAATCATGGATCTCGCGTCATGGACGCGAGCGAATGATTGGTGTAACCCGTCAGTAAGTCGTCAGCCCGAATTGGTCACTTTAAACATTTCATGAAAGAGGTTCTTTAACCTCTTTAAACAAATGGCCATTGATAGTTCGATGTGCCTGCGGGACGCAGACATCCTGGCCACAGGCCAACGCTACGTGTTAACGCGACCGCGAATGGCTTGCACTCCCGATAAACAGACAAGACGGTCATGATCTTATCTTAACTTATCTTATAGTGTCTTATCACGTCGACCCTCAAGGATCTTTTATGTTACCCCTACAATTATACACCTACTCCCTGAAGATCAACTGCATTAATGCAATAATGTCCTTGGGTCTGAGGTGCCTGTATTCTTCCGGTTTTGGATAAGCCGTTCCCAGAAGTCTGAGCCTGTGTCTGGCCAGTGAGTGACATTCACATAAGAGATGTTTCATGTCTTCCATTTCTTCCTATAGGCTCTACAATCGCTATTTGATGACAAGACGGTCATGATGTTAATGATAAACAACACCTATAGCGAGATGGACATAAAAAGGATGTATGTATGGGGGAAACTTTAAACACACTTACTGCGGCACAAACGAACAAACCCGACTTTTTAAACTCTTGCACCGGGCGTGATTGAGGGAAGATTGGACGTGATGGGTCTTGCGACATATTTCGACATTTATCGATAATAATATCATTGTATATAAAATGTGTAGTGTTCGCGTCTCATAAATAAATGTCGGGTCTCATAATCTCTTGCCGTTTTATAATAATATTACACGCAAAAAAACTGAAGTCACAAATTTTCCAGGAAAACACAGTTTTTTTAGCTATTCGCTTTTATCACTGTGAAAACGAATCTGCTGTATCTATATCTTCCAACGAATTCAAAGTCAGTATCTATTATTTATTAATTGAAAAGAAGTCATTAGCTTGTCTACCAAATTAAACCGAAAACGTCTTTATCAAACAGGTGTGTTGAATTAAAATATCAAAAAGGCATAAAAAAAACGTTTTAATATCGTACTTTGAACATTGGAGATATAAATATGCAGTCACATGGACGGAATATCATGGTAAGACTAATGTAGATCTTCCTTGAAGGGTCTTAGATGAGATTTGGCCATAAGCGGAATTCTCGCGAACCAAATATTTGATTACAGTCACTTCTGTTAATACTTCTTCATCTATCACAAATTCACCATTTTGTATCTATCACAAAGAAAAGTGATAATAAACTGTTTTGCTTGTAAAACCCAATAAATAGAGGTATGTTAAGCGAATAAAAATCAGCCCGGTCGTCAGTCACGCAGGCCGCGAGTAGAAACAGCTCAGACAGCGATAAACCTGTAAAGGATGTGTCTGTTGTACATTATGTTTTTGCTACAACACCACTGCTACTGTTTATGTTTCCGCTATTATGTAAAGTGTCGCAGAACGTAGTAAAAGTATATTGTAGGTTAAGATCACATGTGCTATTGGGGACTATTTAAATGAATCATTTATTTAGTCAAAAATAACCACATAATGGTAAAAATAAAACCATTAACATGAAAAGTTATTACTTAAATACAAGAACAAAGTCAAATTATTTACAGGACACTGCTTATTGTGTCCTTCCAACCTTATTTGATTTCGTAGCGTCCTGCTACGTGCTACGATATTTTACGTATACGTAGCTTGCGACTACGAAATCCTTGCATACTACGAGTATCAAAGTCTTTAAAGAATACTATTTATCTGTTACATTATTAAGTTTAGCCTTATCTTTTACTTCTACTTGCTTTTTTACAGGTACTTTAAGAAATTTGGTATTATATCGATAAATCGACCCCATTCATACATATATCCGGAATGTATTACATTATTAAGTTTAGCCTTATCTTTTACTTCTACTTGCTTTTTTACAGGTACTTTAAGAAATTTGGTATTATATCGATAAATCGACCCCATTCATACATATATCCGGAATGTATTATACACCGTGAAATTTTAGTGGTTGTTTTCCCGTAGCAAAATGATTCTATCTTAGTAGCACAATAGATTTGTGCAGTTATTTTTTTTTAAATCAATAAATGCCGGTTTTACGGAAGTTATAACCGAAACTCTAAAGTACGTTCTAACCGCTTTATTACTTAGGGTGTATAGCTTCTTTAGCTTTAAGCATCGATTTTATACGGCAAGCAGTACCTGATTACGAAACATTTTAAAAAACAACGATAGCTTCTCTCGTTTTCGAGTTGGAAAAATAATATTTTGAAAATTTGAAAAAAAAAAATTTTTTTTTTCAAGGAATAATTTGTATGATTTGATAGTATTACTAAAGGCAAATCGTTCTGCCACGGGAAAACAACCACTAAAATTTCACGGTGTATAATAGAATAGGAGCGCAAATGGTCTATTACAAAGAAACAGTAGATGTATAAGTATTATGTCGGTCAATATTTGATAACAGTTACTAAGCATTGTGTATGTTGTGTAATCTAAGACAACAAATCACGGAGGACATTCGTTCGCATTGATAAAATAATAAGTGATAATAACAGATGTGTATGCTTTAATACAAACTTTCTTTACTCTTTTCTTTTCGTTTCTAATAGAGCTATCAACAATACCAAAATCATTTATAGTGGGTTACTACTGCCTATAATTAGGTTTAAAATTAAATTAATGTTTCATAAGTACGTAGTAAATAAAAGAATTATGTTGACAAGGGAAGTGACATTCATTTCTATATAAACAATATTTGCTCATATTATTACCTGAAAGAGGTAGACATTTGATGACAGATATGAATCTTGATCATTAAGAGATCATCTATTTTCACCATGTTATATTATAGCCTTTTCACAACTCGTAGTATGTAATGACACATACACCTTACATTAATTGAATTAAGAGTGAAGGTGAAGATCTTACTATCGCGGATTAAGGCCTAAGCCTATCGCTTGGAGGTTTTATCGCCACACACTTTAATACCACGATTAACAACACAACGGCATTGTTAGGTATTTTCCATTATTCAAGGATATGTCTAGTTTTACTTATTGCTATCAGATATTGACTGATTTATGTTTTTCTATAGATAATGACTGGCATCTTGGTGCATTTGGTCTCTTATCGCACCCATAGTTTAATATTATATATCCGTTTTTAATCCTGTAGCTTTTAATGCAGTAATGACAAAAAGTTATAGGCATTATCCAATCATAATTACGAATATATTTATCGTTGGAAATGTAGACTAAAGTATCAGTTGGAGTTTGTACTTTATGAATTTCCAATGTACTTTTAAGTTACCTAAGTCACGACGTACTAGTGAAAAAATTAAACGACGTCTTAACGTCAAAAGTTAGTCACGATTGCAATTGTTGAAGTAAAGTAGTAGGTAATTTTAACAGTAAACACATTACTGTGCTTAGCCACCTCTATCGTAGTTCGTGGCATAATATGTTGTATAAGTAATGACTTTGTTTACAACTAATGGAACTGCATCAAGTTCAAATTAACTTTTAGTTAGGGATGTAATTTTCCCGGAAGTTTGTAAAGAAATACTTGTTGTGTATTGCTATTTTCAAATCTAGTATTTATTGCTTAACAGGGTAGTACATTTCGAAAGAATAATAAGAAACTTAGGATATCTTGAAAGTGAACTTTTAAAGGTAAAGAAAGTAACTTTTAAAACATGCACAGACAACAAATAGAACAACGTAGCAAATCCAGACGAAATTACATGTCACACAATTTTATGTCACAATTTAAAAACACAACATACAACTAACGCAAATTAATTCTTCGTTTTTTATGGTGGTTAAAGTTGTTTCTTCTCTGCCTATCCATTTCGCTGGCTTCGCTAACTGCGGCCAACCCTTTGAATTTACGATCAAACTTATATGCAATTAAGAAGTAGCTTAAAGTCGCATGTCTTGTGACACGAACCCGTGATATAAGGGAACCACTAATATTTACATGTTTATCGTTGTAGGTCATCTGGTGCACTTGGCAACTAATGAGTATTAGCTTAATTACTACCTTAAACAACAATGTAGCTATTGGATAGCGTCATGATTGAAATAAGTGAATTTAGTTGTTTTGTGTGAAGCAGATTTGTTTAGGTGTTTATGTGGGATATGATCGAAGACTAGGTTATTTTTTTTAACATGCTCAGTAATACTAATAAATCATAAATTACTATTTACTTGTAATTTTTACAGTACTGGGGGTTATGCAGACAGCAACTTAGATATTGAGAGTTCCTACTGAAGCGTTAGTTACACTTGCTAAAAATACTTACTGTTAATTAATTAGGGGGGTTACTTTGAATATTTATACATTTTGTACTCGAACGATCACCTTTCGATTGATAATCGTGATTTTTTTTAAACATGTCAATCAGCTGGCCTATTTTTTTTAAATTCCACATGACAGGGACATCTTATTTCGTTTGATCCATACACGTGTTGTAAAATCAAGGCGATGATAGTGTTGTGACAAACTTCAAGACAACCTTTACAAATGATTACTTCATTCTAATGTATTATCCGTATAGGCCTTCATGGATATCGCTAAATAATGGGATTAAGTGAACAGCGTAGGCAAGTTGTTACGCCACATCCGCCTAATCGCCTACAAAGAACACAAGACGCTAAAATTGGTTTCACACGTCGTCACATACACTGTTTTTAGTTCTTACTATGTTTAAACTAAATCAATTATGTATGTATGCCTTGCATGCTTAGCGATATACTTGCATAGAGTTAGGCTTGGGTTTTTGTCATGTTTTACGAACATAGTTTTACGATTTTAAACCTAAATATTAGAACCACTTGCAAGAATTTTTGATGACTTTGGGTAAGCAAAAGTACAGAGTAGGCAAAATATTTTTTTAATGCATAAAAGATACGCAAGCACTTATTAATCATATTTATCTTTGAAATATACCACTTTACCATTTCTTAATCCAATTAATGATTAAGTACCCTATTATCACAGATACCACAGATGATGAGTTGACCTAGTGCTCAACCAAGATAAATCTTCTTACGAACATACATACCTACACCCATTGTGCTTATAGAAAAATAGTTGTTTATTGATGTCTTATTCGTTTTCCCTTTCTTTCAGCCAGATCCTGTACCTGGATCAGCATATCTACAAAATGCCAACAGACTACAATAGGAACATTCCACCTGGTAAGTCATCATTTTGGAAGCAGTAGTTATTTAAGTTTTATAAATTGCGAAAATATATTTTTTTTTGTTTAGCCTTATTTAAAAAAAAAATCATATATTACTTAACTTTTCTGATAATATTCATTAACGGTGCAGTAGCCACTGTAATTAGAACTTACTTATAACTTCTCCGCTCACATCATCTCAGAAAGTGACCATAGTGTTTTTGAAAATTAATTATTTAAATCTACAACTTACAATGCAGAACATTGCTACAGTTCTAAGAATTGTCGGTTCGATTCTTACCCGGACAAATATTTGTGTGGCGAGCATCGGTGTTTGTTCCATGTGTGGGTGTGTTATTAAATATATTTGTTTCTGACATCCTTAACACAAGTGCTTATGAAACTTATTTCGTAATCAGAAGAAGTATCTTACGCGATGTTAAAATTGTGTGATAAAAAAAATACAAAAAAAAAAAGATAAAATACGCTTTTACTATTTAGACAACAGCTTGGTTAGTGCCTGGTTAGTCAGCTCCAATCTAAGATAGTTTCCGGCAAACACCACCAAAGCAAGGACTAGCCAGCCTAAATATAGTTACGACAACTATTTATAACGCCAGATCGCGATACGGCGCCTAACCGCTATCCACTTAGCATCGGACGTTACTCAGCGCTTCCGGCCATCATCAGTCAAGCTATCGGACACCCTGGACGCCGACGACGAAATATTATTTAAACTAACGAAGTTAGATAACTTAGTTCGGTTTGGCGCTTGAAAAAATATTAGTTGGAAGTTTGGGATCTTAAAATAAAAAAATAATTTAAAAAAAAATTAGGATCACTTTGTTGGACATACCTATGTCTATTTGGCACTAATTCTCGCATATTGGCAAAGGGATTATATAAAACTTATTTGTAAAGTACTTCCTACAGACCTTGATTAATAAAATTAACAAGAAGGAAGGTCAACTGGTTACAAACAACATAATTAAATTGTAAAAAAATTAAGTCGAAAGACTTAATATAAACTAGATATAACAAAAACGATAATTTTAATAACTCTTTCTCTTTCTAGAATATGAACCTAACCAAGGGTATATAAATACTTCTAAGTAGATAAATAGGTAATGAATCGTTGCTTAAGATAGTTATATACTTAAACCTTTTATAATGGAACTTACTGCAAAGACTACATCAAAATTATATATCATTTATATCTGCAAATAAATTGAGTAATTTTCTGACGCACATATATAGTTATTGAAGAGGACGTGCGTCAAAGATAGAATGTTAATCTACTCTAATAATATTAACTTTAATCGTATACTTATTAAGTGTTAACTCAGCAAATTTATCAATCATCATCTGTCAACCTATCATCAGATCTAATGACAAAGCTATTGCAAGAATGTTGACCCTATTAAGTGGGATAAAAATATAGTGTACCGTGGAAACAGCTGGAGTTACCGATAGGCAGTACTTTAATATGATGATAAACGAAAATAAGAAAACCTTTGCACCTATTTACTAAAGTAAGTTATAATACTTATGTAACCGCAGCGTAACCGAATAAGGGCAAATTTTTCAATGGCCAGATAAAACTTAACGGAGAAATAAACTATAAGCTGGCAAAAATAAGGGCACATCACTACTGACACTCACTCTTAGAAACAAAACGCCCATAATTTGGTCTTCTTATAATTTACCTCATCTATTAGTTGGTGGCCAGATAAGGCCATTGAAAAATCGGCCCTTAATCGTTAGACCTTTACTTATTAGGTACAATGAAATTTAACTGCAAAGTAATAAGAAATCACGAAAAATTATGACTAAGTACTACATTTAGGTTAGTACAAGAAATTTAATTACTTCGTTCCTTGTTGACGTGAATGAAGAAATGTAGGTCGCCAACTCACCTTTTCCAAGACATTAAGAGTGGGAATTTAATAAACAATTTGCCTTCATTTGGCTGTCTGCTAGTAAAACTTTCTAAATAAACATGCAGACGATGGGTACGTAAATTTCTGCGATGGAATCCGCGATGTCGCCGCTGGCAACGTAAAATTCATTTGGTGCTACTATTTCGTCAGGGCTCATCATTGTTCCATGGAATTTGTTCAATATGATTTCTAATAATTCAATTGACAGTGCTAGGTTGTATGAAACATGAAAATAGTCAGGCTTTTTGTTCGTGTAAAGTGAAATTAATGGCACAAGTTTCATGGTACCCCCACTACAGAATAATAGCACACGTTAATAATATATTTAAAGACGTTTTGATATCCTTAGGTTCATAAAAAATAGCATTATGAAAGAATTTGACGTGAATAAATAAATGACCTTATTCAGTTGATAAGTAGGTATTTAGGTACTTCGATTGTCTACTTAATTTAAACATGAATAAGTACTTTCGAGTATGAGTACAGGTATATTAAACATTCCATGAATATGGTTGAATGAGACTATAGTAAAAACATATGAAACTTCCGGTCAAAAATAGCTTGAAGCTTGACGACCATGCCTACACTGTTATGTAAAATTTTATTTCTGTGATTTTTGGATATATTTTTGGTAAAAATTATTTGTTTTGTTCAAGCCTTATGTTGTAGAATATTAATATTTTGTTTGTCATATTGCAGGTAAAAACACAACGGTGTTCATTGGTGTGAACGTCAACAGAGTGTCTGGAGTTGATGAGAACAAAGGGGTATGTAGGTATCCATTTACTTCTTATGAAAACATTTATCTTGTGTCTAAATCCCTTCTAATATTATGAATTGCGACAGTAGTTAACTCTAAATGTAAGTCTGGTGCTATTTGCCGACAAAATTATTGAACCGATTAATATACCATCTGGTGCACAGATAGACTAGACACGGAGAAAGGAGGCACGCTACTTTTTAAACTTCGATATTTATTTAAAAACACATTACTCCCATATTACGCATACGGAGTGCCGGGTGGAAATCTAGTATTTGTAACAAACATTGGTACAAAGTAAGACGACGGTTTCACAAAAACAACATGTAGGTACCCCGCTCAAATTATCTCTATTACGGTGTTAAAGACCCTGGATATAAATATCTTAATTAATAGAAATATCAGTAGTTTCGTGTTTAGTATCAATGTATCTTCTTGCAAACTCTCAAAAAGTTAAATAAATCATCTCCATTCCCCTTCATCTGAAATGAAAAATATGAATTGCGACTTCAAACAGTTGCGAAAATTAAACAACTGCTTCAGCCAAAAGTTGTGTTTGTTTGAGTATCATTGAAACAAGACGTTCTTTCATGATAATTTTAGTTAAGTTTTTGGCGTCCGCCATATAATTATTTTTATTGGCCGACGTTTAAGGTGACATAATAATAACTGCTTTGCGAACATTTGCGAAAATATTGAAATGTCTCATTTTTGTATTTCTCCTAAACATATCTGTCTGCTAAGTATTTGAATCTTAGTTGCAATTAGGTTTTATAATAAAGTTAAGTATTAGTAAGTTAGAAGTATAAAAACAAGAGCATAATAAAGTATTAAGATATTTCAAGTTACGTTTAAGCAGAAACCAGAAACTGACAAAATATTAAAATGTCCCATTTTTGTGTATCTTCTAAACACTAAGTATTTAAAAATTAGATATGGTAAGGCTTTATAATAAAGTTAAGTGTAAGTAAGGCTTAGATGCACCATAACAAGAGCAGAATAAAGTATTACCACGATTTTTCAAGTTGAAGTAGAAATCAGAAACTGTATGAAATGTAGAAACTGTTCAGCTAGAAAATATTGGCTGCGAAATTTCTACCTATTGGGAATAAGACAATACAATAGCAAAGTGCCGTTGCCCCAGAAACTGAAGGCCGCCCCAGAAATGTGACGATGCTAAATGTCAATCGCGATCAACCACTAACCGCGTAAAATACCGACTATTCGGAGATAACGAAATAGTAAGATTTTTTAAGATTAAGCAACAACATGATAGGAACAAACATCGTTGCAATCTATCTGAGATTTCAGTCAATAGGTAAATATATATTTTCTCCCGGAATGTTATAGCTAAATATTATGTATCTATTTCCAACCACTGCAGAAAATTAGATAATTTTACAATTTTTTAGCTACAAAGTTTGTGTGAGACTGATGCCCGAGATGGAGATGTAAAAAATAAAATACATTTTTATTGATGTAGGTACCTATTTGTGTGTTGTTTCTGATATCGATAACACGATTGCAATTATAGGAACCGGATAAATTTTATATGCTTATGACACTTTTATCCCATCGCACCACCACACTTCACCTTTTCCACTCATAACCAACCATAATTGTTCAAGGAGATAACCCTCGATGTGTTCCTGCAAGTGTCATGGGTGGACCAGCGGCTGCGCATGCCGAACGGCACGGCTCTGCTGGACCTTCCCTGGGAGTACCGACAGCTGGTCTGGATGCCCGACCTGTACATCTGGCAGCTGCAGACCATGAGAATCCTGTCGGTGCTGCAGGAAATTGCCTCGTTGAGACTCTACGCCAATAGGACTGTCTCGCTCAGCATTAGGTGAATATATAGGCGACCGTTGCTTTAAGAAGAGGGATAGTCCTGTTTAAAATCTTTAGTGATATTTAACGTCAATAGCAACTTTATACACTCCGATATTGCCCCTTCCGTCTTTCGCGTCTCAAAACGTAGGCCTAGGAATGGACTTCTGGATCCTGACGACTCTACCGCGCTCGCCCAACTACTCGCGACACCTAAAACTGCAAACCGTCCATTATTCCGACCCCGCCGGTGGAGTCCGAGAACGCCGCGAACCATCCCCTCCCGCGTCTCTCCTTACTACTTGATACTGGCACGTGCCGGCTCGTTTCTCTCCCCAAAATTACGTCCGCATTAGGGACCGCCCAACGACATCCTGAGCCGAGGTTGAGGCACCCTCAGGAAAACGTCTTTTAATTTTTTTAGGGGTGAGAACCATCCGCTCAAGTCTGGTAGTGATGACGAGGCTACACTAAGCCATCATCTTGATGATTTTGACATTTTTTCCTTACGTTACGTTATACGTTAGGAAAAAAAACACTGGTGACTTGTAACAGGCTACTCCAAGCCGTAGTCGTAACTAACCAATAGGTAAGTTATGGCTTGAAGTAGCCTGCTTCTATTGAAGCAGTTTACTCATAGTGAGGTAGTGCAATGCACACGAACGCTAGTTATCAGAGGAAAAAATCGCAGTCTTCTAAGAGGTTTTTGTTGCCTTCTAGAGGACACTACTAAACACTGGCAATACATTGACAATAGCTGCCCCTGTTCAACAGTATTACAGCACCATAATTTCTTCTTGGATTGTTTGATTTATTTCTCAATTAAAATAATGATTTCACATTAATATTTTGTTTTCAGTGCCACTATCACAATCAAGTGTGAAATGGACTTCGTCCTTTATCCATTGGATGTGCAGAATTGTGAAATAGATTTCAGTAGTTGTGAGTATCTTCAGGCAAGATTTATCTGTTACCTACCTACCAAGACTGGTCATGATTTAGCTTTTTAATTAAGAAAATAACATGAGTTTAATCACAACCCATAAGGATAACAATAGTTTTGCGACAAATATAAAAATAGAATATAACAGACAGAGTGTAAGAAATCTACTAAAGTAAATGCACCAATTATGGACGGTTTAAGGATTTGTTTTTCGTTTTTTCTTCATAGTTTGTATGTTTTGCAATATACGTTCGCAGGGATTTGGAGGTTAATAAAAAGTCCTTTTCTTAATAAGTATTCGATGTTTAAAATCAGTTTTAAACTAGCTTCAATAAAATATAATTTAGGAAAAATAACCTTTGCCAATCTCCATTTATGGACAGGGAAGATCCAGTTATGAACACCCAATTATGGACGTTATCCAATTATGGACACCCATTTATGGACATTCTTCAATTGAATGCTTAAATCTATAACTTAAGAGTATTAGGGTTGAGTAAGATAGTATAATGAAATAAAAAAAAATTAAATTAAATAATAAAATAATGTAATAGGTAACTCAAATATCAATCAACAAACAGTTATCAAAAAGTAATCGGCAAAGGCCAAAGCCAAGAAAAACCAAATAAAAATGTCCTCTTAACTAGCTAGTATTATTTAAATAGGAGACCCCTTCGTTGATCTATTGGTAGCAAGCGCTGCGTAAGGGCCGAGAGGGCCCCGGTTCGAGTCCGGGGTCGGGCAAAATTTGTGTGAGTTTTTCTGTGATGAAATTTCTCAGCCCGTAGTTAGGAAGCTGGCGGTTGAACGCCCGTGCCTCGAAAAGCACGTTAAGCCGGTGGTCCTGCGCCCGATCTCTCATCGGTCATGTCGGATTGCCGTCTCACCGAGTTATGAGAGTAAGGGAATAGAGAGTGCACTTGTGTTTGCGCGCGCATTTGTGCACTATAATATGTCCTGCGCACTTGTCTGATTTCAATTGAGATCGGCCGCCATGGCTGAAATCGGTCGGACGCCTTATTATTTAAATAACATTTCAATATAATCATCTCCTTCACTTCTCAATCTTTAAGCAATTTGGTTTAGAGGTTAAATAAAATTTTTAAAAAACCTTCACTCTTTTCTATTCACTTTGCCAACAATAATCAAAAATCAAATGTCTTCTTACTAGTTTCATACCTATCAAAATACAGCTATAATCAGTCTCAACAATTACTTATACATAAAATCACGCCTTTTTCCCAGAGGGGTAGGCAGAGATCACTTCCAGCGATCCACTTTTCACCTCTGTGGGAAACGTGACGTGACTGGTTGTGGACCACGTCGCTGCCATTCTGCCTTGTGCATTGTTTTAACAAGGTTAATGCGTTCCCACGAGTAGCAAGAACATATAACGGGGGAAGGAAAAGGGGAGGAAGGATACTATCGCCTCGGATGATTTGGACTGAGTCGATAGTAGCTCGAGGACCCGGGGTCGTATACCGTTCGCCACCCACCGGACAGATAGTTGTGACTGGTATCCCCTGACTGTAATATAATTATTATGTATATTACCCTGTCTTAAATTATAAATGTAACATGACATAAAAAAACACAAACAACTAAATAAAAAATTTTTTTAGAAAAGTTATTCTAGTTATTATTTTCTAAATAGTGGATATTTTCTGTCCTTTTCTCACTTCTTTAATTGCATTTGCCATTTGTTCTTTAGTATAAGCTTTTCTAGTCGCCATATCTAAAGTGAAACAAAATTTATTTATTTAAAAAATTTGAACCTATTTTGTTCACCCATTTATGGACACAATGTTCATAATTGAATTATTAAATTTAAAGTCTTACTTTGCGTCCGAATTAAAAATAAAGATAAAGGTAAACGATTGTACAACTATAAGACGTATGAAAAACGTATATTTGTAAAATATCCTTCATGGACAAAATGTCCATATTTGGGTACAGGCTTACAAAAATATCCAATTATGAACATCGATAAATTCCGAGGCTAAAATTACTATAAGGATTTAGATTAGAATATATAATTAACCTTTTATTATCAGTAATTCAATAAATAATATCATTTTTAACAACAATATTACACTTGTCATAAAAAAAAGCTAATAAATTTACTTACATGCATTGCGCTCCTTATAAGAAATTTCAAATCTCGACACCAAAACGCACCGCACTAGTAAGAATCGTTATAGTCGAAAATAATATAGCGGAGAGCTGTCAAATGTTGTTTACATCAAATCTAGAATTTTGGTACAACCGATTAATGTTGCTGTTGGAAAAAAAATACCTACCGGTTTCTTATTATTGGAGGCATTTTTGAAAACTGTCCATAATGGGGTCCGCGTCCATAATAGGTGCATTTACCTTACCTACGACTTGAAATCGTTGTCTACATAAATAATAAGGTACTACGTGAAAACGCATGTTTACTTCAAAAACTGATAAATGCCGGGTAATACCAGACCATCTAGATGCCTCCAGACTTCTTACAGACTAGAACCTTGATTTACGACTGCAAACCATCATAAGTGCGAATTAAAAGAAATCTGCGAATACTCAACAATAGTTACGGCAAGTGCCATCTGCTTCGTATAAACCATTTTATTGTTCGGCCAGTCATAACTATGTTTATCGGTTCTTCTTTTAGATAAGTACACGACTCAGGACGTGCGTTTCGAGTGGCGGGATGTGCACACGTGGCTAGGCCTCGGTTTGGGCGGCGAGCAACGCAGCGAATTCCGCCTCCCCAAATACGTTGTGACATTCGTCACGGACAAAAGTAATCATATTCGCAATTATGGTGAAGGTAAATGTATATTCAAGGCTTTGCGCTTGAGTTGCGCTTGTACTAACGTGTAATAACGCTACGCATTGTCGCTGGCTGGCATGCCGCCACTCTTGGCGCGGATGAAGACATTCGGACACAATGTATCACTCCATTGAGTGTAAGTATCGCGTTTGTATTACACGGTCAAGAAAATAGGTAACGCGCCAGACGATGTGCGCTAAATTATTCGGGAACTAGTTTATTCCTGGCACAGTGTAACTCTGTGTTTGCAGTGAGGAATGTACCTACAAAACTAAACAAGAAACCTATTTCCTGGAAAATACCATCAGTATATTTTCAGTTGTTCAATTAAATTTTGATTTTTCTGAAATAATTTCACTGTAGTACTTATTAATTAGACTTTGCAAGTACAATACGATAAACACATTGCGAAATCATTAAAGTTGAATACTTCTTGCAGCAAGCTACATATTTTCAAAAAGGCAAATACATGCTAATAATAAAACGTATTAATGTGAAATGTCGTTACCCTGAAGCTAAATTTTACTGAAATATCTTCATGCTTAATGGGGATAAATTGAGTTCTCTTTGGAGAATTCAAGCACCGTAGTATCAATGAACATCCGTGCCAAGCAGTTTCCTAATTCCTTATTGTGTTGTGACTTAATTGTGATGTCCCTAATGTAGGTACCTAGATTTGTAATGTTGTGTAACTGTTTACTTGGTGAGTACCTTTAGATTATTTCGTGTGAGCAGTGAGTACATGCTTAGTAGACATATGAGGATTTATATACCGTAAGATCAATTTATAAAACTGTTTAGGTACATAACATTCGTACATAACATTGAGAATAAAACTTAAATTAAAAGTTAACCTCTGTCTACGAACCGGGCTGGTTCACTTGTGCGAATATTATATTAATATTATCAGTCTCCGATATATGTGAATATTTTCATATAAAATGCTCTACATAATACTATATATACTATACTATACTATAATATACTATACTATTAGAACCTCTGATTAATATTCGGATCCGACACTCGACAAGTGGAAACCCTATCAACTGGAAGTATTGAAGGTACTTGTACTTGCGCTTAATGACGTCCCTATTGTGCATGTACTCACTGTGCTTTTAATGTATGTGTAACATATGTAATGTAATGTATGTTTGTAACGTATGTATGTAATGTTCGTATGTAACGGAACACTTTATTTTAAGTATGTGGTTCGACCTATCGGAACTGTCACATGCTAAATCTATTGCTAAACAGTAAACACGTAAAATAATAGATAATATTAAGTATGAAGAATTACCATTATTTCTCTATGTAGAATTGTAGTTTTGATGTAGGTAGGTATATCAAAATTGTGTGTGGTATTATATATTCATAAATGTTGACTCTTTTTGAGTGTATTTTGTTATAGTTTACCTATATACTGAGAAAAGAAACACAGACTGAACTTTTCTTAGTGCATGATACCTGAATTAGATAAATTGGTAACATCTAACTAGAGTAGTTAGCATCAGTATTATATTTAGGTATAGTTTTAATTTGTTACGGCTCATTCAGGCTAGTCATTTTGAAATACTTGTATTAGAAATAATATAAACAAATCTATCACTTTATTTAATAATCTATTTAAAACGTTCAATCTGCCATCATCAAAATTAATAAATAAACAACTATCGCACAACATAACGTACCTACTACCTTATTCTGATTACAAGAGAAGTATATCAGAAACTACACTGGAATACATACACTCGGCGTCAAAAAAATCGCACCTTTTAAAAGTCTTATTCAAAAATTCCTAAACCTTATGTAGAGGATAGTGTTAGGTATCATTGGAAAGGTAACAAAAAGGAGTATCAAAAAACAATTAAGTGTAATCTTTTTTTTAATTAAAATTATACAAAAACATTAAAAGTTGAAAAATAATAAAAAATCTTAATTAAGTCCTAACTAATAATCGACAATTTACAAAAAAAAATGTACAAAAAGTGTCTTAAAATTAACTTAAAATCTAGTGTTACCCCCCCTTGCCCTGATGACGTCTTCCATACGGTCCCTCATAGACCTCACCAACTTCAGGAGCTCTTCTTGAGGGATAAGATCCCATTCTTCAATCACCGCGGTTTGGAGTTCCTGTAGAGTCGAAGGAGCCGGATCCCGAGATCGAACCTTACGTTTAAGATGGTCCCAGAGGTGCTCTATCGGATTCAGATCAGGACTTCTCGCTGGCCACTGCATCACAGAAATTTGGGACCTCCGCAGGAAGTCGCTCACGATGGCTGCAGTGTGAGCGCGAGCGTTGTCGTGCATTAATGTGAACCCCTCGCCAAAAGATTCGGCAAAAGGGACCACATGCACATCCAGGATCTCTGTGATATAGCGGTGCGCAGTCAGCGACCCTTGTCCGCGAGCACCTCCGGTCCGGGAGACGCAGACCATGTCGGTTTTGCCGGCAGCCGACATACCGCCCCTGAACATGCAGGATCCGCCTCCATATTCCACCGTCTCCTGGATGCAGGCTTGGGCGAAACGTTCACCCTGCCTCCGGTATACTCTTCTTCGTAGGTCGTTGCAGAAAAGACACACTCGTCTCGTCTGAGAAGAGAACAGCTCCCCACTGCTCAATGGTCCAATCGACGTGGTCGCGAGCAAACTGCAAGCGGGCTCGCCGGTGCGCTGCAGTCAATTTTGGACCTGTAGCAGCTCTGCGGGCAGCTATGTTCTTCTCCTTCAGTCTTCTTCTAACCGTGGAGACACTCACGGTGCGTCTACGAACTGCCTGGAGCTCCTGTTGCAACTGAACAGCGTTTGAGAAGCGATTTCTCAAAGAGTATGACACAACGAACCGGTCGTCTCTTTCCGAAGTGCAGCGACGTCTACCGGACCCATGTCGCCGGATATATCCACCGGTCTCTAAAAAGCGCTGGTAGACTCTTCGAACCGAAAAACGGCTCAGATTCAGTTGCCGGGCGACATCACACTGCCGCACCCCTGCTTGCAGTAGTGCAACCACTTGAGCGGCCTCATTAGCTGTAGTATCCATTTTCCAGATGTTCTTTCTTCAGTCAAATCAGTGCGTGTGTCCTCTTCAACGGTTTAATAGCGAATGACCTACATTGACCCCTTTATACCCACAAAGGTAGCGCAACTCGCGACTCTCCCGAGCAGCAAAATTACCTTAGAATTTTTGTGTCACTTTATTTGTTGCATTAGGTTTTATTTAATAATGAAAAATAATGTTTTTTATTAAGTTAATTAAGTAACCTTTAAAATAAAATTATAATTAATACGACTGCATGTGCATATCAAGAGTTACTGACATTTGAACGAGATTTTCTTAGAGGTGCGATTTTTTTGACGCCGAGTGTATATCAACAAACATCGATGTTCATTACATAAGTAATTTTCCCAAATGGGGATCGAGCCTGCTCCTATTTCTATTGCAATAAAACTGATTGATGGTGAAAGATATAAAACCGACTGGATTTACTAAACATAAATATATATTATTTAATCCTCCAAACTAACTACTAGGAGAGATACCAAAACTAAACTTAGGAGAGATCAGATACATTGTAGATCTTACAGCTGACGAATGAGCCGTAACGTTCATAGTAGGTAAAATGTATTTCAAACAACTAACAATTTGATTGCAGGCGAGCATTCCACTGCTCGTCTCCAAATAAAGCTACGCAGAGAGCTGCGGAGCTACCTGTTGGAGAGTTACCTGCCGTCCACTTTGTTCGTCATCATATCCTGGGGCAGTTTCTGTGTCATCCCGGAGATCGTTCCGGGACGCATGGTGCTGCTCGTGACTACTCTGCTGTCTTTGGTCACCATGATCGACACAGTCAGGTAAAGATATTTATGATTTTGTTAAAGCAATATTTTTTTAAGGGTAAGTATTTGGGGCCGGCGTTAGGGCGGGGCGCGGTTGGTCGATCGCCAAGGGTGCTCCGGACGATAAAGGAGAAACATGTTTACTTGACAAGCAGTGGAAAATGTTACTTTTAGGTCGCAAACATGCAGAGAAAATCTGCCTTACATCATGTCGCTATTAGAACCCTTATAAATGTTCTGTATTCGTGAACAAGGTGAAGATGTGTAAATCTTCCAATTTTTCGCAAGCTACATTAATTAAAAGTCATCATAATTTAATAAATATTCTGCACCAATAACCCACTTCCGATTCTATTCCCATTCCACAGCACAAATTCACCAGACGCGCTCGAGCTCAAATGCATTGAGGTGTGGCTGATCTCGTGCACCATCTTCGTGTTCCTGGCGCTGCTGGAGTACTTCGTGGTGCTGTTCGGTATCCGGTACGACAAGAACTGGAGCCGGCGGCGGCAGGACCTGCGCAGGGCAGCCTCCGCCGCGCAGCTAGCGCCACCGCCGCTGCACATCAACCATTCACAGGTACTCGTATCTTTGGAGGTACCTATGGTCTTGCTACATCATCATCAGCCGGAAGATGACTGTAGATAGGGGCATGGGCGTACCGAGGGGGAGGCAGCGGTGCCCCCTAAGTATCTTATCTAGTACTTTTATCGACTAAGCAATAAAACGGATTTGGTGCCCTCCCCTGGCCCAAAACCAATCTGATTTGCCCCCCTGGCTCAGAACTAGCATACGCCCAATCATAAGGATCTCCTATGTACCTACTATATAGATAGATATATGTAGGTATACCTAAGCTGATATGATGACATATTACACAGGTATGCTATGTCATTATATCAGCATAAAGATTACCTGTACCTGGGGCTCTCTTATGCTGGGGCCACAATTATGAATTTTGTGTACTATAATGAGCCCGAAGACGTTTTTTTTTTTTTTTTTTTTTTTTTATAATAGGCAAACAAGATGACCACACTCCGCCTGATGGTAAGCGGTAGTGAGATCCAAATATGAGGTCGACAGGCACAATAGATCATATTGCGCCTGTCACACTCACCCTGAAGGCCTGCTTAAATGCCGTTTCACGCCCCGCCTGAAGAGCCCGGGATCATAGGAGGGAGGGAAAACATGAGCTGGAAGGGCATTCCATGCCTTAATGGCACGGGGCAGAAATGAAGAGCTGAACCTCTTAGTCCGAGCCACCAGCGACTGCATTGTTTGCACACAGGATTACCTTATCTTATCTTATCTTAACGCGGGGACCGTACAACCGGTTCACGTCGACCCTCAGGGATCTTTTGTGTTTCCCCTACCTTTATACACCTACTCCCTGAAGATCAAATGCATTAATGCTATAACGTCCTTGGGTCTGAGGTGCCTGTATTCTTCTGGTTTCGGATAAGCCGTTCCCAGAAGTCTGAGCCTGTGTCTGGCCAGAGAGTGACATTCACATAAGATATGTTTCATGTCTTCCATTTCTTCCTTGCAAGCTCTACAGTCGCTGTTTGAGGACAGTCTCATTTTCATCAGTAATGAGTTAGTGACGTAGTGCCCTGTTAGCGCTCCCATGAGTA
Organism: Maruca vitrata; assembly: GCA_039566165.1. Classification (NCBI taxonomy): domain Eukaryota; kingdom Metazoa; phylum Arthropoda; class Insecta; order Lepidoptera; family Crambidae; genus Maruca; species Maruca vitrata. The sequence continues at coordinate 5,479,668 of CM076918.1, read as the reverse complement.
GACGACTTTGAAGTCTGCTTCCACCCATCATGGTTTTGTACCACGTTTTTGGATTGTCGCCAATAAAGCTCTTGGAGTGAACCATTCCTGGTTTATTCTTCCAATGCTTCCAACGCTCATTATCAACATGTTCCTTAAATGCCATGTTGATGGTGCTTAATGCTAGCCCAACAAAATGGCTCTGGTCCAATATGATTTGCTTCTGAGCCTCTTCTCGCAAGTTCATCTGCCTTTTCATTTCCCTTATACCCTTCATGGCCTGGTATCCATATTAGCCTCACCTTGTTTTGCCTCCCTAGGTTATTAAGTACCGTTATGGCATTGGCGACAAGTTTAGGAGTCTAATTTGGGGTTTTCTTAATGCCCTAAGGGCCGCTTGACTGTCACTGAGAATGTATATAGTTTGATTCTTGACCTTTAGTTCTATGTTCTTCTCTGCACATGAGATTATTGCATAAACCTCTGCTTGAAAAACCGTTGTCATGCCCCCCATGCTTTGACTTTCCTCAACATGCTTGCTGTAGATACCGAACCAGTGCCTGACACCATTTTGGATCCGTCGGTATACCATATCAAGCTGTTGCTCTCAGGGCAGGGCGGATTCACCTTCCAGCTGTCCCTCGTCGGTATGTTTACCTTGAAGTTCCTATTGAATATGTATTTTGGAATCGTTTTATCACAACCCATTTCCAAAATTCTGGACAGATAACTATTGTCATCCCATTTTGTGTGTCTTGTCTGATGTTTGCTAGGGGCTCCAAGTTCCTGCAATACGTAGTCGCTGGAGCGCCTTCTTAGCTTCAGCTTCGATCACCAGGTGCAATGGCGGAAGATTTAACAGTACTTCCATTGTTGCCGTTGGGGTTGTTCTGAAGGCCCCTGATATGGCTAGACACGCGGTTCTCTGCATTTTCTCCAGAGCGTCCCTGCAGGTTTTTAATCGTGTTCTATACCACCATACAATACTGCCATACGTTATTATTGGCCTTACCATAATTATGTATAACCATCTAATGACCTTTGGTTTAAGCCCCCATGATTTTCCATATGTAGCACGGCACATACCCAAAACCCGAAGAGCCTCCGATATGGTGATGTTTATGTGGCGGCTCCAGTTAAGTTCCCTTATCTAGGGTGACACCTAGATATTTAACCTCTTTGAGCATTCTAGTCTTGTGTTAAATAAAGAAACAGCTCCCATATCCTTGATATTCCGCTTCCTTGTAAATGGAACTAAAGTGGTCTTCCTTGGGTTGACTGATAGATGGTTGTATCTACACCAATCCTCAAGGGTCCTCACTGCACTCTGCATTAGTTCTACAAGTGTTCTCGGAAATTTTCCATTGACCATTATGACCAGATCATCTGCGTATCCCACAGTGTGGTAAGGTCCTTCATTGAGCTTTCTTATTAGCGAGTCCACGACTAGACTCCATAACAATGGGGAAAGTACTCCCCCTTGAGGACATCCTCGTGCCGTTTTGATCGCTAATTTTCTCCAAGTATTTCAGAATGAATTATTCTGCCTTTAAGCATGCATTCCACCCATTTGCAGATGGTATTGGGGGATACCATGTATTTTGGCTGCATTGCTTATTGATTCAAAGGTTATTACGATCGAATGCACCTTCAATGTCAATAAACATTGCTAGGCACATCTCCTTTGATTCCAGTGCTGATTCAGCTTTCCTAACTACATAGTGTAGTGCAGTTTCTGTAGACTTCCCACTTTGGTATGCACACTGTTGCTCGTGCAACGGAAATCTCCTTAGTGGTCCATCTCTTATAAATTTGTCTATCATCTTTTCTAAAGCTTTTAATAGAAACGATTGTAGACTTATCGGTCTGAACGATTTTGGTTCCTCATAATCTTGTTTGCCATGTTTTGGTATATAGATTACTCTGACTTTCCTCCATATTTTGGGAATATATCCAAACGCCACACAGGCCCTGTACAGTCTGCAGAGATGAGGATGAATGATCGATATTCCATTCTGCAGGACTATCGGGTAAATGCCGTCCGGCCCGGTAGATTTGTATGGCTGAAAACTCTTCAGCGCCCAGCTTACCTTTGCGTCGTCAACAACCTTTTTCGAAATTTGCCAGTCACTGTATGAGGTCCTTTTGCATTGGTCCTCAATACTGATGGCGTCTTCCTCTTCTTCTATTGCCTCTGATCCCGGAAAGTGAACACTAGTCATCACTTCCAATGTTTCTCTTCCAGATTCCGTGCGTTCTCCATTATGCCTTTTAACAGTTGTTAGCTGTATTGCCTTTGTTGTGGAGATTGCCTTTGTGAGTCGCATCCCTTCAGGTGCAGAGATTATTCCCTCACAATGCTTCTTCCACGCTTCCCTCTTTGCCTTACGGACAGCAGTGCTGTATCTCGTCAGTGCACTTCTATATTCGCTGAAGTCGTTTCTAGCTTTTGCTACATTGAACGCCTTCCTCGTGTCTCTCCGGATTTGAGCCACTTCTTGAGTCCACCATGGTAGTCTCCTTGCTATGGACTTACTGTCAGGACAATTGTCCTGCCATGTTGAGGTTATAGCCGTTGTTAACCTATCTGCTTCAAGTTCAATGTCAAGTATTGAATTAAGCTGATCTACTGGTTTACCCACTGCCGACTTTAAGTTTGTTTTGAAGTTATCCCAGTCGGTATGACGGGGATTTTTTCTTCGTGCAACTTCAAGTCGGCTACCTACATTGTAGCTAAAACATATGTAATTATGGTCTGATAGGGTGACCTCATTAGACACATGCCATCCATTAATATTCCTAACAGGATTACCTTAAGCTGTAACGTTGTTTTCATTTCATTTGTCATATAATGTTTCGCTGCTGGGCAAAAGCCTCCCCCAATTCTCTCCAAAGCTTTCAATCGCACAAAGGAAGTGCAATTGTGCGTTTTCTTTTTGTATTTTTAATAAGTGCTTATTACGCTGCTTCTCTTATAAATTACCCTATTTAGTAAGTATTATTTTAGAGTACCTACTCTCACATTTTTTATCTCACCTGATTGTAGAAATTTAGATCATTTGCTATTCATGTTTTAGTCTAAAATATTAAACACAAAATTTACAGAGGCTTCCAAACTTTGCATCAGACTTCCCAAATGTGCAATTGGTATTAGTCATGTCCGTATGCACAAGGTCATTTATGTATTTTCCCAAATTTACCTATTTGTATAGTCTGCGTATTGCATCCAGCAATTTGTCTCCAAATCCTATCCTAGGGGGGCATGAATTGACCAATAAAAAAGCATTTGATATCTTTTCACAGAGATTAAGCACGCCAGTGACGGGTACTCCGCAAGGCGGTGTGTTTACCCCACAACTGAGCGTCGAGGACGAAGGTTTAAAACAACAGTTCTCGCACCAGACCATTCAGAGGGTAGGTACTAGCTCCAGCAGGGAGTCGTATGCTTGAGCATTCTATGTACTAACTAAAGTGTTGAATGCACGTATAACATATAGGTCTGTAACACGTTACGCGTGGTTAAATAATTAAAATTAGGACACAAATTTTTAGTCGTCCCACTCGGGAAAAAGGAATTGGAGACAAAATAAGGTTGGATGTGAATCGAGGTCTGTTAGCAAGGTAAAGGCGATATCCACTGAACACTGCACCGTGTGTGGCTAGAGCTAAGCTATGGTTGGTTAGACCGTCCACGTTAGGCAGGTAGGCAACCGTTTAGCGAAGCAAAAACGTAAACGCTACATTAATTAGATAGTTGTAGATGTCCGTAATTTGAATAGGTAAATTTATAGCAAAATGTAAGTATGTTCTCAATCATTTGACTTGAAATAAATCCTTATAATTTCAACCCTACCTTCGTTTTAAAAGAAATGTCTCCTATTGTACCATTCTTTTATTCCTTCTTTGTTGTTTCCCTTCCCACAATGCATTTCAATAATGAACTCTCCTGGTATTGGCTATCCAAAAGTAAACCGCTTAATCCAACCAAGCTGCCAGGTTGCAATGTGCTTATAAATTTGAAGTAATTACTGTGAAACCGAATGAAATGCACAGCTTGAGCGCATGCTAGCCGGGTCGTGCGTGTGTGAAGTAGTTAGTGGATGTTTGTTCCGAGTTATTTTAGTCTAGACTAGTGATTGCTTTAGACGTCTCGTGTAAATTTCAATTAGGATTACCTATATTGTTTATGTTGTACATCTTTATTTATGTTTAGGATTCACCAATACTGGAGGCGATGCCTTCGGGAGACCGGCCTACGAGTGTTCTCGCGGGGATAGCGGCGATGGTGGACCAAGGAGTCATGTTCTGTGGCGCCCAACATGGGGCACTCGACAGAATCGCACTCATACTCTTCCCTGTCTCCTTCTTCCTTTTCAATATCATCTACTGGACAACATACCTCAGTGAGGCGGCGAGAGGCAAATGAGTGAAAAATAACTTATATTGTGAATGTGACGTTTCAATAATAAGGCAACGAATAGTTACCGATGTGTGATTTTAGTGCCTGTTTGGACATTGTATTATAATTATTGTAAATATTAGGTAATCTGCTAGTCGACTTTATTGTAGTGTGACCCCGTGAGCATTATCATTTGTTTTGTAAGTAATTATGTAATTAGGGTGACATATTTTGATAGAGTATAAACATGTTATTCCGAGGGTAGGTAATTGAGCAAAATGGTCATTGAATAGTGGTTACTAAACCCGTGATCCTTATGACCGTAACCCTTTAAAGGCACAGGATTGTAAATGCTTAAATTCGATGATAGAAGTAAACAAGATTAATTGTATTGGCGAAAAATATTACCACTACCTTGAACTACATATAGCACCAGGGTTTACATTTTAAAAGTTACACGATCAATATGTAATTCAGCGATGCAAGTGCCTTCATAATTAAGCCTAAGTATCTATCTATCTATCAGTTCATTTACTTTCACATCGACTTTAAAATTCAAAAATATATTTGGGACCTTTCCACACAAGGTAATCTGATCCCAAACTAAGCAGAGCTTGTACTATGGGCGTCAGAGACTAGAGTAATATACATATACATAGATATTTAAAATATCGTTATCAAGAATTTTGGACCAGAAAATTACTTTTTTATCGTGATTTATACATGTGCCTAGTGTTCATCTACAGAACAAATCAATTTATAGTAAGTACACCACAGGGACCACGATTAAGCTCAGTTTAGCAAAAAAATAATAAGTGGGATTTTTTATGTGCCTTCATAGCTTGATACCTTCTTTGGTCTAACAACAATTTTAAAACTTTTAAATATAAAATGAGGTCAAGTTTGAATTACAAAATGGTGGTCAAAGATAGAAGAAAATAAAATTTACCCTACCTTATCGAGATTAGAGTTTTATAAGAATCGCTCATCAACAAGTGATTTTAATAAGTATATCTATTATTAATATTGTAAAGTTCAATATTGAAATGACATTAAATGCCATACCTACCTACCTAATTAAACAATAAAGGTTTAACGTAATTTTATTCATATCGAAATGCCTTCGTTAACATAAGTTCGTTAGAATTAAGATTTTAAAATAGTACTGCTCATTTTTCTTCATTCTATGAATAAACATACCTACATGCGTTTGCGTAAATAATAATTATTAGGTTTAGGTGTAGGTGATAATTTAATTTATAATGTATTTGTTGAAGTTGTATAATTAAAAGATTTTAATTTAATTTCAGTCTAGATGGCTAATTATTTTGTTTGAATATTTTAATATATTTAAGTCCGTATTTCAAAATAGTTTATACAATATAAAAGCATACAAAACACAATAATTCTAAAGAGTTTAAACGATTCTGCCATTACATTGATACAAAACATAAATATATTAGCAACTATATCAGGAATTCCATTTTTATATTAAGTCGAATAAGAAACATGAAGAAACTATTTTTTTATATTTAATTTATTTATTGGTATTATTTATGCCAAGTTATTATATTTTTGCGGTCTATTTATAAAATACTATTGTTCCTCGTTTTTATTGTATTTTAAAATGCAAAGTAGCTACTATGCCATGTAAAATATTTTTTCTCAGTTTCCTACATTCTTCAGTACCTATCACTAAGAAGTTCAACCATATTTTTTATTACGTTTTGTTTTTGACTTTTTCGGAATAAACAAATAGAGCTTTTTACTATACATATATAAAGTAACATAGTTCTAATATTATGAAACGGGCATTATTGTTGTTAGATTATTGGATAGTTTATTGCGCATGTTATAAAATCTTGTTAATTATTTGCATTGTTAATAATTGATATCATTTATGTGATTTTACTACGATTTGCTGACGATCCGTCCAGACAGTAGGACAAGTCCAAGTAGTCTATCAAGAAAGCTTTAAGAAAATGACCCCTAGATGGCATTACCTAAAGAGTGGACTACTTCAAGAAGCTAAAAGTAGAGTCCGCATACTGAAACGATAAAGAAGTATAAAGATATTTTTCGTCGAACAACACGCACTTGACCAGTTTGGTTGACTAGGGCCTGATGGCCTTAGTTTAGGGTAGACCCGAGCCCCAGCAGTGAGGACGTATACGGGCTGATGATGATAATGAAGACAGTTTTGATCTAAACTCCTTATTTGTTAAAATATTTCATTATCGTTTCATTATATCTATGGAAACGTGTCTTTAGGGGCTATACAATAACATACGTTCATTCTACGAATAAACTTCAATGTTACTCTGTACAAATTGATACTCTGAATCGATAGAGAGAAAGATAAAGTCTTTAATAAACCCCAAACCAATAATTGTAATTGAACTCTCTGTTTTCGTTTTTTAAACATGCAGTTTTATTCTTTTTTTCTATGTATCCCAAACTAAGTAAATGTTGATAAGTATGTAAGTACTAACAAGATGTACGTACATACCTTCTAGTCATACCTTTGTACTTGCTGTCTCTAGTAACAAACCACTCTTCACACTGCTGTACCAAGCACAAATAAGTTTGAAGCACAAAATATCACATTCGTCCAATGCGACCTAAAGTATCGTTATTCATAACAATAATTACATATAGTATTGTAAATAATTGATATTTTTATCTCGTAGACATTGTAAAAATAGTAAGTCATTGCGCTCCTATGAATATTATAAAACTATGTGCCTTTTTGCTCGTGTTATAAACTTTTAATAATATAAATTATATTTATTTCTTATCAATGCAATATTTAAAACCAAAACTGTGGAAGGTCAGTATTAAATACTACCCCAAACTTTCACGCATCTTAGACATTGTACTAGTGTATAATAAAAATAATGAAATAAAAGACATTATTTTTAATCATTTTAAATGCGTATTATTTTACAACTGATATTTACAACAATATCTACATATTAGTCAACAATCTTTAGAAGAGAAACTGTACTTGACAAAATAAAACTAACATGAATACTTAGCTAAATTGTCTCTAATTGATGATATTTCATTTGTATCAAGTAATTAGAAATGCATTGAGCATTAAAAAATGCTCGCATTTATTTAAATTTCTCTTCTAAAATTATCCTCAATTTCTACACTACTTCACTAAGTTTGAATTCATACACAGGGGAATCTAATATTTTTACCGAAACCAATTAGTTAGGGTACAAGAATTGAAGAAAATACTATAATCAAAGTTTTAATTACCTAAGCTTTATAAAGAGGATAATACTTATATGGCCTTTGAAACAGTCAATTATTTACCAGTCAATCAGTTATTCGGTCAAATCTCCTTCATTACAACAGTTATAAGTACTAAAAATATTCATCTAATGTCATTTACAACTGATATTTCCCCATCTGCACGAATCACTTGTGAAACAGGACTAACTGAAAGTTTGTCTATGCTCATATTGTTCTTCCTACTCATACCCATAGTATGATGCTTCCTTGAACGCTCGGTCCATGTCTTCCGAGTTCCGCCTAATCCTCCTGCCGATCGGCTCCAAGTCAGCGTAGCATTTGGGGAACACTTTCTCTATGACGTCAACGGCCTCCATTTTACTTATTTGCCGCACAGCCATTACTGAATACAACGCCTTCGTTTTCACACAATCCTGAAATTAAATAATAGAATATTTAATATGTTGTTACCAAATGATTTTGTTTGGTGTTCAATTCATGTATTATTAAATAACGTAAAGGTTTTATGTTAATAACAACATGTCACACAGTTATCTCTCCATTAAAAAGTGATTGACATTTGCCAATGATGCAAGCATTTATTATAATAGAATCGTTTTAAATAATGAGTACCTACCTACTAATCAGTACATACTAAAGAAGCAAGAAGTACCTACAACCAACCGCGTTTATAGAATGCAAGATATTTCAGCTAGGTAGCTAGCTAACGCTCCTATCTAAATTGATATTGAGACAGGCGCGCGGAGCCCGTAGCATTTGCTACTCTTTCCATATGGCTAATACTCCACCTGTTGACCTGTTCAGTTATGAACTGCCTGGTCGGTCTATTGGTAGCAAGCGCTGCGTAAGGATCGAGAGGTCCCCGGTTCGAGCCTGGGGTAAAGAAAAATGTGTGTGTTTTTTTCTATAATGAAATTACTCAGCCCGGAGTTAGGAAGTTGGCGGTTGGATGCTTCGGAAAGCACGTAAGACCGGTGGTCCTGCGCCCGATCTCTCATCGGTCATGTCGGATTGCCGTCTCACCGAATTATGAGAGTAAGGAAATAGAGAGTGCATTTAAGTTTGCGCGCACACTTGTGCACTATATATCCTGCGCACTTGGCTGATCTCAATTGAGATACGCCTAAATAATACTTCACCTGTTCAGAACACCTCCAGCGCCAGGGTCAGCGCCGGCCAGGGAGACCCGTTGACACGGGGGCCCTTCCGTCCAGCGGACTGGCCAACTCCGACCCGCACAGCTCAATACCAATGCGAGACTCCACGCTTTGTCTCGTTGTTGTCGCAGCAGTGGTCTCCTTTTTCACGGCTTTCAGGGTGAGTGCGACAGGCTCAATATGGTCTATTGTGCCTGTCGACCTCATATTTGGATCTCACTACCGCTTACCATCAGGTGGAGTGAGGTCATCTTGTTAGCCTCTTTATAAAAAAAAAAAAAAAAAAAAACCTATTTCAGAGCCTATAAAGACTCTTACCTGGTGTGCCTGCTTGATCTTCGTCCAAGAGGCGTCTCCCTGCGACCAGGCGCTCGTGAACGAGCAGTGGGTGAGGTTGGCCGCGCGGATCTCGGTGCAGGCCAGGTGCTCCATGTTCTTGAAGTCCAGCTCATTGCGGCAATAGTCGAACATGTGGATCATCTCGTGGGCCAACACTCCTTGCACCATGCCCTTCCTAGTGGACACATTCTGGCATACTACTATCTGAAATAGGGAGAAATTAGATTAATATATATTCAAAAGACAACACCATTTTACAACCTTGAATGTATAGTTTTTTTTTAGTATTTGTTGTTTTATTGTGGCAACAGGAATACAGAATTGGTGAAAATATCAACTTTTTATCTATCATGGTTCTTGAAATGGCTTGCTGACAGAAGGACTGAAGGCCAGACATAGGTCTTAGTAATAGGGTCCTGTTTTCACCCTTTGGATATGGAACCCTAATAAATGTGTTTACCACATCCTGTCCCACACTTGATAGGAGATTATGATTAACATTATTGTCCAAATTGCTACTGTTTGCATGCACACTATCATCAACAACCCATATCCCCACTGCTGGGGGACAGACATACCCTAAAATAGGGTGAACGGGCCTTAGTCAACCACACTGGCCAAGTGAGGGTGGGTCAACTACACAAATTTCTTTTCAGGTGTGCATAGCAAGTAACTACCTTCAACAATCGGCTAATGACGCTTTTCACACACACTATACCCACTTTATCATTTTATCTTCCAACAAAATAAATGCTAGTTAATGGTAATCAAGGAGAATCTAGAGAATAGAGAACTTACCTGGTTTAGTTCAGGATCATAGCCACCACTGACGGAATAGTCGCAAACCTCACATGAAATATGTCTTCGGATATCAATAGGGCTGGAAAGAAATGGGAAACTTAGTATTATCATAAATCTATATCAATTATAGTATAATGTCTATTAATATTATAAACAATATGTTTTATAAAAGACATGTCCAATATCTGAGAAGCTTCAAGGTCTTTAGATCCGCCAAGAACTCATTAAAACTAAGAGTGACTATAAAATCATATTATAGTGATTCATAAAATTAAACTCACCAACCAGAACTTTTCAAAGCAGCCATCATAACTTTAACTATGGGACCTGGAAGATATAAAAAATTATCAATGATTTCTCAATCAATATTGTGAAATAATATAAAATTGAATCTGGTTCTGAATTATATTTTAAAACTGTTATGGATTTTAGCAGGGGCGTAGCTACTGCCGTATCTGCCAAAACAATTATACAGGGCCCCCAGGCCACAGGGGCCCCCAAAGTGTGTAATGTAAAAAATAAAACCATTCTATAGTCTTTTTCAGCTAAGATAATCCCTGTGACACTTCATTGTGTTCTGAATCACGCATTTTACGTTTGACAAACGAAAATAATTTTATTGCACACTTTTTTCAACACAATGAAGTGTCATAGGGATCATCTTAGGTGAAAAAGAGTATAATTTATTTTATTTTACAAATGACAAAATTCAATAAAGCAATCTTTACCCCCATATAAGGGCCTCTAAACAAATTCTTTATACGGGGCCCCAACAAGGCATGCTACGCCACTGGATTTTAGATATGTTTTTCACTTTATTTACCGGACATAAGGTCCAAAACAATTGAAATATTCACACATGATGTGCCTGTTTGATGATTCAAAATTCGAAAGAGCTTTGATGGTTTCTTTTTATGTTGTTCATTACAAACATAAATAGCGCAGCCTTTCAATGAGCTTTTTCCCGAATGAGAAATTCACAAGATGGCAATACGTAGGCGTGAGGTCCAACTGCAGCAAGATTGGTTATTTTTGACGTAACATTGACAGACATGACAATATTCACCAATCACGAAGCAGTTAAACCTTAGGTCTACGTCTTGACATCTAGTGGATTTCTCATATGCAAAAACCCTCACTATATAGTCCAGGAAATCATTCTATGCACTGAATAGGTACTTACTATCCTTAACGCATTCAACAACGTTCTTTTCACACTTCATCTTATCTATGTTCTCTTTCCCTTCCTTTCCCAAGAGGATACTGGATAGTTTGGGCGAAAAGGTGCCCCTCCTCTCTGGGTACAAATCATAACCCCATGCCTCCTCCTTCTGGCCTGCTGACTTATTTTCCTTATTCTTCTCACTGGCCGGACTCGGGTTAACCGGCGGTGGAGCCGAGGAAGCCGCATTTAGTATTTCATCAGCCATTGCACAAGTATGCGATATATTTTTTGGTTATGCACAGAATTTTTGTATAAACTTGACTTTTTACAAATATGTAAGCCGATTTAGCAATATATACTCAGAAAAATAAATGTTTTATAGATAAATCTACGGTTTATCAGTAATAAAACTTGAATAATAAGATGTAATATTTTCCGAAACTACGGAATTTTAATGTCAATCAACCAGCTGATTATGACATCTGTGAACGATTTTTTTTACAACTATCTGGTCCGAATCAAGTTACCAGAAATAGGTAATTTTGGTAGCATGATGATGTTTGTCTTGTCTCTCGTCAATTTTGCAGGCAGGTACTATCCCGCTGTTTCAAACGAATTCGAATATCCAGAGTAGCCCGTTTATTTAGCCAAAACATTGTAGAATAGAATAGGATAGAATAGAATAATTGTTTATTTGGTACAAATTTATAAAAATAAAATAAATAAATTGTACTTAAATAGGATATTGGACTATTATTTTATTTTGATATAGTTGAATGAACCACTTAAACACAAAGACACTGTTGCAAATATCACTTTGATATATCGATAACTCGACGAGATATTACAGTTTTAATTGCACATTATTTGGGCGAGCTCAAAAACGCTCCATACAAACGTCCACAGGCGTGTGACGTCACACGCCTTTTGTTTGTATGCAGCGCCTAGGAAGTTTGTTCAGCAGGTTTATCAAAAGTTGCGTTTATGGATATGTTTTCATAATCAAAGATGTTACTTATTCTGTTATTTATAAGATGACAACGAAATTTTAAATGATTTTCGCAATTTTGAAATGGACTTGCCCACCCAACTTTAAAAGGCTTTTGCTGTCTCATAACGCCATAAAATTAAATTTTGATTTCATTAATAGTGCTGATTTAGTTAAATCTTACCGCTTGTCATAAAAATTGCAAGCTTAACAACCACAGTCAAATATTATTTATTGTTACAAATTATTTTCTTCATTTCTCTATTTATTACACTTATAAATTTCAAATATATAACATAGTAAAAGTAAACTCCTATCTGCCCTTTGAAATAAAAAACAAATGACTTTAACACTTTTTACTGATTTGTAATAAATATCTTTGTATTTTACAATCCCAGTCTATAAAAATATTACGTGGTTGTTCTATTTTATGATGTTGTAAACCCAACGAATCTGAAAGAAATATACTTTGTTAATAGTAAAAGGGATAAAACACGGAAAAATAAGCTTGCGTAATTATGTTATTATCATTACCAAGACGCTCCAAAAACATGTTTAGCGTTTTCTCGTTTCGGATTACTCCAGCTATGTAAATTTTTAATGTCTCATTTTTCTGTATAAAATATTGAATAACATTTATGAGTGGTTCCAATATTGTTGGGTCATATATTATATCTGCACCAATTATCACATCGGGATAGTTTTCATCTCGCAAATCACTTATGTAGTTCCAATCCAAGGCCATAACACCTGCAAAATAAGCACATGAAAATAGTTCAATAATTCATGTATTTATCAGCACAGCCAAAAATAAGAAAATTTCATACCTATTCTTTGATTTTTATTTGTAAAAGTTGTACTATCCGAATTTTTTTGGCATTGCCAGGAGGGAAAGTTTATATCAATGTTATTTTCTAGAGCTGTTAATACATCATCGTGGCAATCAGTCAACATCATATTTTTTGTTTTACAGTGTTTCGCCATTGTAATACCAGTAAATCCAATACCAGC